>QLNU02015360.1:36537409-36576001 GCA_006491805.2 Dysdera silvatica
AGTATTATTTAAATTTAAGCATATATTTTGGGCTGTTTTATATCCTTCTCTATATAAGCAAAAAAAATGCAACTACCTGATCCACCTCCATGCTTACGGAAAGTTTTCATTCTCTGATTTTTATTTGCTTCTGTAAATATAAGTTTTAAAAGCGATTTATAAATTGGTATAGGTTTTAATTAATTAATTATTGCAGTTTCTGTTAGGGTAGTTATCACTTGGCAACAAGGTCTACTGTGCTCGTTGTATTATTTTCGATGCGTAAGACATCGAAAATAATACAACAGAACTATGCTTACCTAAAACTTACGCAAGCGTGGTTCAACCCACCCCCGTTGCCCCAAAAATAAAAAATAAGCAAAGTTTTAACCCACACCCCTCCTAAGATGCTTACGTAATAGTTTAATGCCCCCTTTATACATAATGAATTGCTAAATTTTTAAGGTTTACGTGATAGAATTTGGGGCTCCGTCATATAGTTTTGGATTTAAAAGGGCTCCGTGACCAAAAAAGTTTAAGAAATGCTGGTCTAGAGTCTACTGTATATACAAAGGTATTAGACTATCTCCAAAACTGTTAGTATTTTATTCAACATATACACTATTGGGTGCTTCAGTCTTGCTAATCTGTTAATTGGGTAATTCATAAATGGGCTCAGCTAGTGTCACCAAATTGTGTATGCATGTGCTGAGGGAGTCAATTTTCTCTACCATAGAGGATAGAAATAAAGTTTTCTACGATTGTAGTGACCTCAGAATTTACTTATAGCTAGGCATGAAAATATGCAAATGAGATAAATAAAACTAATTTTTGAAATAAATTGTAAAATTTCAGTAGTATATATTGCCTTAAATATAAATTAGCAGAAATACAGCAAATGTTTACAGCTATTTCAATTTGCACCTAAATTTTTTGCATGATAGTTAAACATGTCACCACAATACAACTGTAGGGCTAAAAATACAATTAGGCAACATTTTAAAACAAGAAAAACGTGGTTATTAAAGCTGTCTTACCATTTGATTAATATCTGGAATTTCTGATTCAAGATCATTAATTTTTTCAGATACTGTCTCCAAAGCAGCTTTATTCGCAAAAAATGTTTGATTGTAAATTTCAGATGCTTTATCCAGCAATCTTTCTGTTCTTCGTCTGTGACCTTCAGATTCATGTAAAACTGCTCTTGTATCTTGAACCTTTGCTTCAGCAGCTCGTGATCTTTGTTGAGCATCTTTAGCAATATTAAATGCCCCTGGAATGATATAAAACTATGCTCTTAAAATATGAGTATATTTTTATAACTGAAATAATTTATGTCAATTTGTATAAAAATATTAAAATTAGAAAATTATGATTTAATAAGCACTATCCATTTCATGTTTGCTGACCTTTTAAATAAAAAAGACTATTAGGATATGTTAAAGTTAAAAGAGAATATGATATAGATAGCAATTTCTGACACCCACACTTAAGCTAAAACTAGAGCTTTCAATGTATAAGAGAAAAATAGACTGTTCTGGCCCGAAGTCAGTCCAACCATTAAGGTCCATCCATTACATCCTGAGTGTCTTATCTGCTAGGCCACCATGGCACAGAAATAACACCTCCCCCCTTCTCCATACATATAAGATTTTTGTAAGTTATTATTACCCTTCTCAGGGTTAACGTAATAGCCAAATGGTTAACACACAAAGCCACCAGGGCATTTTCCACAGGAAAAAATAATTACAAAAAACATGCCCCTGTGGCTTTGGGTGTTTACCATTTGGTAATTGTGTTAACCCTAGGATGGGTAATAATACCTAACAAAAACATGTATGATCTCATTAAAAAAAATTTTTTTATTATATTACAAGCAAAACTTTACCTTCAACATTCGCTTCTTGTAAAGCAGTTGCATTATCTTTCAAGGTTTGAGCATCTGATGTAAGATCATCAGCTCTGTTTCGTAAGTCAGCAAGAGCCAAATTAGCATCATATATTCTTTGAGTTGTCAAATCCAACTCTTGATCAACATTATCCAAATGACCTTGAGTGATTGTCAAATTATCTCTACAAAATATTCATAAAACACTCAAAACTTAACTTACTAGAAGTAAAAAGACATTAAACACAGAAAAACACTTTGTGGTGGACATGAAAATCAATAACTTATTTTGACACAGGTGTAAAATTTAAGAATATGATGTTTCACAGAAGATAATTGCTCCCTTTGTCAAATAAAGGCAGAATAATGAGAAAGTTGAAGTTTATATACCAGCTTGCTATAAGGTGGTGACAACCTGAACAAAAAAATTCCAATGTTCCCCTGATTTCCACAAAATATTCTCAAAATTTCCCTGACTTTTGTGTTGTCACTCTTTACATTATCTGAATAATTCAGTAGATAATTTCTGACACCCATGCTTGAGCTCAAACTAGAGCTTTCAATGTATAGGAGAAAGAGACATCACCCCTAGGGTACCTCCATTAGATCTGAAGTGTGTTAACCGCTAGGCCACCAAGAACGATACTTCCTCTCTCTGTATATAAGTTTTATGTGATATATAAATTCATCAAGCATGGGTGTCAAAAATTACTTTCTAGAAAAATTCCGCAAGAAAAATTATAAAAAACCGTGCCCCAGTGGCTTTGTGTATTGACCATTTGGCAACTGTCTTAACCCTGAGAAGGGTAGCGGTATCTTACAAAAACCTTATATATATGGAGGAGGGAACATAGTTCCTCTGCCTTGATGGTCTAATGGTTAAGGTACTCTGTATCTAACGGAGAGACCCTAGTTCGACTCTAGGCCAGAGTGGTGTTTTTTTCTCCTACACATTGAAAACTATAGTTTGAGCTCAAGCACAGGCATCAAAAAATATTTTTAAAAATTCCCCATAAAAAATACAAAAAACATGCCCATAGGCTTGGTGTGTTGACCATTTGGCAATTGTGTTAACCCCGAGATGAATAATTCAAATTAACAAAATTGAAGCACTCTTGATTAACAAGAATATATACAGGGTGTGTCATAAATTCGTACAAACTTCAAAAATTCATAATAAAAGAAGTAATGCTCGGAAAAAATTTCGTTTTACGCGAATATGATCAGAGGGACATTGGATTATTTTTCCATGTATAAAAAATGATTTCAAAAGTAACTGAAAGAGGGCGCTCACACGTCATACTGAGATGTTTTATGCAAATCGGGCAAACACAGACAATGAAACAGATCACAATAACATGACACTGTGTATTTACTATTTTAAAGTAAAAGATGTTCAACATGACCACCACCACAAGGTATTATGCAAGTGAGGCGTGTCACTACGCCTATTGCAGCTGAGTGTAGCATGTCGGCATCGATTCCACTGACGGTCCGTTGAATGGCATCTTTCAGTTTCATCAAAGTGGCAGGGGAGCCCCGGTACACACAAGATTTCAAGTATCCCCACAACCAAAAATCTGCTAGAGTCAAGTCTGATGATCGTGAGGGCCACTTAAACTTAATACCTTGATTTACCATTCAGCCTTCAGCGAAAGTTTCCAAGAGGACTGTCTTGACTGCACGTGCAAAGTGGGGCCGGGCACCATCCTGTATGAAGGTGATGACAGGTAATGCATGTCTTTTCTGCAATACAGGCACAACCTGGTCACGCAAAAGCTTAACATACCGTTCTGCAGCGACTGTACATGTTTTCCAACCGGATACAGGGCAACGCTCTTCAAAAAAGAAAGGGCTCAAAATGAAAGACGCGGTGAAACCACACCAACCAGTCACATGAGGAGAATGCAGTGGCTTAGTGAGGTACTCACGAGGGTTTGACGTCGCCCAAATATAACTGTTTTGCATATTGACATCACCATGCAGTGAAAAGTGGGCTTCATCCGTCCACATGACATTCAACAACCATTGTGGGTCACGTTCCATTTATGCAAGCGCCCATGTAGCAAATTTTTGTCTTTCATCTGTTTCTGCCGGTAATAACTGGTGAAGTGCCTGTATTTTGTACGGATACAGATTCAAGATTCGGTGCAGAATACGTCGAATTGATGATTCTGGAATCCCTGGTATTCTCCCAGCTTCACGAGTACTGCTACTCCCTGTTGACGTTTCAGCTGCCAATGCCACTTTGTACAACATGGATGTGGTCCACGCTCAAGGATGGTCTGCCACTTTGTGGATGATCCTCCAAACTCCCCATTTCCTCAAAACGTCGTACTAAATTCAGTATCCCATTCAATGAATTAAGACTGAAGGTGCAAAAAAGCCCTTTCTCCATATGAAACTTTTGCAATGCAGTAGTTGTGGATTCACCATTCTTGTAGAAAAGTTTAACCACCAAGGCTCGATCTGGTAATGATAGCATACTGCCGGCATCGAATGACGAATCCATTTCCAGCCAGGTGATTTATTGCCAGCCTGATTTGCATAAAACATCTCAGTATGACCTGTAAGCACCCTCTTTCGGTTGCTTTTGGAATAATTTTTTTATACATTCAAAAAAAAAAAATCTAATGTCCCTCTGATCATATTTGCACAAACCGAATTTTTTTTCCGAACATTACTTCTTTTATATGAATTTTTGAAGCACCCTGTATATAAATTATGCATGGTTTTATTTTTACAAAACAAATTGTATTTACAGCAATCATCTTTAATGCTGTAAAAGTCATACTATACATATATTCTAACCATAACAAAAAATAAATTGTACAGTTATATTTTCTTTCCACCCCACCCTTCAAAATGATCTGCAACACAGATTTAAAGGTGACAAGATTTCAACCAAAATAGTATTCACTACAAAAGTATTAAGGAGTTTGTTATATTTATAAATTGTATGTATTTGGATTAGATAAAAACAAATCCAATCTGTGGAGGAAATTTGTTTCAAGAAAAAGTAATCATTCAGGGAGGTGGTCACTTAATGGAGGTGGGAAGTTAATGCTTACTGTATATTCATTTATTTGAGAAAACTTTTGAAAAAAAATTCACACTTCGAAGAGAAATGCAATGGTTTTGAACCTACCGGCAACTCTAGAAACTGCCACTCAAAATTGACAGTTCCAGAAATTTTCAAAACATAAGCGATAGAAAAAGCATTCAGATCACTTTTTATATTTTTTTTTTTAAACTTTCCAAATTTTGGCACTTATATGCCATAATTATCAATGGCAAATAAATCATTACTAACTCAAAGAAAACATCACATTAAAAATAAATAGGAAATTTGGTTATTTGTACATTTCTATTTTAATGAAATAAAACTAATAAATATACAGTAGAGTCTGGATAATCCGGACTTGATGGGATTGGACCACATCCGGATCACCGAAAGTCCGGATTAAACGGAATAAGATTTAAAATGTCTGTAAAACAAGTTTTAGATGGGTAAAACTATTAAAATTGATGTTTTTATCATAAAAAAAGGGCTTTTTCAGTCTCAATACTACAACATAGGCCTACTTTTCTAAACTACGAATTGATTTAGGGTAAAAAAACATCTTATTGATTGAAATTTATCAATTGTACGCCACTAAAGAAAACATAGGTTTTAAAATTCATGCATGCTTTTTTACTTGGTCCGAACTAGGAGGACTCTGATTAGTGAGACTCTACTATACATATAGAGGAGAACTGTGTAATATAGACCACCTAAAAACAAAATACTCTAAATGCATGGATATACATTTTTAAAGGCTAATTTTTAAGTTGGAAGATAAGGTATGTGAAGGGCATAATATGATATAATATTTGGTGGCAAATTATGGACACTTACACAAATAGTGGCAATTTTCATTTTTTGATAAGTAGTTCAATATTACACAGCCATGCATGTAATATGGACCACTGTGGTCCATATTAGACTTATGACTTTTAATCAGGTGACATCAATGGCATTGCCTCCATTAGGACGACTTTATTCCTTCATTTACAGCCATCACAATAGTAGTGTAGGGTATGAGATAAGTCAGCACAGTCTTCATGTATCCACGATGAGCACTTGCTGCATTGAATCCTGTTGTCTTTTGTGAACTCGCCGCACACGGTGCAGCAAATACTATCATCTGTCGATGTGTTTTACCTTGTTAACTGCATTTAGTCATCACGCAAATGTCCCCGACCTATTTTTTTCCTAACAGTTATTACCATCTGCCTTACCTGTTTGTTACCTTTTCTGTTCTATTGAATTTTTGTAGGGAGAAGACGGCAAAACTTATGCCTCTAAGGTAGTTCCTTGTTTCTGTTTAGCATTTGGCAGCTTTTGACGGTGCAATATGGGACTTAAAAAGTCCAGGCTCATCTTATTAGTGCTGGAAAGGGAGGTCCGGTATCCATGATCGGTTGCGGTATCAGCAAGAGGGGGTTGTCTGTGACCATGAAAGTTTCTTCTTGGGCAGTAGTGGTTCAAGCTGTGGTATTGGAAGGAGGGAGGGGGTTGCCTGAAACTATGGAAATTTCTTCTTAGGCAGTAGTGGTTCGAAAAACATGTAAATTTATAAAAACTACAAAAACTTTTAATGCAGGTGTAATATGGACTCAGTCCATATTACACAATCGACAGTGGTCTGTATTACACAGCACTCAGAGCCACATATGACTAAGAACCGCCATTTTAAAGGATCACAAACAAAATGCTTTCAGCCCAAATGAGAAGGTTAATACCTGGTTATGAGCTGCTCAAACTTATCTCGAACTCTAAAGTAGTGATCATGGCAATTCATAAATCGAAGAGTCATGGTACCTGTTATACTGATAACATGAAATTTTGATTTTTCCCAATTACTTTTAAATTTTGCTTTCCACGATGGCAACACAATAGATGTTTATGAAAACAGCCAAAGCGCTTTCACACAGTGCATACACATCTTCCTCTACCAGGCATGGATGCCCATACAAGTACTTCTAGAGGAGGGCTGAGAAACATTAAGAGTACATCTAGGGAGGGCTGAGAAAAATTATTACCTCCTTCTCAAAGCTATCGAGAATTTTAGTGAATGTACAAGATACCAAAACGCTACAAAAATAATTGATACTGCTTGACAATTAGTAATGAGCTAAAAAGTACCTTATTTTAAAATGTGACTGTGAATTTTTTTAAAGTAAATGCACATCAGAATCAGGGAAATCAAATTTTTGAACGGCTAAGGGGGGACCCGAGCCCCTCCCTGCCCCCCATATGGGCACCCATGCTACTAGGTGGAATGGGAATTACGACGCCAGTCCATATTACATGGCTCTGCCCTACACACAATGAAACTCCTCATTAGTGGACAGTCGCCAGACAAAGATTTGTCCATAAAAGAGGGGGTCATTCTGATAGAGCTAAAATATTTCATTTTAATCACTTAAATACTTCATTTCGAAATTTAATTATTTTTGAGCACATAAGGTAAGTTTAAGATAATGAGCAAGCATTTGTTGAATATAACAAGTAAATCCTTACAATTACAAGACCTGTGTGGTAGTTTAGTAAATGATAATAAAGTTGAACTGTGATAATTTTTATCTGACCATAAAAGTGGGATGACAGTATCTAAGGGGTGTTAGTTAAGAAAGGTTTCACTACATATATACATACGCAGGGTGTATACAAAATGGCGGGAAAAGAATTCACTAGACGGTTCCTTGTGAAAAAAGGAATAAAAAATGTCCAGTACAATTTTTGCTTAAAATCAATAGTTAATAAGTTATTTCAAATCATAGTTGAACCAATAATAAGGCAAAGCCAACCCATTTAGCATCGATTTAATACAACGACACATGCGTTTGCGCATGTACGGCCCTTCTACGAAGAGAGATGAGAAGCTAAGATTTCACTGGTTTTTAAAAACTTGCTTAGGTCACGTGTTACTTGAAATTCAAGGGGTTGGAACTCCACCCAAAAGTTAGTTCATTTACGTCATAATTAATAGCAGACACTAGATTTGGCGATTTCTCGTGCAAAACCACTCATACCACGCATGGGAAGTATACGGATCGAATTGTGCAGTTTGCCAGAAACCTTTTTCTTCTTCGTTGTGTAAATATATTATAATAGTATTTTTCTCTTATTTTGCAAGTAATCCCATCCCAGCGACTTTACGTTGCATGCCAGTCTGGCAGGCTTGCAATGTATTTGCTAACAGTATAGTAAAGTGAACTCCAGACCCGCGCCTCTGCCCTTGAAATACATAATCCGCCACTGCCATTGACGAGCACATATTCCAATATTTTGAACAGAACTAAAATTGAATGTCATTTAGTTTACCAAGTTCATTGGTGGTGTCGAGTTGTTAATGAACTCCCCCTCCCCATTTGGAGTAGGTTCATGCTGCTTCTGAGTTTGCCATAGGCTATTTCCTTCTATTTGGAAACTGATGATTTTTATTTCATTTTTTAAAGAAAATTTCATATGATTAATTTTTGCCTCATTAATTGTAAAATAATAGATATTTTTTTTTTTCTCAAAGTACTTACTATAAGTTTTGTGGAAAATGAACAATGATGAATTGGGACCTTTTCATCACAGGCTTTCCCCTACCGTGGAGGTTATCAGTATGCCACTGCTGTCTTATGCTATACAAATACAAAAACAGGGTTAAATGCCGGGAAAATGGGCAGATGGCTTCAAAACGGCTACTCCCCTTCCTTATTGCTGTACTTCTTCTCACTTGTCAAAACACCTCAAGACGACATTTAATGACGTGAAGCTTATTAAAAACTTGCTTGTCCCATTCTAACTGCCAATTTCTGTACAGATGGTATGAGACATAATAGTTAAAATCTCGGAATGAAATGTTCATACACACAGATTCAGTAGTTACTGTCTTTGCAGCAATGTCAGCCTGTTCATTGCCAGATGACACACATGCCACAGATGACAGAGATAAGGAATTATTCAAGATGTATTGTAAAGCTAACACAATGGCATGGATTTCTGCTGTGAGAATTGTGCAGAATGTTGGCAGTCATTGACAATGTATGACATCTCCACAGACAAATGCCACACTGACATAGTCATCCACTTTTGATTCATCTGGGAAAATAAAGGAGTAGCCTTCATACACACGAGACAGATCAGCGAATGCTTGCCAGCAGGCGATGTCTGGGGTATTGTCTTTTGGATAGATTCAAACAGATGTCTGTGTCAATATCAAACCATGGAGGAATGATGTTTGGCATAGATTCCGCAATCATGGTTTTTGAAATGCCCAATTCATTTTCAGCACTTTCCATTCTCATGCCAAAGGTTGGAGTACATGAGGGACAAGCATTAAAAAATGATATGAAATGAGGTTGATGAAGTGATGATGATGTAGGATAGTCTTTTAGTGATAGAATTTTACAATAATAGTTGAGAGACAAACATTGATGATGTAAAATTAATAGAGGTTCTACGGCTTCAGCATATAAACTAGTGACTGGGGAAGCCCGGAAGGCCCCAGTAAAACAGTCATAGGCCCTCATGATGTATGGTCAAGTTGTTTGAATAATGATTGGCATGCTGTGCCGTAAATCGGACAGCCATAATCTAATTTAGAATGGATTAATGCCTTAGATAGTCTCAACAATAAGAATCAGTCTGCTGAAGTGACTCCTTGGTCTGAAAGTTCTGGGACTATTTCTTCTTTATCTACATCTATTAGGTATATTTCAGATATTACACCACGACTGCTATTTAGGTTTTTGTGTGCGGAGACCTACTTCTACATCAACTAGTGTGTTGCAATTGAGTAGAGAGTGTGATTGCTGTTGGCTATTGGTTTCAATGAGAAGGTCGCCTGATCTTAATTTTTTAATATTGTTAACAGTACCATATATTCCTTTGATTGCCCTTTCTATTACAAATGGCGATAATTTCTTGAAATTTGGGTTTTCGGATGTGATGACTAGAAATGTTGGTAATATTTTGTGTTTGATTTCATTGTCACTTTCAATTTTTGTTTTTTTATTTATCCGTCTATCATTCATTAGTTTTTTGTTTTTTGTAGAACTCATGTGGTATCAAAGAACTGGAGGAAAGTATACGGTCACCGGCTGCATTACCTCCATCGCAGCCAGAAGGCTAATAACAGGATTTCGCCTGTAAGCCCTGAGGTGGTCGTTCACGACACTATAACCCCAGTGCTATTCAACCTTTAGCATGACCTCACCTTGGCTTGGGGTTGTAGGCATTCAGGACCCAGAGACACTGATCTGGTAAACAGCAATATCTCTGGGTGACCCCCTCACTTCGAGCCCTGATATAGTATAAGGAAGAATGATCAATGAAATTACAACATACGACAAACAATGGCACAAAACTAGGTGACTAAAAACTTGACAAAACAAAGTTAAAATTTAGGAATAAAAACCAAAATAAAAATTTACAGTAAGTTACAACAAGTCAGAGAACCATAAATATAGGATAAAATGAAATGTAAATTACAGTTAAATAAATGTATAAAAAAAACAAAGGAAAGCACAATAAAATGATTAAATATAATCAATGAGAAGATAGATAAGCTCACTATGCCAGCTTAAAGGCTAAAGAAACATAAATGACACTTTGGTGGGAGGGTATTCAATAAAGTTATCACAGAATAACCAAGGGATCTTGTGAGACAACTAATTGTTATGAGAGTTAGAATTAAATACCAGAAGTAGGGAAATTATGGGAGGGTGTAACAATAGGTATCAGTTTGGCATATTTATTCAAAGTTAATCTTTGAAGAATAATTTGGAGAACTTCAAAAGTATATAATTTGCTAATGGAGTTTATTCTTAAGATTTGTATTGGAAGTTATTGTGGAGGATCTGTAATTAAGAATGAGTTTAAAATATTTTCATTGCAGCCTTAATAAACGATTGTGTATTGAGAAGGAATCGGAGGCCCAAATAGGAATGCAATATTGCAAATGGGATTCTATAAGGGTATGATATAGTCAAATCATTATTTTGAGTGGAAGGAAGCTCCTAATTCTGTTAACTGCACCAATATTGTTATTTATTTTAGAAGAAATATTACTGATATAACCATCCCAACTTAAATTTGATTTGGGTCTAACTTCAAGGAAGTCAACTTCATTCAAGAGAGGAATCTCCTCACTGTCTATACGAAAAACAAAAAGTCTCTGGAAATATTCAATTTCTTTGAGAAGAGCAAAATTTTTGTATTTGCTGCATTTAATGTGAGATAATTTAATAAAAAAAATTGTTGTACTAGGAATGTTAACCGAAATAAGTCTCCTGAGATGATCAATGTCCTTATGTTTAAAAGAAATTGTAGTATCATCCACATAACAATAAAGTTTTGCATTTATGTCTAGGTAAAAAATATCATTTGTGTGTAATATAAAAAGTCGCAGACTTAAAATAGAACCCTGTGAAATACCACATCTGTGTTCTAGAGTAAAAAAGAGTATGTTGAACTTTTACGATTTGCTCAAGACCAGAAAGGTAACTACTAAGTAGGGCAAGACCAGAACCTCTAAAACTAGCAAGGGTTAATTTATAAAGTAGGCTATCATGGTTTATCATATCAAACACTTTTGCAAGATAGAAAAATAGACCAATCAGAGATTCGAAATTGTCCAAAGTTGAGTATATCAAATCTAACTGTCAAAACAGCCATCTCTGTGGATTTACCTTTTAAAAAACCAAATTGATTACAATGAATTATATTATGAGATGGAAAAAAAAAGAAATTAATCTAGTAAAAATAGTTTTTTCTAAAATCTTCAAAAAAGCAGTAAGGACAGATATAGGTTGATATTTTGAAATTTCATGAGTATTTCCCCTTTTTAAAAATAGGTGTTATTACTGCAGTTTCAATGGTGATGGTATGAGACCAGTAAGAAATATAAGGTTAAAAATGTAGGAGGAAAGGTGGAAAAGAATATCAGCTACCTTAAAGAGAATTAATTGGTAAAAACCAATGTCAAGCCCCCGGCCCTTACACAAGTTTGTAATTTTACAAAAGATTTTAGTATGAGTAGTTGTAGTTGGATGAATAAAAAAGAAAGTAATGTTGTAGTTAAAACAATTTGAGAGAATATCATCCGAGTCAGCAGATGAAGACAATAGTGAAAGAGAAAAATCTGTAAAGGAATCAATAAATGCAAAAGAAATCTGACAGTTATTGGTAAGAGTACTTCCATTAGAGAATAGATACAGAATCGATATTAAAATTGGAAGTTTTGGAGCTACCCATAAGTTCATGAATTTCCATCCAGATCCCTCTTCGATCTTTGGTATGAAAACAACTGAAATATTTTACTTTGTCTAATCTTATGTATTAACAAAATTGTGAAATTTTTGAAATGTGAGTAGATTAATAATAGTTTTGTTTCAAATAGGATGCAAAAAGCTTTTAATATTTTTTTTTTTTGAATGAACTGAATGTGAAATCCAGAGCTTGAGAATCCTATGTCTGGAATGAACCTGTGGACAGAAAAAACAAACAGTTGAAAAAAGTTTTAAATTTTCAAAAGAGGAAATCTGTGAGGTTATACTATAAACAGAGCCTCAATTTACAGAAGAGCAGATTTTAAATTTATTAATATTAAACGGATGAAAAATCAGAAGAGTAGTAAAATTTAGATAGAGAAGAGATTAGAAGGACTGGTTGAAAAGTTTAACTAGTAGAAAGATGGGCAAATGTCACTGAAGTCATGCATAATTGTGCCAGCTCCAAGCGGAGCTGAGTTTGTAATTGTAAGATTGATTAATGTCTTAGAGGAATTGGTAATGCAAGTCAGGGTATTTATGTAATTTTCAAATCCATTTGGATAAAGTAAATCAGTTGTTGTATCTTGCAATTACAGAATGATAAAAGATCAATATTTAAATCTCCCATTAAGATTAACCCATATTTAACCCACATAAAAAAATATTCAGACAAAAATCACACATGCACAAACCTTAGCTGATTCACCAAATCTTCTAGTTCTTCAACATCGGCTCCTGTGATGTTTGCACTAGATAAGATTTCCCGAATTTCTTCTAATTTACTTTCCATTTCTGCAAATTCTTTTGTATAGGCTCCAGTTGTACCAGTTTGCTTAATGAGACTTGCAGCATCTAGTAATTGTTGAGTTTGATCTGTAATTAAAATGTGCAAATGCAAATTAAAAGAATACGTAAGCAAATATTTACATATTCAAAATCATGCTAGTTTGGGTGATTACTGTAATTAAACGTCAGAATTTTTGAACACACAATTTGTCTGACGTTAAAATGATAAGCATCCTAAAAAATGATAAATTTTGTTTCTGCATCTAAAAGATTCTGAATTTGTCATGAAATTAAGTATGAAATGTGAAGCAAAGAAGTGGCTAATAGTTTCAATTGGAATTTCATTTGCAGTGAAGTTGCTTGAACCAGTCTAAAGGCTTGTTTGTGAGTTTAGTGGCACAAGGACAGAAAGGATCATGCTGTGCTGGGACCTACAGTTTTCTGAGGAATCCAAACCTCTTATGGCCTAGGGAAGAAACAGTTAAAGGCTGAAGCATGACCACCATTCAACAGATTTGGTCACCATTGGCAACTAGATTTTTGCAACTGGTGGGTACAAAATCATCTTTTTCTACTAGGTTTCAGAGTTTTCTTATTAATGCAAATAAGTACAATTCTTACCCAGCAAATAGAGTGTGTTGTGGTTTGTCAAGCCCTGAGCATGACTGGTAAAGAAGCTTTCCAAATTGACTCACTAAAAACAATGTGAACTTGTAAAACGTTATTACAATGAATGGAGGAATGATTTGTGTATAACCTGAAAGCAAACTTTACTTTCACAGGCACACTAATCAAGTGATTAAAAAATAGTCTATCGAGTGACACTAATGCTCATAGTTTATTACTCATTCCTTTAGAAGAAAGTGAAGTGACTAATGTGGAATCAATAGTAATTTTGTTTTAGGGTAATTTTGTTTAGGGTGAACCATGCTTTTTGGGGAAAAAAAACTCTCCCACCTTGATAATAAAACTCTGAAACCTAGTAAGCGAAGATGGTTTCCAACTGGCCAACTGAAAAAAAATCTAGCAATGAATAACAATAAGAGTTATCAAGCCCATTGTCTATGTGTTTTCAATCAAAAAAAAATATGCATATATATTATTGAATCATTGAAAGAATGAGTTCAGACCTTTGTGATAAAATTTTTAACATTTATTTATCAATGAAGTGTTTGCATAGGGTGAAAAATCCTCCTAATTTTCAATATGTAATTTAGGCAAAAAAAATTTTGAACATAAAATGCTTTGACATACACCTATGTAATCAAATAATTTATTGCTATGAATTCACAGATTCATATATATGTTAATGAATAAACGTTAAAAAAAACTATGAAATATATTCCCCTCCCCAACCTCCTTGTTTTAAAAATTGATACGAATATAAATTCTGTGCATACATGCACAGAGAACGAAGTGATTTGAAGCACATGAACATTTAAAGTGAAGTGACACTGTTAAGGCATGAGTAAATTCAGTGACAGACTGACACAAATAACCCAAATGAATTACTTTGCACATCACTAGATCAAACATATCCTCTGACACCCCTTCTGAATAGTAAATTCACCCATATACATCATTGGGCAAGCTCATGTAAGTATAAAAAGATGTAGGAGTCAACAAGCATCATTGTAATGCACAATATAGTAACGTGGGATGTACAGGAGAAGGGTAATTAAAAAATTATGGGGAGGGCTGAACTAGCTCTAAAAAAGATGTGGCTCAGCAGTAAAGAGAAAAATGTGCCTCGGTAACTAATTAGAAAGGCTTGAGACTCCCCAGCTATATTATTGCCAAGAAAGCTTAGTAACCTGGAATGTGATAAAATGATTGGGTGCTACCATTGCAAAAAATCTATTTGTGAAATTTTGTTTCTGTTGCATTTGCCCTGTTCCACTGCAAGTGATGTCACCATGAAATAGAAACACGTAAGAGCTGTGTGCAGTACAACCTAGTCAAACATGCGAACGGACAAGGGAGTGGCAGAGCAGAGTGCTGAAGAGTGTAGTGAAACATAATTGTATGTCACTGATAGACAAGATTCACAGCAAATTTCATAATGCCTTCAGATGTATGTCAGCATCATGAGAATTTAGAGAGAGATCCAAAGGTCAGCTCTTCACATCCAAACACAGCTGCATGTAAAATGAACATTAGCACAACTAATATCAAACATCAATTATAGTAGAATGCTGTTTTGTTGTTTGGTTTATGGTACAAGGATGACATGGTACAAGGACAACAAGGGATATGCTGTGCTGTGACCTACAATTTTCCAAGGAATGCTAACCGTTTAAAGCCTAGGGCATTAACCCCCCCCTCCACCCCCACACACCCTCAACTACAGTGAGCAGTTTGTCAATAAGAGTTTCATCTTGGCAGCATTAGGAGTTGAATCTAGGTTAATGGCATCTGGCAAACATTACTACTGTACCACAGCAGAGCCTCACAGTGGTATGCAGCTTGACATCAATGAATTCTTGACAGTTGTGATGAATTACAGTACATAATATGGCAGTCTAATAGAATGTGGTGGATGTAGATAATACTGGGTGAATACTGCCCAGTCAATCGTATTATGCCAAATTTAAAGTTTGGTAAAGATGAAATAATGTGAAGCTGCTTTGCATGCTTAGGATATGCCCCTTAGTTCTGGTGATATAAACTGTGGAACATGCGAGCTCATCTGGATATTTAGTAAAATTCCAAGCTGCCAAAATTGTAGCAACAGTTTGGTAAAGGCCCTCTCTAATTTAAACACAACCCTGCATAGATTCATAGAGCACAGGCCATGAAAAGTTGGTTTAATGACACAAACTTTGAGGAATTAGACTGGTTTAATCAAGGTCTGTTTTATAATCCCACAAAACACTTCTAGGATGAATTGGAAAATTCACAACAGCTGCAAGCTAGCCACGACATCCTACATCAGTGAAGAGACTGTTGACCCCAATATTCTTTTAGAAGAATAGGTAGCAATTCCATTGCAGTGTTTCAAAATTTGATGAATAGCTTTCCCAGAAGCGTAGCAGTTGTAATCACAGCAAATAACGTCAGTCAAAATCATGGGTAAAATTAATGTTACTATGTAAAGCTCGAATACTGATGTGCCAGCATCGGAATTTGCATGCACACCAGTATTTTGGCATGTAATGCACATATTTTCTTTTATCACATTCAACAAGAACTATTTCTTAAAAGTTATTTTTAAATCACACATGAAAAAAAGAATTACCTCCCCCCCCCCACTACTGAACATTTACTTTTCAACTGAGAATACTACTTAAGGATGTAAGGTATTATTACCCTCCGCAGGGATAACACAATTGCCAAATAATGGTCAACACAAGAAAGCCTCCGGGGCGAGAATTTTGTGAGTTTTCGTGGGGGAATTTATTATACAATAATTTTTGCCACCCACGTTTTAATTACAGCTCAAACTAGAGTTTTTTTGTTTTTTTTTAAGAAAAGGTTTGAGCCATTTAAACATGGGTGGCAAAAATTATTGTATAATAAATTCCCCCACGAAAAACTCACAAAAATCTCGCCCCGGAGGCTTTTCTGTGTTGACCATTATTTGGCAATTGTGTTATCCCTGTGAAGGGTAATAATATCTTACATCCTCATATACGGAGAAAAATGCGTTTGTTCTTGTTCTCATTCGTCTAGTAGGTCAAGACACCCCGGGCTAAACGGAGGGACCCTGGTTCGAATCCAGGATGAGGAAAGCGTCTCTTTTTCTCCAAATATAAAAAAAGCTCTAGTTTGAGCTGTAATTGAAACGTGGGTGGCAAAAATTATTGTATAGTACTACTTTAATTTTCAAACAAAATTTTTATGTTAGTGCAAAAAGAATAATGCAAAAGAGGATAATTTTGATCATTTGGTGATAGTTGTATTGATTTATTAGTTAAAAAAATGTTTGTGGTATGCAACTTCGTGATGAGAAAGACCCTGTAACTGCAATTGAACCGAGTTCTGCATACCCTAATACATTGCATTATATATTTTCACACAGAAAGTTAAAAAAATTGAAAGTTCAGGGTTACAGTCTACAAAAAGATATCCCTTGGCATGTTTTTTAAAAAAAAAGACAGGCATAGGTTTTAAAGCTTATTATTTTTTTTTATCTTTAAATAATTGTTTTGTATCCAAATACATTTTTCATATCCAAAATCCCAAACTTTTACTGTTTGATACTCTGCCTCAGTTCTGTCTGAATTTTTTGACAGAAATTTTCTTCATGCATTTTAGACAGCAGGAAAACAGGCCATCCAGGTGATTTCCATACGTTTGCCGTCATACGAATTTGTCAAAATACTATTTTAAAAGATTCATACTACAGCTATAGCATAGCTCTCTAAACTGTCTAGACATGATGAAATCAACCATGATCATATGTCATTGAAAAAGTACACGATGGCAAAAAAAAAGTAGGTTGTAGCATTTATCATGATGGATAGTATTCCATTGATACATGATATCTATGCACATTCTGAATGCAAGATCTCCATGCATTCGTTTTCTGTTTTTCCTACACTGTGAAGAATGTGTTCATAAATAATATAATGCCAACTCAAATTCTTGGATTTATAAGACAAAAAGCTTAAATTAACTGAACACAAACCAAAAAAAAAAAGTTAAAAAAAATAATTTTCAATGCTTCTGCTTTTTAAGTTTTATGCTACTTTAAACTTCTACATATCTAATACTCTGTTTGCAGCAGAGCACTCATGACTGAGCACACCATGGGCAGTTGTGTTCCAAATTTAAAACATACCAAGTGGTATACTTTTATAAACCATAACTAAAATTAGTTTGTAATTGTCATTAGATTTATATATTTAACTGTACTTACCCCATAGACTTGTGAATGGAACTTACGATAGCATGTACAAAAAGAAAATCAAAAATGTAACAAATCGTGAACACTATATACAAATATGGTATTTTAAAATAATTGGTTAATACCTTTTAGCTCTTGTAAAATGGTATCCCAATTATCAAAACACTCGCCACAAGGATCACAATATGGTGCATTCCCCATATATCCTCTATCACAACGATCACAGCGTTTACCAGCAATGCCTTTTGCACACACACAGGAACCATCATCTCTCCTGCACTGAAGTGTTTTGGAACCTTCTCTGTCACAATCACATTCTAAATAAAAAAGAAACAAATATTAGAAAACATCAGTAGTCAGATAGGCTATATAATCAGATAAACTTTGCTACATTTTAACATGTAAGGAATTGAATGTCTGTGACAAAAAACTAGCATTTATCTTAATGTATCCCATTAGCAGCACATTTTAAATGAACTGGACTTAGGTAAAAAAAAAAGACAAATATCCAGTGAATAAATTTTGAATGCATATATTTTATAATGTGTGCATTATTATAGTACATTCAGCTGAATGTTACTTCATGCAAATATATTAAATATTCTTTCTGTAACTTAAATGAAAAAAATTAGAAAAAATGAAAAAACAAATTTATATACGAAAATAATTTAAACAGTTGTCAGAAGACTATGAAATGAACTGCTCAAATTAGCATTTATGTGAATGAAGCATGGGAATTAGCACTTACGTGTAATGAAGGTTGTCAGACACCACTAATAAATATCCCTGACTAAAAATATAGGTAAAAGTTATGTAAGGGTAATTTTTCTGGATCTTCATATTCTCACAGATGTTTAATTCCTATACTCAGCTTTTAAAACTTGACCAACATCACTCGATTAATCTTAAATATCAATCTAAGCCAGTGGTGGTGGGAAGATTGGGTTTTCTATAAATCTAAAAAATCATGCATGAACCTTTTTGTGTGGGGGAAAATACATCAAGTGAAAGCATCAGACATATTTAGAGGGAGGCCCTTTTACCTCCCTTTATAGAAAGCTTATTGTTTTCTGTGAATTTGTAATTCTTTGTGCTCCTTTTGCAAACTCAATGGAAATGTTCCTTTTCTTCTGCACTGAACCTTGAACTGGAGTTCTGATGGAACAGTTTTTCTTAATTGAAGAACTTTCGCAAACACATGCTTTGTAAATGTTTTCAACTTGTGGCTTATCAAAGCTTGATTTCTTAATTAGCTCATTTAGTACTACTTATTAACTTTGATGAATAGGTCTCTGAAAACCTACGAAGTTATATATATTTATATTTTTTTTTTAAGGGAACAATTTTTTGTGAGCTTTATGTAATGCTGTTCTCTTTCAACATAATTATTTTCCACCCACATAAAACTCAAAAGGCAGAACCAAGGCTGTTTAATTTTATTACCCTACTCTTTATGTTCATTATTATCTGTTATGTCCAGCCATTCAAACCACCATTTATTTTTGACAAATCAACAAATTTAAGCATCATCAGCTCAAATCAAACCATAAAATTTAAGCAGCATATTTAGACTCAATAAAGAAAAATCAACTCTCTATAAATATTACATTGAAATGGATGGCATTTTGCTGTATTGAAAAGTACAGTGTAGAGGAGACTGGGGCACATTTGAACACTTGGCATATTTGAGTATAGTGAATGACCTTATATAAAGACAATATTTTTTTTGAGTTCACAGCACTGGCCATAAGTGGCAACACTGCAGATGATTTGCATACCGGTAGCCGTCCAATTCATTATTGTGTAAACATTCAGAGTGAAAACATTTGTCTACGTCTTCGAAAAGTATTTATCACCTTCAAAAGTTATGAGGACATAACAAAAATGTAGAAAGTGAAAAGGTGAGTTTGTTTACATAATATCATTGGTTAATCGATAATGTTTGTAGTTTTTATTGTAAAATGTAAATATTCCTTAGATTTTCATAGCGAAGTGCAGATTTGATTATGGTGGACATGTGAGGCAAATTTGAACATCAATTTCGGGACACATATGAACACCTTTCAAAAGTATCCCTACGTTTATCAAAAAAGTAATAACTACAGAAACTTATTACAATTTAAATAGTTAAACTTATAATTATGTACTATCTCTTTTTAGATTGAAGGAAATGGTTCGAACATACACAAAAAATATTAGCAAACCTCCAATACCCGACACTGTTCTCCGTGCAGCAGTAACGGTCGTAAATGAGGAAAAACTCTCTTTACATAGTAGTTTACATAGCTTATTTTGGGAGTGACAGAAATTATGAGTTTTTGGCCCACTATGACGCAGATAACTTAGCTCTCAATGATTCACTACGTGCAGAACAACCGACGTTATCGCTGGTGATTTTGTTATTTTCAATTTTGTGACCAAGAAATCTGAAATTATCATTGCTGGACAGGTAGAAGAAAAACACATGATTACATTTAAGATACGTTGTCCACGAAAACTGAAAGAATCGTGAAAGTGTTTCTAGAGAAGGATGACATCAAGGAAACAGAAAAAAGTAATGTAAGATTGAAATTACTACAACCCCCTGGTGTAAGTGGAACAACCCAGACTCTAGAAATAAAATACTTCAATTTTGATTTCAGTATTTTCAAACAAAATATAATGTAATCATAAATGCAATTATATAATGTTAAATATTTAGTTTCTAACAAGTTTTATGAGGAATTGAAGAAGTGGTCAAAAGTACTCTGTTCAAATCTGCCCCATGTAAGGGGCAGCATTTGGACATGTTACAATAATTTCATAAAATGCATTTACTGCATAAAATAAGGTCGATTCTTGTGTATAAAAATGTTGATATGTACTACAGATTCTTTGCTAATTTCTGTCCATTAAAACTTAATAAAATAATATCGGATGTGATATAAAAAATAAAACTAACAGAGTGTTCAAATGTGCCCCAGTCTCCCCTACTTTTCAGCATCAAAAAATGTACGATAGATATCTTGCAACAGGAAAAGATGGCAAATTGGTACCTCAAAAACGATCTACCATGCTTGAAAAATAAGAAAATAGGAAGCTTGATTACTATTAATATGAGTTAATAACATTCGATAAAACAAACTCTTGCATGTTGAGCTTCCTAGATAGGTAGATAGGAGAAACAGAAAGAAAAAAAAAGTGTAATGTTGCTGAAGTGAGTCCACATTCAAGGTCAGAGAAGAGACTGCCTAACTGGTTGCTTCATTGGCAGTGCCAGAGAAAAACTGAGAAGAGGAGGTAAAGTGCAAACTCCTCTGGGAATGTGGAAAGGGGATGCTCTCCCATCCCATGAATGTTCAGTTCTAAGGAATAGAACAGTGGGAAAGCAGGGCTGGCTGGCCAGGTGTGAGGAGTGGCTTATTTTAGACCTTTTACGAATTTTCTTTCTGGAAACACAGTCCCATGCCTGTCTTCTGACAACACACTTCTCATAAAGGTTGCTCAAAAAATTACATTACTTTTTAAGGTGATGATTTATTATCTTTTTATCACTTTTCAGGTGACAATTTGGCCTGAACAGAAATTGACAGTGCAATCCAACCACAGCCCATGTAGGTAATGTCAAGTGGCATTTCTGAATTAAAACTTTTGTGGAAATATGATTCCATTAAAAAAATATCCTACACTCAGGTCAGGTTTAAAAATTTTTTCCTATAGACAGAATTCCATAATCTGGACAGAAGAGTGACACCCATGCACATGTAGTATCCATATATGGCTCATAAATATGGAGGTTCGTAAAATTGGACAAATAATGATACATAAAATTCTTATAGCAAAATATTACACAAGGTGATTTAAATAGATATTATAGAAATTATGGCTTTAGATATTAGTTGCAGGAAAATACTGTCAAAGGAAAAAAGTGCTCAAATTATGAAAGAGAATATTGAATATGCTATTTATTTTACAACAAGTTGTATATATCTACGGAATATCCAAGCATGATCTCTATTATATAAATTCATAAAAAAGTGGTCTATCGAAACATGGTTTCTGGTAAAAGAAAGATCAACTTAAAAAGCTGTTTTAACGCAAATGCACATAAACACCATTATTGGTCCTTTCTTCTTGTTTGTGGAGAACATGGTTACATGAGATGTCTATCATGATCTTCTGGAGTGTTATGTAGTACCACAACTAGTACACCTGCACTGTTTCAATAGTGTACTACCTCACTGGTTCAAAGTTATTTTTCACCACAAACTCAAAAAGAGATCGAACTTTTATGAAAAAAAGTTTGATTTATAATATTGGATAGAGTCAAAACTGGCAAATATTACTCTACCATGTACCCGTGATGTGGCCTGTCTGAAACGAATGAGCTACATCTATCCGGTATGTCCATATTATGGATGAAACCTGCTTCATTGAAGAACGTTTTGTTGACTTCATTGTAAATCGCAGCAGAATTGGAAAAGGCTTACCCAAAGAAATATTAAAAAAGCTTGAAGATGATTTGAATGTCCAGAATTCTTAAGGTCATGGTTTTCAGAATGGTTTGAATATGGTAGGAAAGTATAAATGTGCTCAAGCTTATATATATATCAAGATAAATGAGCTAGTCAGATTTGTAATATGCAGCACATAGCTTGAATCTTGTTGGTATACATGCTGCAGAAGTTTGTTATATTCATTAATTTTTTGAAAACTTCCACTGTTTCTTTAACTTTCTTAGTAACTCAACCTCAAAATGGGAGGCTTTGTTATGTTGTGTTAAAACCACTCTCAAGGGACACTGTAATACAAGATAGTCCTCTAAGCAACAAGTGGTAACAGCAGTTGAGAAAAACTTAAACTCTATGTACACCATGCTGCAGGAGACCAACAGGAACATAAAAATCATATCTGGTGCTACCAATGTTTTTAAACAAATTGGCCGCAAAGTTTAGTCCTGTGGTGATGCAGTGGTAACTCATTAGCCTATCATGCGGTTATCCTGGGTTTGACTCCCAACTGTGAAAAAAATGCTTACTAACTGCTTACTGTAGTCCAAGGGTTGTGGTTCCCTACAGCTTAAAAGTTTCAGATTCCTTGGAAAACCGTAGGTCTCTTTGTACATGGTCTTTGAACTATAAAACTTAAACAAACTACAAGTTTGTTTGTCTCTTGCAGATGTGATGTTTTGATAAGAACTGACTGCACAAGCAGATCTTTGCACAGAAAGACATTACTCTTAATGTAACTGCCAGTTTGTTTAGTTTGACAAAAAAATATTCAGGCTGTATGTGGCGAATGGGTTCAAAAACGCATGACCAAAGCTGTGCATGATGCCACTGACATTAAAAATAACATTCCTATGAAGACTGCTAGAAAGTTAAAAAGAATGCAAGAAAGTTAGCTGATAAGAGGTGTTTGCTCTTCGTTGAAGACTTGTTTGAAAATGAGTGTTTTAAGGTTTTTGACACAATCATGTTTGAAATGAAATAAAAAATCTTAGGTACATGATAATGTTCCATCAGATTCCAATTTGCTATCAGAAAAAATTCTAAATGGAAGTCCCACATCATATCTTGAAGAATGTGCTGCAGATTTTGATATCAAATACAGTCCAGACATTTGGAACTGGTAAAGTAGCTTCTTTCAAATTTCAGCAGAACCACTTGAAAACATTGATGTGGCTTCCTACAGGGTGACCAGTAAAACAAACTTCCAAAATTCCTTGACTTTTTCATACCTTGTCAATAGAAACATTTTTAAAATTCACGGACTTTCCCCACACCTTACTCACACAGTTAGGCAATACAGTCATGAATGCATGTATGTATGTGAAACCTAAATCATGCTACCTACTTTTAATACACAATTTCTTATTTACATTTTATCATTCAAAGCAAAAGATCCTATTCACTCTTTACATTTAATCGTGTAATATCACTTACTATTGTATAATTTTTTGTTTGGAACATTTACTTCATTTTTTAAAAAACAAACGTATATCCTATATCAGATACTTATCCTAATATCAAAATAGCACTGAATATATTTTCATTATGCAAGTAAATGTAAGATCTTATGAATGTAGCTTTGGTAAAGTAAAACTAATAAACTATTTAAAATCAAGTATGAGTGAAATCAAACTAACAAATCCAGCAATCTTGTCAATTAAAAATGAATTAGCACCAAAAATAAACTTCAATTTAATTATTAGTACATTTTCTTCAATTAAGGTGAGAAAATGTTCTAATCACATCAAACTTCATTGAGATCACTACTTAAAACCAGATTTGGCCTAATTCAACTTCGTTACAATTTTTTTAACTCCTCTTGTGAATAATAGTTTTCTGACTTCATACCCACCAAATAACACAGATATTGTGAAAGTAATACCATTTCATTTCATATAGTTTTATAATGTAAAGTTATCATTGTGAAAGGAATCAGTATTGTACTTTTTGTATGAGTTGTAAGTATCATTTAGGCCTTATCTGTGTATTGTTTTACAACTGAATTACATAAATTGTCAACTCACATGAAAAATTAATTTTCTTTGCTGAAACCTTTTATTAATAAATAATTTAGTATTGAATTTCCTGTGCAATTCATTACAAGGTGAAATGTTGAGAAATTTAATAGAGAGGGGAGGGTTGGGGGGGAGAGAGAAGGAAGAGTTCATTTGGTCAGTGACTGGGGTGCCATCTGGGCACTTCTGCCAGGGACACAAATCATCTAGCTCTTGTGTATATCACCACTCCAACAATGTATTTAATAGGAACTGGACTATTTTCTGTTGTAGTTAATTATCAAGAGGCACCTACCAACACCTTGGTGAATCTATGGCTCATCAGGTGAGAACTTTCTTGTGGTTGGTAGAAGACAGCCATCATATCAGGTAAGTACAGGGCATCCTGAAAAGGACCGACAATTTTTTAAATAGAATAGCAAGGAAACTGTGATATTTATTAAAGCTATTCTTGGAGAAAATATTTGAGGAGAGCCGTTGTTTTAGTAAATTTCCTTGAATCAGTACCAACCGCCAGATGGTGCTGCAGCACAGTAAGCAAAAAGTGTGTAATGACCAGATCATAGTCAACGCAGTGGATGTGCAATGACAAGTTTGTGAGTAAAGAGGTATACACCAAATTCAGTATTAGGAAAACATGAAGGTGGTTTTGGAGGAAAGGATATTTTATTATACAGTAATACCCTGACTTAAGCGAACTCGGAGTTACACGGATCTTGATTTTTGCATACTTTGTCTTAATATGCACATACGATTACTATAAAGAACTGTAATTTCTGAAATACTGTACGTATTTTTCTCCTAAACTAGTGTTTTTGTTAATCCTTGGCCTAATTTAACAAAATTTATATGTATTTATATGCAAAGTTGTACCCCAACATACATAAATTCTATGTGTGTGATTTTCGTCGAAACCACCTATCGTGCAACTTCAGGGTATTACTGTATTGGAATGCCACCAATTAGATATGAGTGCAACAGTGACAAGGATAAGTTTTCAGTGACGATTTAATGTCAAGAACAGTCCACATCTGAGTGCAATAAAACAGTTGCTCAGCAAATTTACCCAAACCTGTAGTATTGCAGGTGAGTTGCCGGGCATTGTTAGATGTCCACGATCGGCTATGACGCCAGCAAAAGTGTAGGTCATTAAGCATGTCACTATGCACAGTTCAAAAAGGTCAGTCCGTAAAACAGCAGCGGAATACTTATTGAGCAAGACAGCACCATATAAAATGTTGCAAAATTGCCTGGAGATGTTTGCACATGAAGCCCGAACAAGTGAAGACACTTCAGATGGCATTGAGGGGAAAGGCTCATTTTTATGAAAACAATGCTCCAAATAATTGAGGGGAGGGGCAATATTGATGCAAATTGCACATGGTTTTCTGATAAAGCACATTTTCATCTGGATAGCTTCATCAATAAACAGAATTGGTGGATTTAAGGAATGGAGAACCCTCATGTGTGCATTCCACGATCACCATATGCAAAAAAAATGGTATGGGCATGGGTATCCAGCAGAGGAATCATAAATATATAATGAATATTTTGTCTCAAAGTTACTGATATGTATAGCCTTAATGGATAATGAAATGCTATTCACAAGATTTTTTTTATACAAAAACATAGGAAAGCATTATACCCAGTAACACCAAAATGGGTCTTTAGAAAAAACAAGAGAGTTAACTGACTAAGGACCTTAATGGGCCTGTGTTTATATTGGGTCATACCATGCTATAATGAGCCCCATGTTTATATTGGGGCATACCATGCTATAATGGGCCCATGTTTCTAAAACAATGGATTCAAGTCATTATATTCAAATCTTGCACCAATTTGTGGCTATCCTTAATGTCTTCGAAGATTCAGTCGAAACAGACTGGTTCATGCACGATGGTGTGAAGCCTCATTGGACTGGTGAGGTTCTCACATTCCTGGAGAAATATTTTGATAACTGTGTCATTGCACTGCACTACCCCCATGCAATAGGAAGGGCCAAAAAATTTCCAAATTCGCTATTCTAATAGGGTGCCTACTGGGATCAATAAAAATGGGATAAAATATTTTTTCGATTGAATAATATCGTCTACAACATTGGATGTGAATTTTTGGAATTTGGGTAAAAAAGTGCATTGTTCACCTATTATAGTAAAAACAGGTATTTCTGAAGATAGCTATTGTAATGGTGCGGAAAGAGTTCCCAATTATGTCAATAAAAATGATGTAGAATATTTTTGATTGAATAATCTCTTCTGTCCCCACATCCTACTTGAGAATTCAGAATTTACATGGAAAGCATACTTTTTTATCTGTCATAAAAATAACAAATGAAAAATATGGGCCAAACACTATTTATTACTGTAATATATTATACAAAACATAAAAATGGTAGAAAATTATGTTAGGGGTGTGTGAATGAGACCACAGTTCATGGAAAAGATAGGGAATGGAAAGCACACAATTTTAGACCAAGTCACATAATGACTCTTGAGTTTCCTGTTGCTGAAATCATCACCAAGTCTCTGCAGAGGAATCAAACATTGATAAATCGAAAAGAAAGCCCTTACACTTACAGGTAACCAGAAGGATGAAGCGTGAAATCAAGCATATGGTCAAATTCAGACATGACTAAATATGATAAGAATATCATTTTAACAAATCCGTCTCTATTTTGAGCTCCATAAAACTTGGCTGATGCTTCTACCACTATCTTCACAAAGCATTCAACTGCCTGTGTGTGACATGGGAAGTGAACGAAATCCCATTCCGGGTTGATCTTATAATCCATAGTAGAACAGAATGTCGGTTTGTATATAATGCAGGATTGAAAAGAAAGTAATTGTAGTGGCTGACCTATCAATCATGTGTTAGACTACGTTAGATATTGTAGGTGTATCACAGACATTTCCAGCGCTTCTGTCAGCCATCTTCTGAAGTCATTATTCTAGAAATGTCAAGATGCACCTATGTAGAGAAGTATCATAGTCCTCTGATGACAGAGCAAAGCTTGCTCATTTCCAGGTACATTTTTGGCATGTTCAACTCTCAAAAACAATGTATTTGCAGACTCCAATGCCAAACAGTTTTGTGCCTGCTCCCTAACAAAAGGTCCCAATCTTTGTTTGGAATATCTTACTGTCCTTATCTTAGTTATAAGACCTGTTCAAGTTTGTATATTTTGCATAGAATGTATGAATCATTTGACACACACAAGTGACAATGAAAATGGTGATACTTGCTTTTTCCCAAACAGACTCAATTTTAATGGCAGCAGCTTCAGTAATTTCCTAGAAATTCAGTTCTGTGTTACCAATTACGGGGAAAGATTCCAACTCTCAAAGAAGCAAGAATGCAGCATATCTTCACAAGTAGGCAAAATTATCTCATTGAGATCCTTGGGACTTCCAAAGATGGAACATTGAAATGTCTGACAGATACTGAGTTCGGATGCCACGGCTTGTAGCAGAATAACCAAACCAAAAGAACACAGAAGAGAAAAAACAAACCCAAGACAATCTCAAGAGATAATGCAACAGTCCATCAATGTCACAACTTGGCAACACCACTAGCCATCAAGTTACAACACATTGGACAATTTAGCTACTGACCACTTTTTTATTGCTTTTACCTCCTCAATGCGTCCATCCCTTGCGCTATTGGCTGCCCCACATACACACACACACACTGCATCATCTCTCGTCTAATTTTGCAATCATTCTTGTGCTAGCCCTTGCAGTGTGGTGACCTCCCCTCCCCAAAAATATTTTCCTACCATTTTCACATTCTATATAGTAATAATAACGTTTGGCTCATATTTTCACATATTTGTGTTATTTCTATGACAGATAAAAGAAACAGTTTTCAGATGAATTCCCAAATTTCAAGTGTGATGTAGGGACAGAAGGTATTATTTAATCGAAAAAATATTCTACACCATTTTTATTGAGCTTAGTGGAAACCCTTTCTGCATTATTACAAAAGCTATTTCTAAAAATAACTTTTTACTATAATAGGTGAAAAATACACTTTTTTAACCCAAATTTCAAAAATTCAAGTACAATGCAGGGGCAAAAGACATTCAAATCGAAAAAATATTTCATACTATTTTTATTGATCCTAGTGAGCACCGTTTTTGCACTACTACAATAACAAAATTGAAAATTATGTTTTTTTGGCCCACCTTATCACGCAACCAGTATGGGCATGGACTGGATACTCTATCTATATGATTTCTTCCTTTGGGGTAACTTGAATATGGTGTACAAACGGAATCCCACCGTACTTACACAACTGGAGAAAATCATCAGTTATAAATGTCAAGCCATTCTAGTAGCGATGTTGCAGAAAGCGTATGCTAATTTTATACTTCGATTGGGACATGTGATGGTGGAAGATGGACATTTTGAGAATCTTGTGATTTGATTTCTGAAACTATTCCAATAATTTGCAGCTTCAGAAACCAAAGTGTCATCTGTCTGTTGGTACTGATTCAAAGAAATGTACTAAAAAAATTCCATCCTCACACATTAATTTCCTGCAAGAATAACTTTAACTGCCATTTGCTTGCTATTCCATTTTGAAAATCGTTATTCCTTTTTAGGACACCCTGTAGTTTTAATGTGTTGGCCTTCTCTGATTGGGTGTATACCAGTAAAAAGCGTGACTTCAAAAATTGGCCATCTCTAATAATTCAATGTCCCCCCATGCCCCAACCACACATAGAAAGGCATCAATTCATAAAATACACATACCTGTTAACACTGAAAAAACTCTTCAGGAGCAATTGTAAAAGATTCCAGGAGCATTGTTCAAACACATGAAGCCAATAATTTTAACATAAATGTAATTTTGTTATGTTGTATGATATTAACTTAATAGAATATCATATAACCTTTAATTTATATTATACTGCAAAACCTTGAATTCGATTAGTTTAAAAAAAAAAAAATTCTCTCTGTAAAAATCACAAATGTTCCCGACATAACCCATTAAACTGTTTGCATTTTTCTTTCCAATATATTGGAATACACACCAAAAAAAAAAAGTATGTTTGTAGTGAGCACAGTATGTTTATGAAGTTTACTAGAAAATTACCAAAATATTTTGTCATCAGGACTTAAATTTACACGTGTATATTACCTTGGTTAACACATAAAAATGCATAAGAATTCCTTCAGGACTAAAGTGATTCCTTTTTAAGTGTTCAGTTCATACACATTAAGTAGAGCAACAATATTAAATAAGCTCTGAACGTATTTTTCATAATTCCAATTTTAATAATCCTGAGTTTCATAATCTTTAAAAATCAATATACATGAACACAATTATTCTTTTTACTCCTTTAAAGATTAATATTCTACTTGTTTCGTTCTCGTTAAATTTCTCTGATAAAACTGAAGAAGGGTTTTCCAAAACAAATAGAGACCTACGTGGGGTGTATAGAGTTAACATGTATTTCAAGAGATGCCCTGGACATTCCGAAGCAGTTGGCAGGGGGTTATTCATATACCATTATCACCATTATTATACATATATAATTATGACTTTTTTTTTTCATTTAAAGTGAGAGGGGAGATGAATATTTGGAGATGGCCCACTTTTGAAGTCACACTATACCATTGATATATAAATATGTTCATATGCATTACATCATCACTACATGATTTTATATTAATAGCTCTACATTGAATTCAGAAAATATTATAAATTATTTAAAGCACATACGGTAACACTGCATACGTGGATCCCCATAATAATTTGTTTGGCATTCATCACATCTACTACCTCCATGTCCCGATTTGCAGGGACACTGTCCATCGAACTGTAAAGATATACCCTTATTTAATGTATAGAAAAAATACAAAAATCAAAACTTGTGCAACTTTTTGTAAATAATAATAAAAACTTTGGCTTACACTTGTAATTAACATTAAAATGAGAGAATTCACTGAACTTCATATGATATCCATGATCTCTATTAGTATACAAATTCATAACTGCAGGGACAGAAGCCACTTTTTTTAAAAAAATAGTAGAAATAGGAAAGATTATCGAAGAAAAATAGAAATAGATAGGAAAGTTTAACAAAAAAATAGGAAAATTTCCAAAAAAAAAGTAAAGGTAGTTGAAAAAATAAGGCAATTAGAAAAAAAGAAGAAAAATAGGTGCAATATAAGAAACAGGAAGAAGTTTGAAACTAACAAAAAAAACCCAGAGCTCACACGCCAAACCTAACAAATTTAATTCAGCCATAAGAAACCTAATATGCGAAAATTAATGCCTATCTCCTCAGATTAACACTAAAAATAATAAAAAAACGAGTTTGAGTTGACAGAAGAGAGAATTTATCCCCCCTTTGGAGCCATCTAATTTCTTTTGTAAATACCTCAAAAAGCATCCAAACAATGTTAAATATATGTATAGTCTGTTTCATGTTATCCTCACATGGATAAACAGAATGCAAGCGATACTTTGTGACAGAATTTTCTAAATAAAAATAAATGCTTCTCTTATGCACAAACTGAATTGCAACTTGCAATGTGATTATAAAAATTAAAGTAAATTGTTTTCTGCTATGACTTTCAGAAATAAAATAATGGTTGGTTCGTTGTTTTATGGTGCAAGGACAGCGATGGATCTAACAAGTTAACACAATTACTGTATTACTGGACACATTTTAAACCTTTAGAACACATCCTCACATTTGTTTTTCACCTTTTCGACCAACTAGTTACATCAACACATATTGTAAAAAAGATACCAATTGGCATTTTCACTTTTTAATTTCTCGATTTCTAGGAGAAGATAGCTGCTAATTTTCACACATTAAAGATTTTTTATGGTGGGTACATTAAGCTGAATTAAATTAGATTCAGCATATGAGCTCGGGGGAGGGAGGTCCTTTTAAGTAGGCTATAATACAAGACTGATAATGGAAGTAACAACAGTAATAAAACCACTTTCTACGTCAGCATATTTTTGAAAAGGAAAGGAAATGTTTAGTAATTTTTTACATCTTCATACTTTTACTGTGGATGTCTTTAAGAACAAAACCATTCCTCCAAAACAAAGAACTATGCATTTGAACTTTGTCATTCCCTTTGACTATTTATTATATTCAATTCTGGTGCCTTCATCTATATGCTACAAGATGCCATCCGACTGGCACCAGAGATTTTTTTTTTAGCACCACTAATCATTTCACATGGACAGCTCCATTATGGAATATCTACCTTTATACTCACTCACCACTTTGCATGCCATATACATTTTTTTTTTTTTAGGGGATGATTTTATATATATATAAAAACACTGTTTCGGAAACAATCCTCTGCCACTTTCAAAAACTTACATGGGTACCAATGAGGTTTACTGATGCAGTTTCAATCACAGAATTCATACTAGTACAAAGAAATTCAGCTGATGCCATTTTAATATTGCACCAATTCAAATCTGATCAAAAATGTGGAAACACCAAATGGCACAAATAATGGTAATGAAGACTTTTCGAAAGAAACAAGGTGAATGCTGACTTTTATTTTTAAAAAAGGAACAATAAACACCATAAAAGCAGTAGAAGACTTCCTTTAAATAAATGTTTCTTCATTTTTAAAGACAGCTCCGATATCCTTATCAGAATATTTTTTTTGTAAAATATTAGCCTTATTCACAGAGAGCAATTATAAAAAATTATATTTTATACTACATCTCCTGCACCCCCACTTCCTAAAAAAACAGATTTAACAAGCAAAAAGTGCCTAAAAATAAAGTAAACAGCAACAATTTTACTTAAAACAGAATCTAGGTATTTACAATGCAATCTCAATAATTGTTAAACCTTAAACTAAAAAATCCAATTCATTAAATTACATTATATATTAAAAGTAAGGAATGGTTTTGTTTATTGGTACAACAGAGATATTAATAAGGGTCATGTATCGAAGAATTATTCATTCAGATGTTGCAAGCTGTTTGTTGCTAGCAGTGTAACAATTGAATAGCAATAAAAAATAGACTTCGATATTTGAAAGTTTTTTTTTTTAAGTTTTGTTTATAAATAAATTTAATTTTACTTTAAGAGCATAAAATAACAAATAAGAAATCGAAATCTTTTTGTTCATACAGTAAAACCTCTCTACAACAATATTATACGGACCGAGAAAAATTATCGTTGTAGACAGAGTTATTATTATAGGGAGGGTTCATTATACAGTAAAACCTCTCTACAACACTATTATACGGACCGAGAAAAATTATCGTTGTAGAGGGATTTATCGTTATATCGGATATCGTTGTTGGGAGGTTTTACTGTATTAAAAAATTCTTATATATTTACCTACTTTCAAAAATGAGCATCACTAAAAGTATACATGGCGCATATAATACACTACTGGCCATTAAAATTGCTACACCAAGAAGGAATACAAATAACAGAATGATATTTATTTGACATATATATTATAGTGGAAAGAGCAAGTGATTAAATTTACAGGAAATTAGGATGGTTAGATCCTGAGAAATCAGTACCCAGAGCAACCACCTTTGGCAGAAATAACAGCATTTATCCGCATGGGCATGGAGTCAAACAGAGATTGTATGGCATGTATGGGTACAGCAGCCCATGCAGCTTCAACACTATGCTACAGTTCATCGACAGTAGTGAGTGGTGGTGACGTGCCAGTCACTCGGCAACCATTGACCACACGTTTTCAATTGGTGAGAGATCAGGAAAACATGTTGGCCAGGGCAACAATCGGGCATGTTCTATATCAAGGAAGGTCAGGAGAGTACAGGAAACATAGCATTAGGGAGGCCTCGAAAATAGGGCAGAGCCACGGGGGCCTTAACATACCAGAAATGTAACGGTTGCTGTTCAAAGTGTCGGGAATGCGAACAAGAGGTGATCGAGACATATATCCAATGGCACCCCATGCCATCACTTCAAGTGATGGGCCAGTATGAAGATGTCGAATGCAAGCTGGCAATGTGCGTTCTTCACGATGCCGCCAAACACGGATGCGGACATCATGATGTTGTATACAGAACTGGGATTCGTCTGAAAAGATGACCTGATGCCATTCCTGCGTTCAGGTTCGTCGTTGATCACACCATTAGAGGCGCTCCTATCTGTGACGCAGCATCAAGGGTAGCCGAAGCCATGGTCACCGTGCTGACAGTCCATGCTGCTGCAAATGTCGTCGAACAGTTCAAGCAGAAATTTGTTATCTTGCAAACGATTTCATTTCTGAATTCAAGGTCCATGACGTGGCTATACAATCCCTTGTGGCCATGCGGATAAGATGTCTGTCTTCTCGGCTGTTAGTGATGAGGAGCCGCTGAGATCCTGCACGACGTTCCGCATGACTGTCCTGAACCCATCGATTCCATACTCTGCGGACAGTCATGGGATCTCGACCAATATGAGCAGCAATACTGCGGTACGATAAACCGCAATCCCGGTAGGCTACAATCCTTCCTCGATTAAAGACGCATGCTAGTAGGCATTTCTCCTCCTTACACGAAGCATTACAAACTTTCTTAGCCAAAAACAAACGTTCAAATGCAATTCGAGTATGAGAAAACTGCTGTCAAATCTCTGCTTTTATACACAATGTAGGTATCGCTACAACCGCCTGCTTTGAATAAATGTGCTGAAAGTCTAATCGTTTGCATATCACAGCATGTTGTATCTGTCATACAAATTTCACATGTGTGGCATGGTGCCTTCCTGGTGTAGCAATTTTAATGGCCAGTAGTATATATTCAATAACAAAAATATCATCTATTCACCAGTGTTTTAGAAAACAAAAATTTAAAAGATTAAAAACCTTCAATTTTAATGTATCAATTTATTTAAAATGTTTCAATTTTACCACATTTCACCTTTTTTTTTGGGGGCGATAATCACAATTTAAATTAAACTTAACATTTAAATGTGTATCAGTCATGTTTATCTCAGCGAAATTATCATGGTAATGGGAAATAAATAACGAACTCATTTATTGGTACATTGACCATTATACAATACAGTAAATGAAAAAATAATTATTCACGACAAGGATGGAAAAAGATTGAATATGAACTAGTAGGGTGTAAAAGTGTAAAGTCGCAACATCGAAAAAAAAGTAACTGTAAATACTGAACATTCATTTTTCTGCATAAGTGAATGAGATTTCTAAATTATGTAAATTTTACATGCAATATATAAAAGTCGGCAAAAGCACTGAGCCACCTGTTGTAATCAATCCTCCCATGATATTTGTACAAAAATGTATAGGATTGATTCCTTTATAAATGCCTTTGTAAATATTTGATTAACGTGAGATATGTTAAATCATTTTTTTTTCCTATTAAGCATTTGTTAAATATGGAAAAAAGTTCAAATAGAGACCAAATAATTTTTTTAAAAACAAAAAGGACTTGAGATGCAATGTGGATTCTTGCATAAAGAAAAAAAACTTGCTGGGAACTGTGCTATCACCATTTGACTGGCATGTGTGAGGTGACAGAAAACATCCTATGTTGAAAACGGCTTTTTGTTCAAATTTGCAAATTCATATAGTTAGTGTCCCAGTGATTGTTAAAAAAGGAGAAAGGGAAAAGTGTAGAGGGAGATGAAAGCCAGCAATTCAGTTGAGGGTTATGCTAATAAATAAGGCTTTGCTCATCCTTCTTTATCCATTGTTTTGAAGACAAAGAATACACAGATCTTGAGTGATAATGCAAGTGGAGAGGGAAATCTTTGGGAAGAAATAGTGGTCACTGTTTTGGATGGAATCATGGGGGTAAAACGGAGGAGCAAGCAGAAAAATAGAAAGAAAAAATAGAAGGGTGGTAAAACAGTATGAGCTCTGAGGTCCTATACATCCATTGTATTGTGGTTTACAGTAAAAGAACTTGTTTGTGGTTTTACGGCTCAAAGACTACAATGGTCATGCTGCGCCGGGACCTACTGTTTTCCGAGGAATCCGAACCTCTTAAGGCCTAGGGAACCAAACCCCGGACTACAGTGAGCAGTGCGATCTTTATGAGATCTCTGAGTAAGCGTTCTTTGCACCGTTGGGAGTCGAACCCGAGTTAGCGGCGCACTAGGAGAACGTGTTACCACACTGTGCCACTGCAGGGCCTTACAGTAAACGAAAACTCAATTTAGTGCAAATGTTTATAATGGTACTTAATAGACATTACTAAATACACTTGAGGTTGTAAGTCTGAGAAGATACCTTGTATGAAAATCAATGTCACCTAGTTTTGCTTCATAATAATTTGATAGCATCCCCATACATTACAATGTTCAGCCAATTGTGTTACCCACATAGTCACACCTTACAGGTGTTATGTACAAACATGACACCAAACCTAATACAGTAAGATTCTCAACAATGCTTTCATGTGGTTGATACCTTCCTATAGTTTGCAGGTGTCGCGACCTCTTATCAATAGAACATATTTTAACATGCTAGGAAGTCAGTAGCGGCAATCAGATTGTGAGTACATTAAACCAACAATTACAAAAAATCTAGCAGAATTTGTCACAGAACGTTAGTTTTCACTGACACATTATGTATCAACTTGTAATTTATGTTATTAGTGCTCTGTAATAAAAAATGCTTTTACAATGAAACTTAATTATTCCTTCAATGGTGTGTCCCAACAGGTTGTCTTTTATATAAATGTCACATTGTATACAAATGTCACATGTTGTATACAAATGTCACATGTTGTATATAAATGTCACATGCTGACAAATGACTATGCTGAATGTCACATGGCGAACTTTTACATATGCAAACTTTTACATGGAAGTTATGTCTGGAAAAGCAAACAGTGACTTCTAGAAAAAGTTGTTTACAGATCGGCTGGCAGAAGCAGACACAGTGCATGGCCCCACGATCTCCTGACATCACCCCTCCTTCATTTCTTCTATGGGGATACATGAAGTCCATGGTATATGAGACACCCATAGCATCAGCCACTGACCTCATCGCCAGGATCATTAAAGCAACAACACATACTCATGACACACTTGGCCAATTTAAACACATCAGATTCCATGCGTCGATATTATGAGGCCTGCACTGCATCCAATAGAAGATAATTTGAACATTTTCTGTAATGGCATAATGATTTTTTTCCCAAATGTGCATGACTTTTTTTTTTATTAAAGTCATGTTTAACACCACCATCTACCTACCTTTCTCATGTTGCTATAGCACCATACAGTCATGATTCCAGGCACCACTTCCCATGCAAAAATTGTTTGTCAGGATCTGATAAGCCAACACAAAGCTTGTACACAACCTTTTGGGACACCCTTTATGCCCACTGTGTATGAAATCTCATGGCTACAGAATAGTTTCTTCAAGATATATTACTTGCTTTGCAACAACAGAATTAAGGAGAAAGTGGGGGGGATATTAAGAACAAATTTCCCCAACACAGAGGGCCGTGTAGAGTGTTATATAGGTGATAAAGACATGAAAATTGGACAACAGACACTTCAGGTTATGTGCTCAAGATTTATTTTAAAAAAAATAGCAACAAAAAATTACCAGTAGGTGGCACTGCAGCATGAAACATTCTACAGATGTTCTATGTGTTTCCTGCGGTTCTCTACCATAGGCGTACGCAGAAATTTCATAAGGGGAGGGTTATGGGCTCAATGAGGGGATTACAGAGCTACAACTCATGTATTCCTATATTAAATATACAAAATTTCATTGCAATGGGAGGTGTTACAACCTCCATCAATACCTCCCTGCATACGCCAATGTCCTCTACAACCCTTTCCAATCCCAAAAAGTGTACAGCAAAAAGTACAGATGAACACAGTAAGCTTGCATGAATTCCACAAATGTGCCGTCGAATGTAGTCTTTTAGATATGACAGGGTTGCAGATTGTTCTTGGTGGACCTGATCCTTTAAAAATCCCCATAGCCAAAAGTCACATGGAATAAGGTAAGAGAGGAGGCCAAGCTGTTGGGAAAACAATTATCACTCATGTGGTGAATTTACCTAACACCCGTTAAACACCATAATGAATATGGGGAGGTACTCTGTCCTGTATAAAAGTAGTGTCATGAACACAGTTACATTGCTGCAGTTCCGGGATTACAAGTGTTGTCAGTATGTCCAGGTATTATTGTCCAGTGATGAAACAGTTTCAAACCATGTTGGAGTCACCTCTACAAAACCATAATGCCCAATGACAAACGTCGCAGTAAAACCACACCATACAATCACTTTTGCAGGATGAAAAGACACTTTACACATGGGTATTCCATTACCCAAATGTAGCAGCTATGCATATTCACTTGACTGTCCAGGTAAAAGTGGACCTCATTTGTCCACAGAATGTTCAACTACAATTCATGATGGAACTGTAGTGCAACTGTTTTCAGAACTTCAGCATATCTATTGCACAGCTGGCGAAGATTATGAATTGTCATGATTTGTCATATCACTTGCCAAACCGTGAAATAGGACATAACAGTATAAGAAACAGCTGGTACACTCAATACTGTGTGGCAGTTTGCCAGTTACTTCCATAACCACAATAGCCACATCTGCCATGCCTGTGGAGTTAACAGGTTTCCGTCCACTACCTGGTAAAATTCTAAGCTGATTTTTTTTTTTAATTTTTTCACTGTGTCAAATGAAGGGTCATTGGTCCTCAGCATACATTGTTCTGCTAGCAAAATTATCATATTGGAACAGTGGAGTTCTTGTCATTCTGATAAAAAAGGCACATTAACAGAACATTGTCTTTCAAGGTCGGCATTGTGCATCAGAAAAACTACAAACTCCTGCTTGTGCAATGACTGTCATTCCTCTTTTTATCGGACTCATCATTTACACAGGTTGAACTGTTTCCATTTCTACAAATCATGTTTCACTAGTGTTACAGTGCTACCTATCCGTGACTTTTTATACTAATTTTTAAAAAAATAAATCTCTAGTGCATGATCTGAAGCATTCAGTGTTCAAATTTCATGTCATTATAACTGATTCAATGCAGGGTTGGCAAGTTTCTGCCAAGAAGATTAAAACCACTGGTTATAACCAGTTAAAACTGGCATGGCAGAAACTAGTTTCTGCCACAAAAGTGGCAATAATCAGCAGAAACTCAGAGAATAATTATTTTGTGTGTTAAACCATAAAAATACCCGAAATTGCAAAAGGGAAAGTAAAATAGGTTTAGTTACAATGTTTATAGTATTTATTCAAAGGTTATATCATAGCAAATTTACTAGCCTTTTAGTTCAGGGCTGA
>QLNU02015360.1:36578776-36599594 GCA_006491805.2 Dysdera silvatica
TTTTTCTGCAGGCGATGTGTTAGCACTTTTGTGAAGATTTTATAAATAGCAGGTAACAAGCTAATTGGTCGGTAATTTTTCAAATCCTCTTTATCACCTTTTTTATGCAAAAGAATTACTGTTGCAGAATCCCATTGGTTTGGTATGTTACCGCTGTTAAGACATTTGGTAAAGAATTTTGCAAGTATGTCTTCTACATATTCTCCAGCTTCTTTTAGGATATCTAATGTAATACCATCATCGCCAGGGGCTCTTCCTTTCTTCATACTTTTTATTGCAAATGAAACTTCTTCTTTTAAGATTTTAGGAGCTGTTCCTTCGACTATTTCAGTGTCTTCGTTTAATCCACTGTTACTTTCATATAGTTTTTTGTAGAATTCTTCAACTCTTCTAAGTATTTCTTCCCTATTTCTTGTTACGGTGCCATCCTCTCCTTTTAATGCAATGATGTGTTTCTTCCCAACAGATAAACTTCCTTTAACAACCCTAAGGCTCTTGTTGCTTTCAATGGCCTTCCTTACTAACTCACAATTGAATTTTCTTATATCTTCTTTCATGTTTTTGCGCAAAGTTTTGCAAAGTTCTACATACTCGATCTTGCGACTGGTATTTTGATTGTCCACCTTCATAAGTCTTCGCCTTTTCATGAGTTGTTTCGTCTTCTCAGATAATTTGCTATTGTGCTTTTTACAGGTTACACCACCAATTTCCCCAGCAGTTTCAACTATTGTCTTAACAATGTTTTCATTTGCTTCTGAGATATCACTTTCATCAATAAGTCCTTCCAGTGCAGAAAAGCGATTTTTTAATTCCAACTTGAATGCCTCGGTATTTACTTTCAGTTTCATTAGATCCACCCTCTTACTTACTTGTTTCCTAATGAGCTTCTGTCGTTCTAATTTAGTATTTAAGTGCATTTTACATCTCACCATTCGATGATCACTTCCAGTATTAAATCTGTTCAGTACGCTGCAATCTTCAATAATTGATTTCTTGTTTGCCAGTATATAGTCAATTTCGCTGGTTCCTCCATTGGGGTGTTTCCATGTCCATTTTCTTTGTAGTTTCTTCTTAAAAAATGAATTCATGATGCTAAGATTTTCAGCTTCGGCAAATTCTATGAGTTGATCGCCACGTTCATTCCTTTCCCCGTATCCGTATTTACCAACCGATGTCTCTCCTTGTTCCTGTTGTCCAATTCTTGCATTAAAATCTCCCATGATGAGCTTGATGTGTTGTTTCCCCTTGGTATGTAGCTGTTTGATTTCTTCATAGAATTCTTCAACCTCCTCGTCGGTATGGCTTGATGTTGGTGCATATGCCTGTACTATCTGAAGTTGGTATCGCTGGGTTAGTTGAACAACGAGCCTCGCTGCTCGATCTGACGTGCTTTCGACTTCAAGAAGGTAGTCTTTAATTCTTTTGTTGATTAAGAAGCCAACACCACTTGTTCTTCCAGTTTCCGTTCCTCTATAATAAAACAAATGTCCACTTTTAAGTTCCACCAACTCTTCACCTTTTCTTCTAACTTCACTGAGTCCTACAATGTCCCATTTGATCTTGTCAAGTTCTTCTTCCAATTCCTGAAGTTTTGCTTCAGAAGCAAGGGATCGTCCATTATACGTTGCCAAGGTCAATAACAAACGGCAGCCTGGGCCATTCCAGTGATTCTTAGCACCCCCTGCTTTCATGCCACACTGACCGCTGCCTTGATCAGGAGCACTCCAGCACCTGGAGACTAGGGGCCATGGTTTCTGGTGTGTCAACATAATGGAGGAATTAGCCATCATTTCACCACGCTGGCTAGACGGGTTGGTGAATTAGCCCCCTCCCCTTCCGCCTTTCCATCCGTGCAGCAAATATTAATTTGCCACATAAATAGAAAACCTGGCCCACACCATTCAAAGGTGGGACAGGACACTAGGTTACTGACCAGTGTGATATCCAGACCTGTTTAGGTGGAATAAAACACTCCCAAAAAGTTAGTTTTACCCCCCCACTAAAGATCGTGAATTAATTTTTTTTTTTTTAAGTTTAATTCTAAATAATAATTGTTTTTAGCTCTGAACCAAGCTTGTTTAACTTCCCTATTTTATGAAGCTCAAAATGCAGGTATGCTGGCCGATCGGCCACTATCAGTTTATTTTGGGAAGTTTAAAACAAGCGGTACTCGTAACCCGGTTAGCAAGTAAATAAACATATTTCGACAGGTGATCGTTGAACTACGAATTTCTATTTTGTTTTCTCTCTATTCCTGTTGGTTTTTGCCGATTCTGGTTTTATTTTTTCTTTAAAATTTGTACTGTTCACATGTTTATTGCTTTGTAGGCCTAGTTATGGCGTTAAATTGTATTTGTTTTTTGGCTTTAAAGGGAGTGTAAATTGCATGTTGTAAAATTTCAGGTTTTTAATTCTCATGATTTTTGAGAGGTGTTTGAAGATTTAAATTGTAAATGCAATCATAAAAATGAGATGGCTTTATTTCGATGTGGATTTATAAGTTCAAATTCTAGCAGCCATTGGTCAAGTATGAGTATTACAAGCACAGCTTCAGAACTAACGTAGGAGATGTCAGAAATGGCTTGACACGCTTCAATTCTTAGGAGTTGAAAAAGTGGAACAAATGAAGGAATGGCCAATGTATTTTAGATACCTATGCACCATAAAGGAGGACAGTAAACTGGGTGCTGGTATGGTGTTCCAAAATTCAGCAGCATACCATGAAAATGCTGTGGTTGAGAAAGCACCATATACAAACCTTGTGCTTGTTGCAAGGATTGTACTGACATGCCCGTTATCTACTGCTAATATGGAGGAAGTTTTTTCCCCTTTTTGCACAAATATACATACTTCTTCACCAACAGTTTGGTGTAAATAACCTTTACATATATGTTTCTATGGAAGGACCAGAAGCACTCAGTGATGAAATAGCATCCGAAATGGTATTGTGGCGGTAAAGAAACCCCATCACCGAATTTATATTCCAGGACGAGGAACTCTATAAGAAGACTAAAGTACAATTCTGGCTCCGCCCCCCCCCCCAGTTTTAAAATCCCCCCCTACACAAGATTCCTAGATATCACACTGTTATTGGCCCAGTTGGTTCCACACATCGTCACATACGTTCAGCGTGTGGGTCTCCTTCCAGTTAGATACCAGCAACCCTTTTGCAGGCCATATACATACACACACGTTTATAAATGGTGATGAAATTTTTTTTTTTGAAAGCATCACTACTTAAAAGTTTATTTTCACTCTATAGATATAAAAAATATATAGAAGACATTTTTAAACCCCTTAGCACTTACTTCATTGCACTCAGATGCATAGGATCCTAAAGTATCACATAAACAAGGTTCACAGCCTGATTTGCTTGCAATATTCCAATGGAAAGGCTCACAACGATCACAAGAGAGTCCAACAACATTATGAAAGCATGGACATTGTCCTGTTGTAGAGTCACAAGGACCTCTAGAGCTATCTGTACCCAAACTATTGCACACACATTCTAAAAAACGAATGAAATATTTTATATAAGAAAATGGTTTCAACAAAATTATATGGATTATATTTGCATATCCACCAACATTCTAATTTTAAAAACATTACAATTTTTTAGAATTCATGCATAGGTATGTAAAATGCATACATACAGCGAAACCTGATCAAAAATGAGTCTGGTGCTGTATTTATTTCTTATTATTCACAGATTACCGATATAGGTTATAACGAACAGAAAATGAGCTAATTTTGCAAAATCAAAATATGTTATCAGGTAATTTGTCCATAGCAAGACCTTATATACTCCTCTTAAAAAGGAAAGAATGGTATCTATAGCTTAGTGGTGAAGAATTTGACTGAAAACCAAGAAATTGTGGGTTTGTGTCACACCGAGTCTAATTTTTTTATGAGTAATTATCTAATAAATTATGATTTATACACATTTTTACATGAAATTTTAGGACCTTTAAATGCCAAAAATTTAAAAAAACAAAACGAAGTATCCATCAGCAAATCAGAATCAAATTAAGGAAATAAGTTATGTAACTGACTTAATTCTTATACAGTCAGTACTTGTTATATGGTAATGTGCTTTTAAGGTCACCCCACTTACATGGTCACTTTTCAGAAGTCCCTGCTGATTTATTAGGGATTTTGTGTTCAACTATCCTGCGTATACATTCAGTCCCTAATTCCTACACCTCCATACATGATCACCTTGAAAATGCCCCCCCGCCATCATGTTAATTCATCAAAGCACCTCTTTATTCCGTTGTAGCCCTCTTTTCTTGAAGTCAAAAAAAACGAAGTGAGAGAACCTTGCCAGTTGACCCTCTTTACGTAAAACTAAATGAACTGGGCCGTATCTATTAGTAGTAGCCAGAACTGTCTAGGACCCATCCTGTGATACTAATATTCATTATCCATTCTCAGAAATGGATTATGCTAACCTGTTGGACAAAGGAAAATCATATGTTTTGGATGGTGCGTTGTTGTGAAAGAAGTTTATTTCATTTATTACCTGCCGCTTGTGATCAACATGTCTGCAAAACGAAGGAATCTAATTTTTAAGTATGAAATTAATCAAAGAATTTGAAAAAAAAAATTTTCAATCTAAAGCAGCTTTCTCAAAAACACATGAAATACCAAGGACAACACTCAATATGCTTTTAGTAATGAAAGCAACCACTGCAGAGTATGTGATTAATGAAAGGAGAAAATAACCTGTCTGAACATTTCAGAAGGTAGAGGAATCTCTTCCGACTTGGATAAAAATGACCAGGTCACAAAATGTATTTATTTCATTATATATCTCAAGTAAAAGGCTTTGTACATTGCAGCTGAACAGGAGGGGGGGAGGGGAATCTAATTGCACCATCAGCAGCAAATGGATGCAAAAATGCAACTGATAGCACAGCTAATCTTTAAAAAAGCATGTGGTTAAGCTTCTGATGTGAATTACAGTGCTGTAAAAAGTGGGATTTGGGGGAGGGGGAAGAATTGGTATTGAGTTATGTTTTCAAGCATTATTTATAATGTTGACGAATGTGGACTTTTCTTTCGTACTTTACTGGAAAAAACCTTGTTTTAAGAATGAAAAATGTATAGATGGAAAAAAAAAAAAAGCAAAAAGACTGACCATTTGGATAACAGTAAATATGGATCAGGAAAACTGACTTCAGTAGTTACTTGAAAATTTCTGAAGCTTCGTTTTATGAAAACAAATATTCTCCTATAACTTACGATGCAACCATGAAAGCATGGATGGTGAGAAACATATAGAAGACAATCTGGCATTTTGGTAGGAATTCAAAGGAAATGGAAAAAAAATTATTTTATTGCAAACAATTGTACTGCTCATTGCAGAGTTTCTAATTTGAATTAAACTGAACTCACTTTTTAATCCATCAAATAGCAACAGCGTTTCAAAGCCAATGGAACAAGGAGTTATTGAAAACTTCATGGTCAACTACCAAAAGCTGCTCCTAATGAATATGATTGCTACAATTGAACAAAGGGAGAACTTTCACACATGTGTATTAGATTCCCTTTATTATGGCAACATATCTTGCAATATGGTGTCAAGGACCATTTCAAATTGCCTCAGACATTGTGGGCATTATATATATGCTTCAGGAAATTATGAATCATCGGACTCTGATGATAGTGACTTTCTCATCTGCACAAGGTTCATGCAATCGCAATTGTACTATTCTTGATGAAGTATCATCAACTGAGACAAATAGAACAATTGACAACAACGTTAGTACTAACTATGAAGCATCCATACCTGAAATTGTGTCTCAAATGTTACATTCAAATGCCGAAGGAAGTTATGACTGGGATAATGACTGAATTTGAAACCAAGTATGTTGTAACTCGGGCAAGAGTATGGAAAAAATTAAATGCAGTTAGATGCTTTTTCACGAAGTTTGGGTCAGTGGAAGAACATTACAAAACTACTCACGATCTACAAAAAGTGGTGAAAAACAAAAAGCAAGGTAATGGCAGTCATGTATAACTCAGTACTGAGCAATTTCAAATTAGTTTTTTTTAACTGTTGCTTCAATTAAAAGATTTTAAAATGAGGATATTATTTTCTTTTATTGTTCTACTTGTTTATACATTATTTTATTAGCAGTATTAAGGTTTAATTAAAATACATTCAAAAGCGCTTTTATTTTGTAATAATTTTTTGCCAGAATTTTCTCACACCGTATATATGGTCACCCCACTTATAAGGTTGGGTGTTTTTTTTTGTTTTTTTTTCAGGAACACTGGGGTTACTTTATATCCAATACTGACTGTATTACTATTTTATGAATAAAATAGAAATATGTTAAGATGCATTATAATTAAACACGATCTAACAATGCACCTACCAACATAGTAAATTCGACTTTGTAACAAAAGTTGGCATGGTGGTAGCTGGAGGTGTCAAATGATAGGCTGTAGTAGTGCAAACCCCTAGTTCAGCGATTTAAGGGAGCTAGGGGGATGTAAACTGTTGCATCCAGCTTTCATGAAGGTGCTAAAGGATCTGAGAAAAACCTTTAAATTCATTTTTTTATTTTTGTTTTTAAAAAACATAAAAATTCAGAGAAAGCATTTTTGTAGGTTTAGACTTTTGACATGGGACATCATGTAGTAAGCATGGCAAAAATCATTAAAGCAAATGACAGATTCACAATGCACATATTTAATGAAAGACTGAAATGGACAATTCTGTTGCTGACACATTTTTTTCACAAAAGAGAAGCGAACTTTTTGAACGTTTTCAAAAATGTTCAAAATCTTTCAAAAGTCCAGATGTATACCAGCAATTTCGGATCAGTGGAATAAAGATAGGTGCTGTTAGGATGTAATGCATTAAAAATTGAAGTTTGAGGATTCCATTTTGTATTTTTAATATACAAGCATCTTCACTCCTTCCATGAACCAATGAATGATTGTGCATAGTCTTGGCAAAAATTTTCAGTTGTCTGTAGAAATGCATATCCGACAGCTGGCACATTCCTGTGCATTTTGCAGGGATAAGCAAGGTCGTGAACTTGGGAATATTGTCTATTACAAAACGAGTGGTATACAAATGTGGGTCAATTTGAGTTGGCCAATGGTCGAAGAAAGAAGGAAAATCCTCTGTCACCTGAATTGAATAAAAAAATGAATTTAAAGGTTTTTTTTCTCAGATTCTTTAGTACTTTTTATGAAAGCTGGATGCAAAAATTTACATGATCCTAGCTTCTTTAAATCGCCGAACTAGGGGTTCACACTACCATGACCTCTCATCTGACACCTTCAGCTACCAGCATGCCAACTTTTGTTACAAAGTCGAATTTACTATGCTGGTAGGTGCATTACAAGAATTAACATAATTATGAAATAAATTTGAGAATGAAAAGAAATTCCCTGAAAGTAATTAAGCAGTTAGCATCAAACGAGGTAATATAAAAACAACTGAGATCAATAATTGAAGTCAAGAGAGTTCAAATTTATTATCAACTCTAATTATAACTTAATATATAATATTCCTAATATGTACAATTTGAATCTCCCTTTATTGTCTAACTGAAAAGTCACAAACTGCATGATCCCAGCTCCAGAATTTTGAAGATGGGGGCAATTTTTAAAAAAAGTTCAACGAAATGTAATCAGAAGACACTATGATCTCCTTCATTCCTAGAGTAAAGTATATAAGGGTCAATCCAATCAAAAATATTACACCCTCATCATGAAACCAAGTGTAGCCAAAAAAGTTCCAAAAATGCCATCAGGAACAACACTATCACCAAACTGAGTATTACTCAATTGGCAGAATCAAGTGCTGAGGACCTCATGTTCCCAGATATAGGCAGTTTTGTTTTTTTTTTTTTTTTAAAGAAAAAAAGTTCAACAAAATACCACTAACCAACATTCTTCTCTTTCCTCCCATTAAAGAATTCTGCTCTTGTCCTGGTGCTATTAAAATCTGACAGTTTTTGGTTTTGTTTTTGTCGAAGTACATTCTGCAATCCTGAGTTTTGCAGCAATTTTTATTTTATTCGACTTTTTGTAATATAGATCATTTAGAATTTCCAGCTTCCTTTCAAAACTCAATTACTTCTGTGCTTTGCATTTATTTTTACACTTAAATGCTAAAGGAATCCATAAAACCATATCAAACTAAATACATGTCAGAATAAACTGTCTTTCGACTGTCTCATAGTGTAAATTTAGGAATAATAGAAACGAAACAATAAAATTGTCCTACCCCCCCAATCAAAGTAATGTGGTCACTCACCCCAACCCTCTAGGGCAGGGATCAGCAACCCTGTTGAGGTACTGTGCCAAAATAATATTACAGAGCCATCCCGCATGCCAGCAGAATCACTCATCAAATTATGACTGTTTGTAACCATCCACTTATTAATGAAATTTAAATAAATATTTTAATAGGTTTCTAATTCATTTAAAAATTTCTTTAGTGGTTAGTTGGTCTTTACGGCGTAAGGATGTTTCTACTCCAAATAAGTTGTTTTCTTGGAAATATCCTTGTGTATTTGACGTAAAACTTACAAAAGTTTAGCAATACAAAGAACAAACAGAACATGATATTTTGCTGTAGAAAACCGTATTTTCTATTGAAGAGGCTTTGAAAACAACGTATATTGATTTTTTGCTTTTTTTTATACAATAGACGTTTTAGCAGTGTTAATTATTCATAATGTTAGTATTATGATAAGCAAATGTGAGTTATAGTGGAAAAGCTGAGACTGAGAGAAAATGAAGTTTTAGACGAAAATTGAGTTAAAGATCATTCAAGGTTCAAGAAATCAGTCTTTTTTGCGAAATTTCAGTCGAAATTTGCGGTTTGTACACTTTTACCACAAATACCTAATGATGTTTTTCTTTAAAATATGTGAAAACAAAAAAGGATTCTATATGAAAACGAATAAAATGTATTTTTGAATTTTAACACAGTTAAAATTAAAAAAGTACTTTTCTTTTCCTACTCCATGTGCCCCTAAAAATGACCCCACATGCCAAATTTGGCAGGCGGACAGTAGACCAAATCCTGCTCTAGGGCTATCAGACTACATGGTTGGAAAAGCATAGGTAGTAAGCTTTCTTTTTCTGGCACAGTTGGGAATCGAATTCGGAATAACCACATGCTAGACAAATATGTTACCACTGCAGGGTCTGAAACTTAAAAGTAATACCACAACCGTAAATAGAAATAGGTGCAAATATGAGAAACCCCAAAACACAGAAATAAAATAGCGAACAGTAATGCACTACAAATTTCTTAACATTCAGAAAATTGGAAGTATTTAAAATTTCAAATTATTAAATATACACTAACTTATCATAAAAAATATAAGATAAGTGAGATGAAATGAGTTGAGTATACAAAAAGCAAACATGCTTTAAAAAAAATAGTGGTTAAAATCTTTATTAAATGTAAATTTATGTATTTTCCGTATATTTTAGTAAGACATGAATTGGTCCTTTAATCTTTATGTAAGCTATAATTTTAGAAGTACCTTCGGAAGGTGGGAGTGGAGGGATTATCACTACTAAAAAATTAAATGCTAAGTCAATTTAAATAAAGACATTTACTATATTCAGTAATGGGATAATGACATGACATACTGTATTCTTTTAATCTGCATCAAATTCCTTGCTGTTGGAAAAAAAAATACATTCATATAACATAAAGAACATTAAACATTTCATATTTGTATATTGTTTATAAATTATGGTTGTATTTATAGCTAGCTTTAAACGAACAACTCAATACTATTCTAGATTAAAACACACATATCTAAGTCTCAATTTGATAGCAAAGAAACAAAATGAAAATAGTCAAACATATATTGTTAAACACATATCTATACATTTTCTGCACTCACTTAAACATTGTTGTTTTGTTGCATCTCCATAATATCCTGATACACAAAACTCACAGTGTGATCCCATAGTATTATATAAGCATTTTAAACATTCTCCTGTAAGTGCATCACAACTTCCTGGCTCTGTTTCATCTATATTGTTATTACAGTCACATTTTTGGCACTTCCCACCAGGTAACGTGGGTTCTCCAAAATAATTATTGGAGCAGCGATCACAGCGTTCACCTGAAAGCAAATTTACTCATAAATAATGCAGAATTATTTTTTCAATATAGAAACACTGGTAAATTGAAAATGTACATGGTTTCCACAAGCAAACAGCTAAGCTAGTGTTGAAAACAAACAAATTTTTGCTACCTGCTGCAGGATGCAATTAAACTGAGTGTACCAGTTGGTAAAGTGGTTGGATTTTGTGTTTAGCTCAGCAAACCAGCTGATAAAATCTTGTCTATCACAATTGTATATAAGATATTTTTTTAAAACCAACCAGACAACTAAGTATGATGTAAAAATTTTCTGTTTTTAAAAAAACTTATTTCGTATATAAAATAGCACATTTAAAATTTTACCATTTCATATAAGATGGTATGTACAAATATAAACAGAGTTTAAACACATAGAAAAACTTACTTGTAAAACAATGAATGGTAAAAAAATATTTTCACTACCTTTCCCATGCAAAATATACTATATTAAAAAAATAACTAATGAATTTTTCCCCATCCAAATATGAACTGAGAAAGAAAGAGGACAATCATATTTAATTTATAGAAGCCACAATTTAACCTGAATATAGCAATGCACATATTTCACCTGTTGTAAAATATGGAATTTTAAATGTCATACAAACATTATACCTTATGTTTAAGAGATTTTTATTTAGATGCCAAAAATTATAAACTTATCAAGCATTTGTAAGATAATTCTATGAATAAAACCTACTTAGATTTAATATTTGTAACTCTGAAAGATAATAAAAATTCTGTCTCAAGCCTGTATATGTTTGCAAATTAACAAACTCTTGGGGATTCAAACCCCAAAAGTTATGACCACCTAGCCACCGAAGCATCAATAGCTGAGGTAACTAATAAAATAATCAAGAATTACTGCAACACATTACATCGTTTGCCAGAAGTAAATCTGACAATACACACTGGTTTCCATAAATTAAGGAAAACTCGGAAAAATCATTGCTTATCAGGAAAAAAAATGCAAGAAACTTCAGTGTGTCACCAGAAAAGTAATGCTGAATCAGGGCATTTACATTGAAGTAAGTATCATTGGCATTGATCAGTTTCCACAATTGGACAGAAGTATAAAAATAAGCATTTGGGAGTAGATCATTTTATATTAGGATTTTGAAGAAACAAATCAGGCAGCCATTTTGTAGGAATGAGCTGAAGAGATCATTTGCCAGAACAGCTGCAATAATGAGCCATCAACAAACTAGTAGCAGGCCAGAATAGAACAAAAGTAGCAAAATTGCCAAAGAGGAGTCCTCCTGTATTCGTAAACTATGGAACCAATTTTAAAGTACCGATTCAGCATCCTCAAAGTTCAGTCAGGTAAGACCAATATCTATGACTGTCCTACAGAACCAATATCTGACTAAAAGACCAATCTCTTGACAAGAGCAATAGTTAACTGCATAAAAATAAAAAGGACTTCAATACCGACCCAGCTATAATTTCCTTTCCCTGGAGCTATTGCAAGGATATCAGCTTCTACTGCATGAAGAAGGCCTCATGAAAGAGATCTGCATGCTAGGCAACCAGCAAATAATACTACTCTCTTCATGTCATAGCCAGGGTCTGATTACTGACTAGACCCGCAAGGTCAGGGCCTAGAGCCCCAGTTGGAAGTGGGGCCCCAAATTGTGGGTTTTCTTTAAGCTGACTTTTGGTTTATCACTTTTGATCAGTATCTAGAAAATTTTTAGGTAAAAGCTTACTTTTTTTGGGCTATTTTGGATAGTTTGTTACAAATTTGAGGAATTTTAAAATGAGTATGTGTACTTATTTTTGATATGCTTTCAGACCCCCTTTCTAAATCTGTCACCGCACGTAAAGAGGCCCCAAACTAATACTGTGCCTATAGCCCCACATGTCTTAATCGGGCCCTGATCACAGCAGTAAATGGATCAACTGGGCATGCACACATATGAACTAGATAGAAAATGAATGAAGTCTATACTTCTCACAGATGTAGGTTTAAATATCGTTTTAGAACAATTTCAGATGATGATTGATCAGCAGAGAACCAGGCACCCTCTATCATTCCAGTGACATTCATGAAAGGGATAGTTATGGATGTAGCATCTATATTTGGGGTGACATCAATGTGCTGTTAAGTGAGAATCCTCTGCTTGAAAGTATAGCTGTGATATCTTTAATCCCTGCATCTGCCCTGATACAGATGCGGAGGTAAAACTTACCCTGCAAGATGGCGGCCTTAATTCAAATAGTAATTGGTTAAAAGATTTGTTTACAGTTTATTAAGCAAGAAGGACCAATATCATGTTATGCCAAGAACTACAAAAATTCCCAAGAAATCAACCTGTTACTTCGGGAACCATGTTCTACACTATAATAGATAAAACAGCATGCATTCTACAATGCCATTGAAATCAAATTCACGTTAATGGCACAACAGATAAATGTGCTACACCATCATATAACTCAGCATGTGGAACAAAACTAAGACCATTGTATGCATAAAATGACCAAATTGATATCCCAGCCTCAATCCTACAGAATGTACTTGAAATCTTCTAGAGAGACATGTCACTGCCCTCAACCCCAAAAACCAGGTTGGGCCAATATCTTTGAAAAAACAATACTCATTTTTATGTATTAAGCTAAGGGGCATCAACAGCATAGAATGTCACACTGAAGAAACTTTTAGCAACAGCCTGTATATATATATGTAGACATGTGCAATTAAGTGCAGGTAGTGTCAAAAACAAAAAGGGATTTCTCACCAGCATAACCAATGTCACACAAACAAATCACATTTTCTGTTCTGGGATCAAGTTCACAACTTTGTGCGTGACTTAGCCCACTTTCTGCAGTTCCAGGACAAGGACATGGACGACATGGTATACCTACACCAACTCTTGGATCACCATAATAGCCAGAATCACACCTAATTCAACAGAATACATATTAAACATACATTTGAAAATGTATGAAGAGGTTTATTGAGCTAGAAAAACAAAAATGTAACACAGCTTAACAGGAAACAAGAGTGATGCCAGATTTGGCAACCAAACCTATGTTGCCAATACAATGAAGAGAAACTGTGACAATAGAATTAATGCAAATTAACACACCCTCCAATTATGTTGTCATCATGGAGATTACATAAGAACATAACAATACTAAACTACATTTAAAACATTAAACTAGTATGATGAGTAAGTCGACCAAAATATTTATGTTTAAAGTCTGTCTCATAAGTATATGGACAACAGGTTTCGTGGGATAAATGTCAAAACATAAATGCATTAAATTGAAAGTTTGCATGAATAAGTATGATATAGATCTACATGCATAAATAATATTTAAATTATTTTACTTTTAATTTTTGTATCAAAAGCAAAGTTATGAATTCTGGGTGTCTCAAAAATATATGGACAGTATCAAAATTGGTTTAAAGGCACAAAAGTAAAAAAATTTGCATATTTTACCGACTCTGGTGTAATCATTAAGGCACTAATAAGGGATAGTGAAGAAGTAACCCTGTGTTCAGGCATCAGAATGCCACACAATATGCAGTTTACAGAAGTCAATGTTGCTAGAATATGAGATCTAAAATCAAAAGAGCGGACAATTGTAAATATTACAAAGAAAATGGGACTTACATGATCTGGTATTTACTAAATATTACAAAAGTTAATACTGCAACTGTGGAACCGTGCTCTGGACAACCTAAAATGACCACAGCTCAAGAGAATAGGCTAATTTTAAGTTTAGTAGCAAGTCAAAAACTATGGCTAAGCCAAATTTCTTGTAGTTTAGCAAGTTCTGTGTTGAACAACACTATTCATCGTCACTTAAAGTTGAATGAATGACATGTGTTTTGCAGCATTCGTCATTAACCTTTGCTAAAGCAACATCATAAGCATGCTTGGCTGTCATAGGCTAAAGCACACATAAAATTAGAAGGACGAGTGGATCAATGTTATATTTAATGATGAAAAAAATCAACCTGGATGGTTCCAATAATGTGGCATGATTTAAGATCCAGCCCCACAACTGTTACAGCAGGGAGAAGATGAGTCCGTTATGTGATGGGTCACATTTGGTTTCAACCGTATGACAGATACTGCTTTTCAATCGGGTCGCTCAACTTCAGAGGACTAGCAGCACTTTCTTGAAAATGTCTTACTGCCAATTTCAAAGGCAATTAAAGGAGATAATTGGGTATTTCAACAAGACAATGCTCCAATACACAGATCCAGGTCTACTCATACATGGTTTACATACAGCTAACTAAGTATATGTGCTGGACCGACCAACAATAAGACCTGACCTAAATCCTGCAGAAAATGTATGGGCACAATTATCACATGATGTGTATAAGCATGGTCATCAGTTTGCAACTATTGACAAACTAATCAAATTGAATGCAGCTGGTTCTTCCTTAATCCCATATATCTTCAAAATTTAACGTTATGCATGATAGAGTATCAAACAAATCACAGCAATTGTGCAACTATACAAATATGAAACCGTGAACTTCAATAGAATGTTCATGTCCATATACTTTTGAGACAAGCAATTTTTGTACTATCTTAAAGTCATTTATTCCATAAGATTTGATATTAAAGTCTTGTATACTTATTCTAATTACATGTTGTTTGATGTATATAAAATTGTATCTTCGTACAACTTTTCTTTTCAGCTTTCATTTTAAATTGGTGAATGTAAATATACTTTTAAGACACACTATATATTTGCATTTCTTATCTAAAGTGACTTTCTTAGCTTTTCAAATCCTTTTCTGGGAACAGCTTTCGCAAAAATGTCGGCCAACTGCTCATCTAAATTAATAAGTGATGGGTCCTCTTTGGTTAATCCACTGACCTGGAAATGTGGCATGTAGGTAGGTATACATTCACCGAAGTGCTGAAATGAGCTGGCATACCATCATCCTGAAACCATATTTTACGATGAGTGACTGCTGGTACACATGCGTCAACAATTCAGGCGAGACTTTATGGCAGATGACAGGTTAATAGCTTTGCATGCGACAACTGCTTTTATACATGCAGCTGAAAATGTCCTCTAGTATGTAACTGCTGCACTTGTGATTATGCTTTCTATAATAAAAAGTACGTTGACGTGTTCTATAACACCTAAAAGTTTGCCTCATTAATACTGAAACACCCTTATGTACTTCGTTATATAAAACGTAGAATACAATAAAAAGGGAATCAATTCCAAAATTTTCGAAAGTTTAATTTTTAAGACACATAAGGTGCAGCCTTTTGCGCAACTTTATATTCTGTTCTTATTTAAAAAATTAAATGCATACAAACCTGTCACATTTTGGACCAGCAGTGAAATCGGTACAATCTATACAATATCCAGTTCTTGAATCACATGTATTTGCATGACCATTACAGTCACATCGTTGACAATTTGGATAATTCCAAAATCCAGGTTGACATTCATCACATTGCCTTCCATAAGTATTTGGTCGACATTTACACTGACCAGTCTGAGCATCACAAAAGTTATCCAATGACCCAACACTATTGCAATCACAAGCTATTTAAGATAAAAATAAAAATATTCTACTTAATAGCAATTATTTTAAAAATTATAAACAAAAACATTTGCCAATAGGGTACATTCGCTTACAATGTCATACACTTTTCTATAAAATATTCTGAAATTAGTTTTACAAATGCTTTGATGAATGAACACATTGAAAAGGGAAAAACTAACGTTCTTAATATTACATTGAGAACAAATTTTAGAATTAGAATTTCAGTATTATTGTCATCTTATAGCATAAAAATGAACATAAAAAATTGTGTTAGAATAATGTAATATATGTGAATTGATTGGTTGATGTTTGAACTGAGTGAAAATAAACTGACAATTTATTAACGGAATCTAAAAATTTGCAATGAAACATTCGAGAAACAATGGACTTGCATCACAGATTCCCAAAATTTTCAGGTCATATTGCTCCTCTACTTCAAAAACTTATTCTCAACACTCCATTTACTTCCAGAACTTACCCCCATTTTCCTTCAGTATATCCAATAAAAAGTTACTTTAAGCAGTGATTTGCATACCACCATAATAGAATTTAAAGCACTAACAATTTATTAAGTATTTAATATACTTGCAAACACCCATTATTTGGGTTTTAGTTCAATTTGAAGTTGTGTGTGCAAAATTTTAAAAGTATATTTTAATGGGGTCCAAAAATATTCCTCTTCTCTAACACTGATGCAAAATGCAATCATAAACATGACTGTGTTTGGCAAGCATTTCTTGAGTTAAAAGCAAGTATAGGTCTGTTTAAGAAAAATAATGTTGATGAAATGTATATGGATAATGTTCTAATTCTGTTTTATGCAATCATTATAGGATAAAAGGCTATTCAGCAGAACAATTCTGCCCACCTGCACTCAGTTATCCTTGCTACTTAGCATTTGTTTTATAGGACATGATCATTATTCTAAAACACAAACTTTGTATCACCATAAAAAATTATGTATATCACCACTACCAATTCAGTACTGCTGAGAATAGCAACCTGCTTGATTTTGACACCATATAGTAAACATGTTTTCACATTTTCTTTTGTTATTTTGGAAAAATAAAGATACTTTATGTATTTGATGCAATTTTTGTATATATGGTGACCAACTGCTATTTATTAAACATTTACATTAACCACATTATTTCATATACATTGACTAAAAATAATATGGACATTTTCATGTATGTAGATGATTTGATATTGTGGACTTCTTTGCTCAAGGAAAAGCCCATGAGAATACAGAGCATATACTTAGCAATGCCATAAAAAAATTACACAATTGATGTATGGAAAATAACATTAAGCTTAACATGGATAAAACTGCTTGTCAGTCTGTTTTACTCTGTCACACTAAGTTAGACCTTGATATAAAAATAATTTTGCCTTGGCCTCCCTTACCCAAGCTTTTAAGTACAGTCGAAACCGCGTATATGCAACTTGCATGTATGTGAAAACCGCATATATGCAAAAAAAATATCGAGCCTCAAATTTTCTTGTATCTTTTTAATGTTATCTAAACCCGCTTAATTTCAATTTTATACATACAAAAATTGCATGTATGCAAGTATTTTTGAAGCCAAACGAATGTTTTATTACAGAATTTAAACCAGATATATGCAAACAAACTTTATGAACAAGTTTTCATCCACAATAAGTATGTAGTTGGCATAGGTGCCCATATGGGAGGGGCAGGGGGGCTAAATCCCCCTAGATGGTCAGAAATCTGTTACGCCCAATTCTGCTATGCATTTACTTTCAAAAGTTTTACAAGCACATTTTAAAATAAGGTACTTTTTAGCTCATTACTAATTGTCAAGCAGTATCAATTATTTTTGTAGCATTTTAGTATCTTGTACATTCACTAAAATTTTTGACAGCCTTGAGAAGAAGGTAATGATTTTATTCAGCCACTCCCTAGAAGTACTCATATGGGCACTCTTGGTAGTTGCCAACCCTATTTTTAAGGATTGGCTTTCCCCATTAAAAATAGCTGTCAACCCTTGTCGAAGTGTCACTTACCACCTTATATTTAGGGCTTCGTTTATGCCTCCCCTTCCCGGATTTTTAATAATAATAATAAATAAGTAGGTTTTATTTATCACAGGAGACATACAATGCACACAATCTGTAAAAAGATTTTTATGCATTACATTAGACAAATTCCACCTGCAATAAAATGCACATACTGGTGTACATAATATACCTGTGTTTGGAATCATCAAATTTTGTATTTGTAACTGGCACAGTGAATTACACGTCGATTTTATTGGTGTACAAAATTTCTAGCCTACTTGAAAGATTTTTTCCTTTCTTCTTCTGCACTTTTTAGTTTATATTCATTGTGAACATGGCAGATGAAAAGAAATCAACATATCTGCTTAAATATTGATCAAAAGTTGGCGATTTTAAATTCTTTGAAATCAAACAATAAGACAAAGATAGAAATACCAAAAGAATATTGTTATATTGTACAACAGTTATTAATGTTGTTATTCCATTTAAATACAAGTGTTCGATGGGCTTTTATTTTTTGCTAAAATTAAAATTTATTTCAATAAAATTGAATTTGATTTATTATATACAAAGAAGAGATAATACTTCAACATATGTTAACATTGCTTAATGTTTATGTTTCAATTTATGAGTGTGTTTTTCAACATATTTATTATTAATATAAAAGTTTTTGGCATATATTGAATATAATAATTTTCATGTTCCTACCACTGATGGGGGAGGGGAGGTGGACGGGTAGAAAGGGATAGCAAAAATAGCATAGAAGTGGCAAAAATAGTCTAGGAGCAGCAAAATTATAAATCCACCCATGTCTACACTGACAGTTCTAAATTCAAGGAGAATAGATTATGTGTAGACATCTTCATTAACCTTTTTTGCCCATTTCTTATCACTAGACTCCATCACTACAGCTTGTGATGGGGGATACTGAAATGGTCCACATTTCCATGTGACTCTAGAAACAGCGTGCTTCGGCCTTTTCATGCATGGTAATCCTCTCAGAAACAAGGACTGCTATCCACACCATTGTGATCTATCACTTGCTTGCCATCAGGAGGTAATAGATTGCAGATCCTTCATAAGTTAACTTTATTGGCAAAAAAAAGTTGTCCTCCAATGCATTTCCACCCATTACAGCATCCCAGAAATGAGACATTCCCTAGCAAAAAAAAAAAAAAAGCCATGGATGTCCTTCAGTCTACTCCAAAAGGCACTACTCTTGACTCTTCTGCTATTCATTGCAGGGACAAAGCTATCCACAAAATCAGCCTCATGGAAAGAGTGAAAAGAAAGTCAAGGAAAGAGTTTATCGCCAACCTGTCTGACCCCGGAAAAGAGCTGTTTCAACGTTCAGACTCATAACAGGACATCACTGCCTTGCCTTACATTTACATTGTACCAGAATCCTGGACAATTCCTTGTGTTCCCTCTATGTAAGTGCTAAAGTGGTGGATGCTGATTATTTTTTGGTCTAACTGGCTTTGTTGGAGAAGACTTTGCATGCTATGTACTGGGAGGCTAGGGACTTGATGTTTTCTCTGCAGCACGATTGACTTCCCACCTAAGTTCTGCTTCAGATTTACCCCAGGACCATTTTCTTTTTGCCCATATTTACATCTCTCATACTGTTTCCTATTTGTTATGTGCACGACCGTGTGTAATTTTTCGGTCAAGGACTTTCGTCCATACAGCATGCTGATTTAAAAAAAAAAAAATAGGATTTTTTTTGGTAATGTAACTGACAAAAATTTTCATTAAATATTACAGAATAATATTTAGAAGTAAACATGCATGCAATTTTCATTATCCTTTAATTTACAGGAATTAGCTATTTCAAATCACAGATAATAATATAAGAAATAGTGTTTTAAAATACAGGTGATTAAATTTTATTATAATAATATGTACTTTTATGTGGTGAAAGGCAACTTTTTTAATGTAAGCTCAACCTAGAATTCAAATTTAAAAAAAAAAAATTTGATAGTAAGCATATCACATATGATAAAGCTTGAAATCATAGGTACATACATTTAACTTGGCTAACTGTTAAAAATGGAAGAATTGTTTTGAAGAAACTCTAAAGGCACATTAAACTTGTTTGAAATGCATTTGTAAGTTTTATTATGAAAGGAAAATTATCTTTTCGCTTATAAAAGTTTATTTTTTTGATTGGGTTCCATTATTTCTCTTAGATATAGATGGCGAAGTTTGAAAAGAGATATGATAAAGAAATTGAATTATGTTACATTATATGTTTAAGTTTAAAATAATTAGGAAAATTTTGAAAAGGAAAAACTTCAGTAAAAGCGAAAATAAGTTAAAAGCATGCTTATTAAAGTAAAATGTAAAAACCGAAATGGTAAGGTTGGGCATATACAGTCAAAACTGATCAAAAACGTAACTGAAATTCTGAGCTACGTGTGTGAATCCCAAAGACAAAAATATCTTCAGACAAGCTACATGGATGAAGTAAGAGAACAAGATGAAATAATGTGAAAATGGATTGCTCAAAAGAGGCATGTGTGACAGAAACTCAAAAATGTTTGTGCTTTATGATGGAAGGGTAGCTAAGATTCCCAAATCCTATAGTTTCCGAGGAATTCTCTGTTGCCCATGGAACAAAACCAAACAACAGAACAAAGACTACAGTGGACAGAATAACGGCATGTGTTCTATGGTACGAATGGAAGTAAACCCAGATTAACAAAAACGATGGACAAACATGTTACCACTTCCCACACCATAATAGAGCAAAATTTAAAAATACTCACCTAATAATAAATAATGATACAATGATTTAAAAAAAAACATTTGCAACAATTGGCTTACAGAACATGTATTCTATTTGGAGAACATAGAATTTAGAATAAATTTATTGATTGATTTTTATGGCACAAGAGCCATGCTGTACAGGACAAGATGATGCTGTATATGATTTGTATTTAGTGTAAAAAGTATTTACATCGTTCTTAAATTACATGAAAACAAATTATACTTACGCCTACAGCCAGTAGGACCAAATCCGTAAGTTCCAGGGGCACATCTGTCACATCGTCTACCTACAACACTGTTCTTGCACTGACACTGTCCACCAAGATTTGAACAACTAGCACTAATAGAACCAGTGG
>QLNU02015360.1:36599694-36610821 GCA_006491805.2 Dysdera silvatica
TCTTTATTATTGCAGTTTTAAAATTAAAATTTAGATTTTTAATTTCAACTCTTATTTTTGTTACATTTATTATATTTCATCAGTTTCATAGTCCAATCATAAATTTATTTTAAATTCAAAATGTTCAACACATATTACGATCATTTTAAATTATATACATATACAGTGGAAATCGTTTATAACGATGCCGGTTGTAACGACCATCTGCATATAATGACAGAATTTTTACTGGAAGTTTGGTTTCCTATTCTACTCCATACTAAATATGTCGGTTATAAGGATATCCATCGTATATAACGATGAAACTTGCTATAATGACGGCGATTTTGTAGTCTACGTAGATTCTAAGTAGGGAAATTCGTATCGGATATAACGACGCGACTTGAAGCTTAAAACAAACTAGTAACTGAGAAGCATTTCAACTTCATAGTAAAGTTCAGTTACAAAGTGTCAAAATGAAAATTATCAATTTTTTCCCGAACCAGTGTTGGACTTAAGGGCAGAGTTTATGGGCTTGTAGGTCCCGAACTCCCATCCCAGTAATTTGAAGCAAATTGGAACATTACATGTGTCGAAATATATAAATGCATATACTATGTGCCTGCCTTCGCCAATTTTGAAAACTCTACAGGGCTGCGTATAGGCCAAGTAGGTCCTGTGCTACGGCCCTGCCATTTTGGAATCCCACAGGGACCTTGAAGGAGCCTTGTGTTATTAAAATTTAAGCGTTATTTTAATCTTGTTTATGAATATCCCAGAAATTTTTATTACTGCTAAATCTGAATATTGAAGATACTGGGAAAAAAAACCACATCATGATTTATTTATTAAGTATTGTCCGGACCACATTCTTTAGGGGCACATTGTATTTTTTCAGCTCAGAGCGAGCGTGAATGTCTGACGTTTTTTGTGGTATTTCAGTTGAAAGAAAAGAAATGTGCTGGAGTGGGTTACAAAAAAAGGATTATTTTTGTCCGGATATAAGTGCGAGAAGGGATCGTGGGCTAGGCCTCATTTGAATCATGCTTTCCAGCGAGGATACCAGAAAGCATGATAGGTGAGGAGGGAGGTGGAAAGGGGGGGTGGAGGATGAAAGGAAAGTAGAGATGGGGTAGGAGGTGGAGGTGGAAAGGGACTAGGACAGGAAGGGATGTAATAGTGATGGAGGGAAGGGAGGACAAGGAGGGGGATGGAGAGTGGGTGGAAAAGGGGGATGGAGGAGTGGGAAAGGAGGAAGTATGGAAAAACCATAGTCCTGAATGAGGAACTGTTCCATTCCTACTTCCCAGAATTTGTATGGTGACGCCCGCACCAAAAGTTAACCAGAAAATTTGTTTCCTGTGTTTTTAAATGCTATAAAACGACACACATCCGACGAAAAGGAACCATAAAGGTTAGTGCCTGTTTTTTCTGAACTTTGCAGAATTGAAACATCCATGTTGTTTGGATGACATGAACAACATGGTGGTAAGTAAGTGTTACTATTAACCATGCATGTTGGAAACACTTCCCGCTAAAAAGCACTAGGGTGCTTGTTTGGTACTATGGCCACATAAAGATACCAAAACTATCAAAATTGGTAAAGGTGTGAGGCAGGGAGATACCATTTCTCCAAAACTTTTTACTTCTGCTTTACAGATGATTTTTCAGCTGATAAATTGGAATAAAAATAAATGGTGAATATTTAAATCATTTGCGGTTTGCTGATGACATAGTTATTTTTTTTCAACGAACCCATCAGAACTCCAAGACATGGTGCAGAAACTCTCAACTAGAAATAGAGAAATTGGACTCAAGATGAACCTACAAAAAACTAACATCATGTTCAATTATTTCATAGAGAAAACAAGTTGGCAACATCGAGCTAGAAATTGCTGATTCATATATTAACCTTGGCCAATTGATTTCAATGGAGGATACATTATGAAATTTGTTTGAATTCCCCAAAAATTTGGCTGGAGTGAATTGAAGAAGCGTTTCATCCTGAAGGGAAAATTGCTTTTGTGTCTAAAAAGAAATGTCTTCAACTGCAGGTATTGCCAGTCCTCCTGTTACAGATCAGAGACATGGAGGCCAACAATTGAGCAATACAGAAGCTACTGATAACCTAAAGGAGTATATGGAAAGGTGCATGCTTCAATAACTAGGAGAGATCGAAAAAGAAACACTTGGGTGAGAGAGCAAACTAGAGTAGAGGACATCATTGTTAAAGTAAAAGGACTGAAATGGCGATGGGCTGGGCATATTGCAAGAAGAACTGATCAACGATGGACAACAGAAATTCTGAACTGGATTCCAAGAGACCACCGAAGACCTAGAAAACGTCCTCAAACTAGATGGGTGGATGAAATAAGAAAACAGGTTGGGGTGACGTGGAAGCGAATTGCTCAGGATAGACTTGTGTGGAAAGCATTTGGAGAGACCTTCATCCAGCAGTGGATAGATAATGGTTGAATATGATATATATATATACACCCCTTCTTAACGGACACCACTTTTTTATGATCAGAGAGAAATTCTCCGGCAGAAAACGATTTATATAATGTATTTCAAACCCCTGCTTAGCAGCACCCTCAGATACGAACGCAGACACTGTGTTCATGATTAATTCCTTAAACCTGAACCCCTATACAGACAAAATATGAGGGCGAATCAGAAAGTCTTTGCCCCTATTTTTTATTAGCCAAAATAAGGTACATACAGGTAATTACAAATATACGTACTATTCTACGTACCTTACACTATTTTTCCACATAGTCCCCACACCGGTTCAGACATTTGTCCCATCGCAGCACTAAATTTGAGATGCCCCTGTGGTAGAATTCATCCAGATTCAGTGAAGCAATCATTCACTTGATTTCAGCATGTCGTCCAATTGCTTAGGTAACCACTGACATAAAACCTTCTGGTACCCTAATGACCGGTGAACGATCTCGTAAACACTCTCATACAAAATGCCAAGTTCCCGGGAAATGTCCTTGAGGTGTACATGCCGATCCACTTTCACCATTGCATCCATGCGGGAAATGTTGTCAGTCAGCAACGAATGTGGCCTCCCCGAACGCTCGTTGTCATGCAAGTCTTCATGGCCTTTTGCAAACTCACACCACCACCACCTTACACTTCTCAAAGCCAGACACTTTTCCCCATATGTGAGCGGCGTTTCCCTATGGATTTCGATGGGTGTTCGTTCCTTGCTCAATAGAAAACGAATCACACTTTGTTGCTCATACGACGTGAACGTATGAAGCACAACCACTATCTTCAACAACTAACAGCAGCACCGTGCCATGGAGCTACCAGCAGATAAGGCCGGGCCGGTCCAAAAAAGATCCACCGCTGGGAATGGATATGTTGACTTCGCATTTACAGCCGTAATTTGACTAAAAAAAAAAAATAGAGGAAAAGACTGATTCTCCTTCGTATGAACAAAATTGAACTTCGACCTTTATGGAATTTACCAAAACAGGAAAATAAGGATAAACAGGATAAGAGCTAAGGAGAATTTTCGCTCCCATTAAAAAAAAAGTTATAATTGACTCAGATTCACTGATTCAAATGAGTAATGCTTAAAAAAGACTTTGATAATAAATCATAGTGATATACACTGCACTAAGTAATTATCAACACAAAACTATCGCAGTTCAAATTTATTATCGTTTACTCGACTGGCACACAAGTCCTGTAAGCATATCAATGGGCAAAACGTGAATTTAATCTTGCAATTAAAAATACATTTCAAAGGAAGACGACTAGAGAATAAAACCCACCAAACAGCTATTGATCAATTTTTTCCAATGTAAATACATTTTAATAGTTAAGGTTTTGTTGTAAATTTACTTGTTATATTCAACAAATGCTTATGTTCGTTATTTTAAACTTGTCTTATGTGCTTAAAAATACGTAAGTTTTGAAATGAAGTATTTAAATAATATAAATGTAATATTTCTCAGCTACTTTAGAATAACTCCCCACCCCCTCATTTATGGTCACACCACTCTTTTAAGGCGAAACTTTTCTGTCTGGCGAGTGAGCACTAATTAGGGGTTTCTGCGTGTATGTGTGTACACACTTCTCAGCAACATTTACAGACAAAAATTAGCTATAAAATAAACAGATATATATATAGAATACATTAAAATGATATATTTATGAATTAAATGAAAGATACTATACTGAGTCCACTAAAACAGATGCTGATGGTGTTTCAATTTCCTTATTATAGTGTTTAAAATCTAATCTCACAACATAGCTTTTGCCTTTCTCTAAGCATGCTGGTGGGTAAACAACTGCATATCTTTGACCTAGTACAGAAAATACATAAATGCTTAACATGCAAGAACTAATAACATTTAAATTTTACAAATAGTGCTTTTGCATATGTGAAAAGAAGTTACTAAAGTATTACGAGTAACTGATAACTTTAAATGATTGAAGTAATATTTCAAATATATTATTTCTGGAATATATTTTTTCTCTTTACAAACATTCCTGCATGTTGACAAATATCAAATCAGTACTGAAAGTTTATCAGATTACACCTTATAACAGAGATTAATATACATAAGTAAAATCTCTGATGTTTTGATATCACAGTACAAACTATTTTGTGATATAAGGAAACTAATTTATTTTTCATTTTGTATCCCAAAACTGCTCAATGAGTTATCCAATACTAAGTAAAACAGTTTAATGGAATCTTTGAATGAAGGCATGTTTACAAACATCCAATTTTATTAGAATTTAAATTTGAGCTTGAGAAGGACAACACGTGTTCTTATGTTAACTACAAGGCACCCCAAGATTAACCTGCAGTTTGCAGAAACATATTGAATCTGGAGTGTTGATAACTGGAAGCATCTGGTCCAACATTTTTAAGTTTTATGTTGCTGCAAAGACATCGAGGGTCATGCTGCACCAGAATCTACAGTTTTCCGAGAAATTCAAACCTCAGAATCAAGAGTCAGGGAACCAACCCTCAGACTACAGTGACAATTATTCAATAAGCATTATTTTTTTTACACCATTAGAAATCAAACCTGGGGATAATGGCAGATTAGGTGAATAATATAGTGTGCATAATCTCCAATTATTCAACATCCCACCCCCCAAATAAAATATCACAATATGTATACATACATTTTATTAATATTATTAATATTGGGAGAGGGTGGTGAACAACTGAAGAACAAATACACTAAAATGAAGAGGAGTGAAAACACAGTGGAGTTACACTTTCATGACCATCTAATTTAGGTTTTTACGAACTATTGGTTTGGACCCTAAAAACATCTCATTGAACTAATGTGATTTCTTCTACCTGATTTACGAACTACAACACTTGCATAAAGTATGGCAGTCCAGCAGACATACACGTTGGAAATAACAACGAAAGCGTACGGTACATGGTGTTATAGCTGTAAATATGTTTGTGAATGGGAGTTGGAAGGACAGCATTATGGAAAATGTGCTGTGTAATTCAGAGGCCTCCAGGAACTTGTTCTCCAAAGTCAGGCTTTAGACCATGGCTCAAAGTTCAACATGGCAAAAGACAAATTTGAGTTCATAAAATCCATGGGTGTTGTTGCAGTTGGAATGCCTTGTGATAATTTGTTTAAATTACTATGTAAAGTAACACTCCCAGAGGCAGATGAAACTAGTGTTCTGCCACCTGTGGAAGTTCAGTTCAATGAACCAAACTCGTTCAATTCTGGCATGAGAGACTGGGACACCTGAATAACATGTGAAAAAACTGTTACATGTCCAAGGCATACAAAGATGGACAATGAGTTTTGTGAGGCCTGTGAGCTGGGTAAACAACAGATTGCATACTGCTGTTGGCTCTGGAACTGCTAAGTATGTTGGTCAACTAATACACATGAATATTTGTGGACCTATGGAGCAGGAATTGATAAGCTGTTCCTGTTATTTTGTGTGCTTCACGGATAACTACTGAAGGGACAGAAGAGTATATTTTTTAAGCAAAAATAAGATGTTGCTGTACAATTGGAAGACTTTTGCAAGTTCTTTAAAAATCAAACAGAGAAGCCAATTAAGGCTGTTCTCAGTGATGGTGGACTATAAATTGACAACGAAAGGGTTAAGCATTTTCTACAAAAAGTGGGAGCAGAGTTTCGTTGCAGCACTCCATACGCACAACAAAATGGAGCAGCTGAACAAACTAACCAAACACTAGTAAACTTAGCATGATCAGTTATGATTGCTAAAGATCTGCCAAAGTCCCTGCGGGTCGAGATGGTGAGTGCTGTACTGAATTGAGCAGGAACATTTATGGTCGAGGGAAAGCGTTGCCTCATGAATTTGTAACAAAACTCCAAGATTGGATAACCTCAGGATCACAGGCACACAATGTTTTGTTCACACTCCTAAACAAAAAACAAGGAAATGGGACTCGAGAGGACAGAATGGTATCTTGGTTAGACATTCAGATGATGTTGATGGTTATGGAGCAGTGGTTCCCAACCAGCTGCGACCCACTTTTATAGTAACTGAAAGATCCATGACTTCCCCCCCCCCCACAATTATTTGAGCCCCCATACACATTAAATACAAAATTATATTTATATATTACATTAATGTGCAGTGTTCCCATTTTATTAGATTATATACAGTGGAGTCCATTTTGGTGCCTTAACAATCAAATTGCCCCACCCCATGGACATAAGCCCCACGTTGGAAACACTGCTATAGTGTGGCTCAGGGATAAACTGACGATGCTGCCTGTAGAATGTGATTGGTGACCATTTTAACTGCTTCGTTAACGTTAGGGGTGTTTACCATAGTATTATTGATGTTGGTTAGACTACAAAAAAGTTCTCGGTAAGTTCTTTTCAATTATCCCTCTTGGGTTCCGTGATGGCATACAGGAACCCAGCCCAGTATATTTCAGGAAAATGGAGAAATGATCCCTGCCAAGTGGATCTTGCTTGGCTTCCCATGTCCATACTGGAAGAAGAGATGGTTAACAAATTCAAAGGTCTATTGCTGAGAAGTTTTGCAGAGTATATGTGGGTGTTCTAATATTCATTATTGTAAGTGAATGGTTATAAACAAAGGCTTCTATTGCACATCCTCCTTGATTGGTATTCTCACAGCCCCATAAAGTGCTGCGAGAGTTAAAATCCCCAAGGGGAAGGAATGGGACTGGCAACTGATTAACCAAATCAGAGAGTGAATACAAATTGATGTTTTGATTTGGTGGAAGGTATAAATAACATATTGTGATTTCAGCAGGTATCGTGAGGCGGATGGTTATTGCTTGTAATGTTGTGTTAAGATTGATACTTGTGAAGGAAAATTAGTTATTGGCAACAATCGCAACTCCTCCACAAGCTCTATTATTGTCTTTTCTTATAACAGTAGAAGTCCCGATAGAAGCTGTATGGTTATTTTTAAGCAGAGTCTCTTGAATAGCAAGGCAAATAGGTTGGTAAGTGTTAATGAGATGTTTAATATCCTCTATGTTGCATCAGAAATCACGACAGTTCCATTGAATAATAGAGCACAGAGCCATTATGGATAGGTGAATGTGTGCCTACCCCCAGTTTTACTCCCCAATTCAGCTTATTTGGTTGATTGGAGAGTGTGTTTTTTGTGGAAATGAAGAGTATTGTTTCATCCTCCATTTCAGAAAAAGAGAGTTTGCCATCTTCTAGGGAAGTGTCTTCCCAATTATTTTTTGCTTTTTAGATATTTTCTTGGGGTTAATTTTTAGAAAATCCTCCCTACGATGTTGGATTTGTGTGTGTGTATTTGTCTTTAACTTGTCCCTTTTTATTTGCCTTAGTATTGAGTTTTGGTCACTTTATTTTCTGTGTTAGTTGGTCGATCTGAGTTTGGTATGGTGGTTTGAGTTTGCACGGCTATTGTTTTTTTAAACATGGGCTGAGCAACTGCTGAAGCATATGTGTGTGTGTGTGTTTGATTTTGGTGACTTAATTGATATTGTCTTCCGGCTTCAGGATATGTAATATGACCAATAACTTTGATTTCTATTATGGCGTTTCCTCCTTTCCATTTGGGAGAAGAGCATGAAAATGCTATGTGTTCACCTTGTAGTTGATACAACGAAGGATGTTGGATGGACATTCCCCATCATTGTGGCCTACCATACTACACTTTAAGTAGGTAGTATTGCCATGACACGAGGTTTGGGGATGTCCATAATGCTGGCGTTTTAAAGCATCTTGTCAGATTGGGGATATAGGAATATACTTGACATGACAAATAGGCGGCTTCAATAGAGGTAGGTAGTTTTGGTTTATTGTAAGTGAGAACTATTTGTTTGGTTTTAATGATTTTGCCATCTCTTTTTATTGTTACTCTTTTGGCAGCTGTGACTCTCTGATACGCTAGTTCTGTGACTCATCATCTCCAACTTTAATCTTTTTTCTGGTATGACCCCTTTTGAGCTATTTAATGTTTTGTGAGCCGACACTTTGATCTAGATATTTAGCATTTGTTGGCATTTTAGTAACAAAGCAGATTGCTATGGATTATTGGTTTCAGTTAATATGTCACCTGATCGTAGTTTCTTTATATTTTTTACTATTCTACATATACCCTTTATAGCTTTTTCTATTGCAAATGGTGATTTAAATTCTGACATTTCAGATGACCTTATAAATGTAGGGGGGGGTTTTATTGGAGTGCTCATTTTTGTTGTCAATCCTAGATTTTTTTCAACATACGTCTGTTTTTGTTTTTTTTAAGATTCCATGTAAGTTTAATTTATTGTAAGACAATAAAAGGTCACCGACTGTGTCACCTCCATCGCAGGCCACAAGGCTACTGACAACGGGGGTTTTGCCTATACCCCTTCCCCCAAGGTGATCGTTCGAGACACTAACTCCAGTGACATTCAGCCCTCAGCATGATTTCATCTTCGTTTGGGTGCCCTCCACATTTATCTGGGCTTGGGACTGGCATAGAGTTGAAAGAACAACCGCAACACTGGGTTTGATTGACCTATGATTTTTCTACATGAATTTGTCTACTATATCCACTTAACTTTTCTTTTACTTTAATTCAACAGATTTGAAATTCTAATGTGTCACAATATCGATTTCCTTGAATAAATATAATATTTGTATTAGCATTTCATCTATTTGAGGGAGGGCAATTTGAAGGTACTTTAATATTTTATAAAACTTGCTTATGAAATAAACTTTTGATAATAGATGTGTGATCATTCCCCTTTTTAAAAAAAAGTACAACCAACTGGAAAATGGACAGTTTCATATTTCTATACATATTTTATATAAATCAATGAGAACAATTGCAGCATACCTGATGGAAGTGCAACAGATTTTAAGTCATCCTGTGGAATTGTATTTCCACATGGTCCAGTTGGATCAACTAGTCCAGGTCTTTCTATAATTACTTGAACTTCTTCCCATTGGCCAGGTAGCTAAAACAATGACCTTATCGAAGTATAGCTCAGAATAGCAGCTGATAATATCAGCAGGCAACATGTAAAATCAGTTATCTTAAGTTCATTAAAAATGCTAATATAAAAATATAAAAAATTTCATCGAACTTTGAACACTTAAACTGCATACACTAATAAACAAATGAAAAGTCAAACACAACGGAATTTGCTAAATAGGTTTCGTTTTAGATATCAAAAATACTACCTGATATATAAAACCTTCAATATCAAACCACATCTTTGCAGCACAGAAAGATAAATATAATTAGATGTTTAAAAACAATATATAATTATTTAACTATCACTGATGATATTTAATTATTTAAGATGATATTTAATTATTAAACAAATACAAATGTATATCAGTTGAATCTAGAGGCACACGACTTCAAAATTAGAAATTGAAAGTGGTATAGAAAAATCTAAGATGAATCAGGATGCATAAATCCAAAAACATAAGTGAAATATTTTATATTAGAAAAACATGTTTTTATTTTGAAGGAGAGTTTGGCTATGGAGAAAAATTGCAAACTACTTTTTAATGATTTCATTCATAGAAGGTGCAATAAACTTTTGAATTTTAAGACAGCATAATTGAGAAGAGTAAATTGGGGTAATGACATCCCCTAACACTCACTGTGATAAGCACAATACTTTTACGTAGACAGTGTAGCATTAACTTAGCTACACTATTTATGTATGCTATATGACGAAGTTCTATGGTAATATAAGCAATAATAGATTTTCCTAAAATTTTTACTTATAACAAATTTTATGTACTTTTTCGTTAAAATTGTGTACCTGTGGTTCATATCGAACAACGATATCATATTCCAATGATTGGGGAACATCAGTTATGTCAAATTCCAAATGAGAACCTTCAAAAACACGCATAAATCCAAGCCCGGTCCATGTAGAATCTCTATCAGAATACGGCTCTCTGACAAGTACTTGACAGTCCTTTAAATGAAAGATAAAAGGATCAAATTTTGGTATTCTTCTAGTGCCAATGAAGCATAAGTAATTCACAATATTTTTTGATATTTTAAAATTCAAAAACATTTAAACTATTTGAAGAGAAATTCATGCATGTTATAAATTATAATATATATACTACACTTTCAAACTCATTATAAACATGTATCACACACATATCGACATTACTAAGTTGAATTAGGTATTTCAGGAAGCATTGAAGTTGGTCAGTAGATAAAAATTTCTTAGAAACTACACTGATTACTTTTAACCCTTATGTTTTTAAGATCTTTATTATTTTATTAGGCTTACAATACAAATAACAATAGAGCATCCATTTCATCTGGCATATAGAGGCAAATACTTGTCCTTCAGAATTGTGGTAATATGTGAACATCTACTGATGAACCCATGACACTAGTTTTCACTTGATTAGAATCTCTATCAGACTCTAGAGATTACGCTGTGAAATGTTCAGTTCCTGGGGCACTGCCATTTGGTTTTGACATATACAGGGTTGGTACACATTTCCCTATGTGAAATTTAAGGACCTTTAAGGACCAGAAAAGAAAAAAAATTAAGGACTTATTAGCAAACAGGAATCGAACAAATCAGATATAAGCTATGAAAATGACTTTATATTTATAATAACTTTTTAATAATAAAATAAAAGTTAGGGTGTGTTATATAATTAAACATAA
>QLNU02015360.1:36627609-36664126 GCA_006491805.2 Dysdera silvatica
TTATATGCATGCAGACCCTATTGGAGGTATCTTTCACTTGTACTATAAGTAAATAAAAACGTTTTAGTCTTTAATTAAACTCTTCAAAACAAGTTACGTTTGTGTTTCCAAACAGACGTTTTCACTCTATTTACGGACTATCTACACATGGTTCTTTTGCCGCGTATGCAACACTACCTGTTACGAGGGTGGCCAAGTAAGTAGGGGTTGTCCTTCTATGACGTATGATTGGAAGGGTAACTCACTACATTATTTAACATATGAAACGTGTTAACATTGAAACGATGAAATAAGGACCGCGCAAAAGAGCTTCTGTCTAAAACCCAAAATTTGCTGGTTCGAACTCGACTGAAGGCTTTGGTTTCCGTTTTCTTTTTCTTTATTTTTCAAATAAAGTAAGGGAAAAAAATATTCTTGTCTGTGCTAAACTCTCTAAAATAGTGGTTCCCAACCTGGGGGTCGCAACCGTCAAGGAGATCGTGAATATATTTCTGGGGGGTCGCCGCAACTATTTTTAGTTGTAACTCTTTTTATAAGGAGTTTCATACCAAATGTTTGTAACGCTTTTATATTTCAATGTGGCTACACATATTTTCTTTACTCTGTTAAAAATGCTTTTATTATGCAAATGTGGCGGCGGTGGACAGAGGGGTCACGGATCTTTTGGTTACTATAAAAGGGGGTCGCGGATTACTTGGCTACTATAAAAGTGGGTCGCGGCTTGAAAAAGGTTGGGAACCACTGCTCTAGAATATGCCAAAACAAATCATCTATGCGGCAAAAATATCAAAGAAACAAGACCGAAAAAAAATTATGTAATGCGTCACCCATCTGGAGGAGCGCTATATAACAAGCTATAGCTTTCTGCTCCCCACCGTTTCCAATTTAATTAGCAGCCAACGTTTTTGACCTCAAAAACGTCAACGTAACATCAAAAATATCACCTAAATGAATGTATCACCAAAACTGTAATTAGGTTGTATATAATCTATTCTTAATTTTTTTTAAAAAATCTTAAATTTTTCAGTAATAATTAGGACGGTTATTTTATCGTGGGATAAAAATGTAAAATTCACTGGGAGGTCGTGGGAGTGGGGAGAAGCTCAAATTTTGTGAAAATTAAAAAATCGCGGATATAAAACATGAAGATTTTTTTTTTTTAACATTTGGATTAATGGAATACCAGCGATGTGGTCAGTTCCTAAACAGTAACAAAAATTACTATTACGTTAGTGAATAAGCATTATACAAAAGGATTACCCTTATTGGCAGGTGAAATATTCCAAGAAAAGTGGCGGATAGTAGTGTATCCTAGCGTACATAGTAATATGACGAAATTGTTTTTCGTATGTATGATATATGCTCATGATGCATAATATATATATATATATATATATATAGGACAATCAAAATGATAAATTACGAATAACAATTTCCAACATTAAGTAATAACAGTATACATAATTTATTTTACTGTTAAAGAAAGTTATGTAAAATAATATCGCCATCTGTGGGCACGAAAACGAAGTAAAATTACACAGAACATTGAAGTTTTTCTCAATTTTCAGATAAAGAAATAGCTTGTACAGGTATGCACATAGTTCAAACACATTTTTCTACCAAATTTCAAGCAAAAGATTTTCTAATAATAACAATACTAAAATGATTTAAGTATAAAAATCAATGAAAAATTATAATGGAAATTAAATTAGAAATTTCAAAATTGGCGAAATTGTCGGAAAAAAACAAATCCTAACATTTGAGAGTTCGGTACAAAAGCATCAAAATTCACGGAATTTCGCACCGCGATAAATGTACTTCCCCAGTGGCAGTTGCTTTCAGCATGGTTTGAAACCTGTCCTCAATGATCCATTAACATTTACGACATCAGAAATGCGTGCGAAATTATTTATATTGGTTTAAATTAATTTACCGCAACTTCTTAACACCGTAGCAGTGGCTCAGTTACTCAACTGTTGCTTATTTAAGATCATACATCCTGGATAATTTTAAATTAATTAAAATCAGTAATTAAATTTGAGATAAATTAGTGTTTATCCTGCCAGTCTAATTCCTAGATAGATATGTCACATAGAATGTCACTTACGACCACGAGCGCCGATAGCATATAAATATTGGGGGGACAGTATACCAGTAGAAGGCTGCCTGTTGGTAACCTGGCCTGTAGCTAGCGGGCAGCCCCAAATGCCCATTCCCCCCTTTCAAAACGTTTTTACTACCAATACTTATTCATTAGCGAGGCTGTAAAAAATTCTTGCCTCCACAAAAAAATTTCTGGTTAAGGCCTTGTTGTTAACAACTCTTTACAGGGATAACAGACACCCACAAAGCAGTGTTTAATTTAAATGTGCTTCTGCTTGATGACGTTCACTTTACCATAAAATCAATATTCTAGTTACATTTCCAGTTTCATTTTCGCATGCAATGCTCCTTACTAAATTTCGTATTTATTATGCTAATAGTGATGGTGTAGACAGTCCCTTTAATTTATGTCTTTATAATGAGCTTAATGGGTCAAAAAGGTCCCTGAGCTTGTGAAATTGAAATATAGAAACTATAGTTGTAACGTTATTAAAAACATTCCGAAATTTGAAAACTGAAATTTTGGAAAAAAAATTTGAAAATTTGAAAGTTGAAATAATAACACTTCAATGGAAATGCTGCCATGAAGAAAAGAGAACTATATAATACAATACAACAAATGCTATAGTTACATCAAATAAATGACAAAGTGCATTTTTTTTATTTCGCACTAAATTCACTCTTTAGATTATAAAAAAAAAAAATATTTTAAATTTGTACGACGTAACCTGTTACACGATGTTTGCTTGAAATTGGGTGAGGGTTATGGAACCTTAATACAATCATTGGGGGACGAGTCCCCCTGTCCCCCCGCCAACGACGCCCATAACAAGCACACATTTATCGATTTTCTGGATATAACGAACAAAATGTGGATTTCGTTTGGTATAATAATTAAGTGCAATAGAATTCGATCGTTTTAAGTGAGCAAGATTTTTACGGGTCGGATTTAGCGAGCATTTCCTTTCGTCCCAAGCATCTCATTATATGCCGGTCATCTTGTATAGGGCCTCGCAGGGGCGCCGACGGCATAAAAATATTGGGAGGAGAGTATACCAGTAGAAGGAGGCTTGTTATTAAACAAGGCCGTAGCCAGCGAGTGGTCCGAAGGGCTCGCCACCCCTTCCTAAATATTTTTGCTACCAATGCTTACTCATTAGCGAGGTTCTAAAAATTTTTTGCTTACCTTGAAAACATTTCTGGTTAAGGCCCTGTCGTTAACAATTCTTTACAGGGATAACAGACATCAACAAAGCAGTGTTTAATTTAAATATGCTTCTGCTTGATGAGCAGGCGCGGTTTCAGAATTTTTTTATGGGTGGGCCTTCATTGGGGTAACTAGGGAAGGAGGGTTCTTCCCAGTGGCGTGCCAACAGAGAAGGGATGTCCGCAGTGGGTGCCACGGAAGAGGTGGGGGGCGGCATTTTCGTACATTAGCTTTAACAAATATAAAATAAAACTTCCATTAACGGATACCTTTTTAGAACGAAAAGCTGAGAATAACGAACCTATCTCTGGGACAATGTAGACTCCCATACAAAATGTATGCTAATTTAATATGTAAATACATATTTGAATTACACCATATATCTCATGGTTATACTCCGAAGTCTACTATACAATACCTAATAAAAAAAATAACACGCTTCAGAATCAGTTTGTGTTTTAATATTTTAGCAAAATTAGCTTGGGGTCTGAAATAATGAAAAAATAAACATTTACAGTTATTACTTTCTATTATTTAATACTAAAACTAAACCTGCTGTGATTTGACATTTACATTAGTTTGGATACTTATGGCTATGACATTTGTGTTATTTCTGGCTCCCTTTTTTTGTAACTTAGTCCAGTTGGTATTCGCCTTCAGTATATGATGTGATAATGTTTCAATCTGTATATCACGCTTTAATTGTTTCCACACCTTTGAAATATCCTCGCGAAGGAGTGAACGTTTTACTTATTACATACTTTGACCCTTATATATATATATAGGAGGGTCACCACTTATAAGAGATTACTACTGCCTATAATCGTGAAGAATTAAATGCGAAATTGAGAAATATCAACTTAATTTAATTAACATTAAGTACAGCGCGAGAGCATTTTTTACATGTGCTTTCGAAATGAGGTTGAGAGAACGAATATTCATAACCAGTTCTTTTTCGATCTCCTTTTTGAGTCCGTTGCCAGTTCCGTTTACTAAAGTTTTTTCTCTCGATCTGCGGACGAATCTCCCACATATGAAATAAATAAATAATTACCCCCGTGCAAAAATTGCGTCTAAAAACAGTTCCATTGCAATTATATTTAGGAAAAATTCCGGCCAATTCACACGTTGAGAAACGTTCAAACTTTTTACCTCGACCAAAAAAATAACTAAAATATTTGGGTGGGCCAAAACCCACCCAGCCTACCCGCTAAAACTGCCACTGTTGATGAGGTTCACTTTGCCATAAAATCAATATTCTAGTTACATTTCTAGTTTCATTTTCTCATGCAGTGCACCTTAATGAATTTCGTATTTATTACGCAGATGGTGTATATCAGGTGTCTTCAACCCGCGGCCCACAGGCCATTTGAGGCCCGCCTAGTCATGAAAAAATACAAATTATTTCACACTAACATACTGCCCTTTGATTCTTCTGACAAGGGAACCTCGCAGACTGCAAAGCACGGATTTTGATAAGAGTGGTACCATTGGATAGGTCTTGTCATGAGAAACAAAACATCCAATAGAACTACTTGCCCGAATCCAACCAATCAGGAGCTACAAGGCGCGGTTCCTACAATCCGTCCATCACACAACCATTTCACTTACAAGCAAAACATATCCATGAAATATTCTTTTGTATGATTTTCCCCTTCTTTTTCCTACTGTTATTAATGTAGCCAATATTTTGGTGCATATTGCAATTAAAAAAAATGCACTTTTTGATATAGAATATTATGAATTTGGAATCTCTCTCTCTCTCTCTCTCTTTCTTATGATTCAATCACTATGTTATATACATGGACAAGTGAGATCTAATAACTTGTTCTTGACTTGTGGCTATATTTATGTAACTGGGATGTCCATAATGGGATACAAGGAAACCACAAAAAAGTTTGCTGATAATTGCTTTGTCAATGATCGCATTACAGTCACAAGACTCACCCAAGACACCTTCATGAATGGGCACGACTTCACATATCACAGGGGTGCATGCCACCTCCCCTGAACCAGCGAGCCACAGGTATTGCTATAATTCTCCATGGTTGAGTACCTGAGAAAACTGCCTCCTTAGGCTCTGCCCATGCCCTTTATTCATCCCATAGGATCAGGTGAGGAGTTAGTTCCTGATTCATTTTAAAACACATCTCCAGTCAACATATACAGTAAAATATTATGCAATACAATAACATTTTAAGGATACTTTTTGCTTGTAAGTGAAGTGATTGTATGGTGGACGGATTGTACAAACCACCTTGTAGCTCCTGGATTGGATTCGGGCGGGTAGTTCCATTTGATTTTTTGCTTCTCTTGACAAGAGCTACCAATGATAACACTCTTATCAAAATCCGTGCATTGCAGTCCACGAGGTTTCCTGGTGAGCCTTAAATCTATGTATTTTATTCCGTTCACATTTCGTAATAAATATCTTAAAACGTTAGAGAACTAAAGTAGTACGTGATTTTCCGCAATCGTGTTTCATTTTAGTTCTCTGGCGTATATGGACATTAGGAGTAGTTTTATTTATTTGCAGTGCAACAGTGATTTTAAAGGAATTCAACTTAGGACTCGTTGAATTCTATTCTAAATATGTCGATAAGAACATCCTTCCAACCATCTGACTGCATGCTCTAGAAAGTATGTCGCTATTTGGAATCACTTACATCTTCGCATAGGCGTGTGCAGAAAATTCATAAGTGGGTTACGAGCTACAATTCCATATATTTATATGTATATACAGGTTTCCTAAGGAAGTCCGAATGCGGCCAATAACTTTTGAACCAAGACAGATATTGCAAAGAAAGTTAGATATTAGTTAATAAAATGACTATGTACTATCAGACGAGATGAACAGCAGCGCTCCTGATGGCGAATTGAGGAAGTTAAAAATTTTATTTCCAAAAATAACGAAGACAGAAAAATATTTTCAATTAGAAAGTTGTAGAGCATCCTACAGTTAGTAAGAAAAGACATACGGCTCACATGCCGTATGTACACGTACTGCCACAAAGTGAGGTGTTCCGGATGTTTCAATGCATAGCTTTCAGTTAATGCTTTCTAGAGCTTTAGAGGTTGGGTTGAAGTTCTTAAAGGAAAGAAACCGTGATCTTCCCCCAATACGAACTTCGACTCAACATTTAAAACATCAGACAGCATTAACTGTAAGCTATGCATTGAAACTTTTAGAACACCTCACTTTGTGGCAGTACGTGTAAATACTGCATCTGAGTTTTATATCGTTTCTTACTAAATGAAGAATGCTCTACAACTTTCTAACTGAAAATATTTCGCTATCTTTATTATTTTTCCAAATAAATTTTTGAACTTCCTCAATTCGCCACCAGGGGTGCTGTTCATCTCATCTGATAGTGCATAGTCATTTTACTGTACCAATACCTAACTTTGGTTGCAATATCTGTCTTGGTTCAAAAGTTATTGGTCGCATTCGGACCTTCCTAGGAACCCTGTATACAACATTTCATCGTAAGGGAGTTTCAAAAGGGCTGTCCCCAAAGGGTACGCGCTATGTGCGCCGCATGCTCTCAAGCAATTTGAAAAATACAGAGCCGCGTACTCTCAAGATCTCAATAAAGTTTTTGTATTTTCTGGTTTTAGGGCAACTTTCAACAAAGTTCAGCCTTTTTTTTTTTCTAGTCATTTACAAACTTGAATGTAAACAAATGAGGAAAACTCCTGTGAATCCCCCAAGCCTCAAAATAATATCCTGCGTACGACCAGAAGAGGAATGAAAAACTGATGAAAGTGGTAACTGCCACCTTGGGCTTGGATAGGCGATAAACGACCAGTCAAATGCCAGTCAGCGCGGCGCAATGACGTCACCAAGTCCAGTTACCCCGCAATTTCAATACTCTTTAATTAAGACAACACTGCATACTCTCAATAATTTTCTTCAGGACAGCCCAGGTTGCAACCCCATCAACCCTTCCCCATTTGCGCACGCCAGTGCGTTTGTGAACAGCTAATTTCTTCAAGAATGAAGTTAGTAAACTCAAAAGTTGGGACCAGAATAACTGACGTCCACCTTGAAAACACTCTTAGGGTTGCATCAAAAATAAGACCTGATATTGACAGGATTGTTAATAATAAGCAGTGCCAAAAATCACACTAAAAGATTTGATTTCGCTTTATATATTAATAACTAAAAGTATTGTAAATATTTTACTCCATACGATTTGCATTGTAATATATATAAGTTCCAGCGGCGTACAGGAAACCTTTTCGGGTGGGCGCACAAAATCAATGTAGAAATCTTAGAGAAAAACCGGCAATAAAGTTTTATCTAGGAGCCGCAGAAACGCCCCCTGGTTTCGTCTTTATTCAGTCCTAATATTGCTGATACAGTAGTGCGGCCCGCGTGCTAACGAGAATAAACAAAATTGGCCCTTGCAGGGTTGGACTGGGCCGCCGACCCTCGGGCCGGTGAGCCGTCATGGACTATAAGATTCGCGCCCTCCGATAATCTAAAGTATGTGTCTTTTGAGTGGACCTATCCCGTTTCTGAGCCCATGAACTGAAAAGTGTTGAAGACCCCTCGTGTAGACGGTCCATGCCCGGATCCAAAGGGGGGATTTTAGGGACCGGTCCCCCCGAAACTAAATTTTTAATGGGACTTGGCTACGGCCTTGCATGCTGTGATTGTATCGATACATGCTGTAAAATTTGTCTACCCCCCCCCCACGAAATAAAATCCTGGTTACGGCCTTGATACAATTCTTGATACAAATCCTTGATACAAATATTTATGTCGTTGATAATGAGCGTAGAGGGCCAAAAATTTCCTTGAGCTTGCGAAATTAAAATTGGGAAAATGTAGTTGTGGTTGTAACGTTATTAAAAACGTTCCGTTTGAAAGTTGAAATAATAACATGTCAATGAAAACGCTGCCATGCAGAAAAGAGAGCTATATAATAATACAATCCAACGAAAGGTATAATTACATCAAATAAATGACAAAGTGTATGTTCTTATTTCGAACTAAATACACTACGCCGAAAAATATAACCACATTCCTTAGATTAAAAAAAAAAGAAAAGAAAGAGAAAATATTTTAAACTTTGAATGATGTTACCTATCATAAAATTTTCCTTTGAAATTGGGGGAGACATGGAGTCATAATGACAATATTGAGGGAGACGAGTCCCCACTGTCCCCCCCTCTAACGGCGCCCATGCTTACTACGACTGCATTCCAAATAGAAGTTTACTTATAATTTCTTCATCCGTCAAACTTATTCCCTGCTGAAATTAAGATCAATATTTTAATTTGACTGATTATGTTCTCGTTGAAACACACGTTTGACAAACTTTGGAATTAAACACAACTGTTCACCCAGTAGTTAAGTGCAGTAGTCTCACTAATTAGAACCCCTCTAGTCTGGACATCCGGTTTTTTAAAGTCCAGACAGACTTAAAAAAAAAAATTCGTCGAAAGTGTTCATCAATTTTAAAACATACCGTATGTTTTCTTCAGTACCGTACGATCAATAAACTTTTTATTTCAATCAAAGAGATGTTTTATTGTTTATTCTAAATCAATTCGTAGGTTAAAAATGCCCAGTTATTGAAACTGAAAAAGTCATTTTTATGATAAAAGCATGGATTTTAATTGTTTTATCCATCAAAAATTTGTTTTACTGACATTTTAAAGCTTTTTTTTTATTTTAAGCTTTGTTAAGTTTGATTTTAAAGCTTATTCCGTTTAATCCGGACAAGGTCCGGTCCCATCGAGTCCGGATTAGCGAGGCTCTACTGTGGTTGTATGAGTAGCTTATTTTAATATAATTTTACACGACAGTAAGCTGTGTCAGGGTTCTTTATATGCATGCAGACCCTATAGGAGAATCTTTCACTTTTACTATGAGTAAATGAAAACGTTTTAGTCTTTAAACTCTTAAACTCTTCAAGGCTCATGAGTCGTTACGAACAGAGGCGGCCCTAGAGTTTGTGAGGCCCAAGGCGAGATGCATTGCGCGAGGCCTAATAGAAGAGGACACGCATATAACGAGGAGCTTGGAACCAAAAAACAAATGCTCGCTATATCCCACCCGCAAAAGCTTTGTCATTAAAAGCAATCGAATTCTACTCTACCTAACTATTATACCAAACAAAATCTATATTTTTCAGACATCTTTACATCCGGAAACTCGTTAAATGTGACAGGAGGAGACCCAAATTTTTCTTTTTTTTGTCAATTTTATTTAATGTAAAATACAGTAAATTGATAAAAAAACGATTCATTCTTTTTTCCTCCTTCGTATTTACAATCCAAAACGAATTCAGAAAAATCACAGCTAGATATTTCAGATTTATATTCAATATTTATATGCGCGTTAGGGGGCCCCAAATGCAAGTTGATCCGGGCTCTCGATAGTCATAGTCGGCCCCTGGCTGTGTCCGAAAAATTTCTGGCAGTCTAATATGTGTTTAAGCATTGTCGCCTTCTGTAGTTCAAAGTTAGTGTTTGGAGCTATTTTTTTCCAAGCTCTGACCAATATGTTCGATATTAAATGATACTGATAGAATAAATGGTACGATTTCAATGTTTTTCCCATCTATCTCATGTCGCTGATTTCGTATCTGAAGTCCTGATATTTATACAAAGCACAAAATAAATTTTATTTCATGCTTTACGTATGCTGTTGCTAATGAATGCCGCCATTTCCATAATATAGTTGGGACTTTATTGGCTTAATAAACTAGAAAGATATCTGGCCAATTATGTAGTATCATTTTGTCATATAGTTTGCCTTAGTAGGGTTATTTTTTGTACAGATTCTGGACGGTATTTAGGATTATGGTAATTGTATGTCAGTAAACTCATTTTGTTAGTTTCTGGTGGATTATGTTGCTATTTGATTATGATATTGTATTTGCAGTCCGTTTGTATGATTACACGATGTAAAGTGTTGAAGTGTTCAGGAGGATATGTTACATTGATTGCATTTGTGCTCTTACTTTAAGACATCAATATCCATAAGTAATTATGTTTCAAATTATCTAGTGATTTTCATCCTTCCTCCCTTTTACAGATCAATTTCCATTAATTATGTCTTTTAGTACACCTGTTCGTCTAGCATAAATTCCTTTCTATTTCTTGAGAACATCTGATGTTCAAACCATACGTAGGAATGTTTCGATACCGCATTCCTTATGATATTGGGTAACCACATCATCACCATTAAAATTATCAATATCACGATACCATCGAACATAAAGTATCGATACTTATTGTCGGTGAGTATCGAATGATAATTCGTTGTTCAGAATTTCTCATATATAAAATAACAAATATTAATGGATCATACAAATACAATTACCTAGCTGTAAAACCCAATTTTAATGTAATTTTTCCCATACATTTCTTTATTTTACAGTTTAAGGTTTTGAAAACCTTGGTTAAATCACCTTGCGTCAGGCACAAAACCTAGGAGATTTTTCGTTTTTGATATAGCTTACACTAAGGGTTGGCAACTTGCGGCACGATTTGCGTGTGAACCAATTTTTAATGGCACGCTGATTGATTTCAAAGTAGAGACGACGTTAAGAATATGATTATCAATTTTAAAAGAACTACTTTCTTTGTTTTCAAATAAAACCGCCATTCCTCTATTTAGCAACATTTCTTTTTAAGAGATGTAACTTTTGGTGGTAAAAGTGTCCAAAACAGTAAATTTACAGTCAGACTAACTGACCTCTTGAATGACAGTTCTATTTCCATTCCAAACTTCATTTTCTCCCCGTCCCCAGTTTCTCCACCGGCAGTTACGTCTGTGCTCGTCACAGCTCGTCTGTGCAGCAGTTCATGTACAAGACAAGCATTATAAATAATTAATGATGTCAAAATATCCGCTAAAGCAATGAAAAAATATAAATCTATTTATTTTCCCCAAACCCTTGTAATAACGGATACTGATTCATACAATAAAGCAATCGCGCTATTTGTGCTTTGCATTGTTAAGCTAACGTAAATTGCATATTGAATGTACAAAGACATTTTCAAGGAAAATAATTTATTTTAAGGTATTAGAAACATAAGAGGAAAAGATGCACTTGGTTTTATTTTTAGACTTTAAAATTATTTGACACAATTAATCAGCAATAGACTATTGCAAGAACAATTTGTGAATTTTGAACACTGGAAATGCCATAATATAATGACAATTTGCAGAAAGTTAGGCCTTTTAAATTCAGTTCTAATAATCTAAAAATTATATGAAACTATTGCAAATGAACATCGTCATTAATATTTGATAATGGTTTAGTTTCTTTAATATGCATTTTTAATTATCATTTAAAATTTTTAATAATCATTATTTAGTAAGCGTCAAAGAACAAATATATTTTAGTCATTTGCATTTTATATATGCAATATTTGTAGTTGTGTGTGTCTGCGCACACACACAATATCCCTAAGCTCAGACTTCGTCAAAAGGGCTTACCGAGATATTATATATATGCCAAGGGACGTTAGTTGGAGTATCGAATACCGCCACTCAGATGTTTATTTCGATATTATCGATATCGCCAATATCGAATAACTATCGATATCTACTAATACCGTTAGTATCGTCCCTAACCATACAATGCAGTGCTGCATGCAACTAAATATAATCCATGTACGTCAACTTCGATACCTTGCAAAAGTTTCTCGTGAGAGATTTAAGCGTATGTCTGTGGTTGCTGGCGCGTAACATATTTGATAAGGGGGTGGATGCTAGGCAGAACTTATTATAGACTAGAGACTTCTCATTGAAATATGTCTCGACAAATGCTCATCTTTAACGTCTCTAGTGCACTATTTTGACTTATTAAAGTTTATATTAGTTTATTATTAAACCATTAATTGCAGTGTTAATTGTTACGAGATTTGCAGGCAGTTTTCTTTCACATTCTAACTGAAACTAAGTTAAAAGTTCGTTACTGTTCATTTTATTTGAAAGAAAATATAAAATATACAGAGAAAAGGAAAAAAATAATAAAATAGAATATCCATAAATTGGGAAAATGCAGCAAAAAAAGGCATTAAGAGAGGTGAAGTAGCATAAGAAGAAAAAAGGCTATATAGATACACAAAAAAAAGTAAAATTTCCAAGAAAATCCTAAATCTCTTATAAAAGCATTAAAATAAAATAAAGCTACAAAATTTCTGAAAGAAGTGTGGAAATACATTTCCTGGATCAGAGTGGCCACTTATTTTTTAATGAATTACTTGCCCAAATATTTTTAGACTAAGAACAAATACAATCAAAGTGCCATACTGGTGTATTTAATATAATTATGTAGCCCTTACGTGACACCCTATTATAAGTTTTGATAAATATATTATTATAGAACTCCATTAAAACATTTGTCGGAGATTAATAATGAAACTAAAAAAAATGCGTGTCTCAATAAATCAGATTTTAATAAATTTTCATGTAAACAGGCTCCCTTACTAGCACGCGGTACATCAATCCAGTATTTGGTTTTAAATTTGCAATGGAAATAAACATCTCCTCCAATGATGTCTTAAGTTGTGAAGTGAATTTTACAATGTACATACTAGATGTGTGCATACCCTTCTATGGCTCAGTAACAAAGAGTATTCTAGAGCCTAGAGCATCTTAGATTCTAATACCTAGAGTATCATTATTCCGGGTTTGACTTCCAACGACGCTAAAAGATTGCAAACCACTCACTATGGTATGGGGGTTAATTCTCCAGGCTTGAAAACTGTAGATGCTCATGCACCATGACCTTTTCTGTCCTTGAGCAACAAAAATAAAAAATGTTACACGCTAATACAAGGTACATACAAGGTATAAAAATGCGTATTGTATTATAATAAGTTTAATAAATTTTATAATTGAGGCGACCACATTTTATGAACACCTTGTATATTTATTTACTACAGGTAAAAATTGCATTCCCAAAGCGCAAAATGACCATTGCCGTTTTTGCGTCGTAAATATTCAACCAGACAACTCATGAGTTCTATGCTTAGTAATGATTGCTCATCTCATGCAGCTTTCTAACTTTTTTTATGGATCTTACTTAGAAACTAGGACATACATGTACGATAAATTAGATGTGAATTGCCTGGGAGAGAAATTCCCTGATCGCTTTCCTTATTGGGAATTTCAGCTTCCTTTATATGTTTTATCCGACTTCCAAGTGTTTGACCATTCTCGAATGGGTGCAAGACTCACAGTAAATTGACATATGATGTCATTTTTCCTGACGATTTCCTCAAAATTCAATACTTTGGAAAGCTCGCGCCGAAAAATTCACTCACAAGGAAACAATTTTGCGTTTTTTCCATAAAAATGCTAAGAATGTCTTCGTGTGGAAACTAGAAAAAGATAGCGAAGCCCTGGGGAAAAAGACGAAATAAAAGGACGTTTTTGTTTCGAGTTTATGCTTTATTGGATTAGATGTTCTGGAAGTATCGTTTTCTTTGTGATATGGCGTGAAGAACTTACTTGTTCAGTTTTTCTCGCCATGAAATTAACTCTACATATTCCGCATTCTCATATAGAAATATTTTTATAATAATAAAACATATTTACAAAAATTATTGTACGAAAGTCATTATCAAAATATTATAAAGTAGGTATCGAAATATAAAACGAAAGTCAGCATCGAAATGCAACACGAAAATCGGCATCGAAATGCAACACGAAAGTTGGCATCGAAATGCAACACGAAAGTCGGCATCGAAATGCAACACGAAAGTCGGCATCGAAATGCAACACGAAAGTTGGCATTGAAATGCAACACGAAAGTTAGGTATCGAAATGCAGCACGAAAGTCGTTACCGAAATGCAGCACGAAAGTCGGTATCGAAATGCACCACGAAAGTCGGTATCGAAATGCAATACAGTATCATGTCTTCCTTGGCATCCACGGGTAAAGTCAGTCTGGTAAGCTAATACTACACAAGTTAATATATTATTTAATTAAGAAGAGTAAATAACAATGAAAAAAATAGAAAATATAAAATGATTAGAACCATATGGGTAGGTTAAAAATATGAAATCGCATAATATTATTTATACATGGTATATACATAGGTATGTATAATTATTGGTGAGGGTTATCCTGTAATATTTAGTATTACACTCACCAAACTAGCTGAGAAAAATACCAAGATAAAACTCAATTAAAATAGGCTGTAGATATGGGATGATATTGTAGACGGATAATTTTTCTAAATATAGTTTTTGGGAAAATGCGTTTACTTGAGAAATAATCAATCGAAGAAAGTTATATAAAAATATTAATAAAAATATGGAAGTTTATTTCAGTTTAAGACATTTCTCGTTTTTTGTATGAATGAACATAATTGCACAAGTTGTCAACAATTTAAAGAAGGTAATTGTAGCCTTCTAAAGGACTGTTAGAAACTGCTACATGATTTTGAGATTTTAAAATTGGAAAGACGCTATATAAAGCGTAATTTCGGACATTAATGCGAGATGTACCGCGTTTCAAAAAGGCGAAGCTATTCTTCTAGAATAGACTGAAATAAACTTGTATCAAAGAATAAAATATTTCTTTTTCTTTGCAATTCTTTCCTTGTTGGAGTCTGCTGTTTACCGGTGGGACAAATTCGGAGAGCGAAAATTGGGGGTAAAATCGAAAGGAGATTTAACTTCTAATGATACAAATTACAGCTAAAGTCGTGTTACTTTAAATTGAAAGAGGAGGTAGACATGGTTATTAGTGAGTGAATTCTAAAAGAGCTGTAGAATATACCTCCGCTCGCGAATGGATAGCACTTTTAAAATTTTATTTTGTAATAAACAAATAGCATTAGCGTGAAATGGCAATATTTCGGTCGATTTCTGAATTCTGATCAGAGTTTATTTCATTCGATTTTTGAATTCTGATCAGAGTTCTTTTCAGTTGATTTCTGAATTCTGATCAGAGTTCTTTTCAGTCGATTTCTGAATTCTGATCAGAGTTTATTTCATTCGATTTTTGAATTCTGATCAGAGTTCTTTTCAGTTGATTTCTGAATTCTGATCAGAGTTCTTTTCAGTTGATATCTGAATTCTGATCAGAGTTTATTTCAGTCGATTTCTGAATTCTGATCAGAGTTTATTTCAGTCGATTTCTGAAGAACAGCTTCGCGTTGATAGGTTTCTTCTTAACATCCAAATCAAAGTTACGTAATATTATTAACTCTAACATATTCTGTGTAGTGTCATTTCGAATTTTATTACTTCTAGAATACTAAAAAATCGCAGGTTTAGCAGGACCTCAAAAATCGCAGGTTTAGCCAAGATTCTCGTTGCACATATAGTTCTCTATTTTCCTTAGAATTTTACTCTTAATTTATTAAAGAATGTGTCTTTAACTTTCTTCCGTTCTCTGTTAAATATTTCGATATATTCTCTTATGCAAATGGGTCGAATATTATCTTTTTGGAAATAGTTTGCATCTAACTACACTATTTCGTTCCGTGATTCCGAATGACGCATGTAAATGCAGGTAACCATACACGTTTAATACAGATAATGCAAAACAGACAGAAAGGGGAACTCTTTCGTTATTTCTTTTCCCCCGTTTCTTTATCAAATATGTATCAATATAAGCATCTTCATTCGTTTAGTGAATAAACATTATAGATATATCGTCATTATGAATGTGAATAATAATGGGTGAAAAAAAATAGTGATATGGAAATATATTCTATTCAGCAAAGTAAATATACGTTAGGAGCAACCAAATAATTTAGAATAATAACAGAAAATAATTATTCAACGTTTTTTATTTATTTATTTATGCAATCACATACAATTATTTCTCCATAAATATCGATTTATTCTCAAATACATATTTCCATACGCTATTTGCTCATTGTATCACAGCTGCTAAAATGTCAATCCTGAAAATTGTTAGATTTGAGCGCAAACTACTTCGAATGTCAACAAACGCACCATGGTTCGTAACTAATGTATCCACATATAAAGTCAGTGAAATCGCCCTCTTGGATCATCCCCTTGTTGATTACAGAAACTTAACGTTCCGTAGAATTGATTATATCATCCTCATCCACTATGGACTTCCTCGATTTTACCCACAAGCAAGTTCCTTTTTCTAGGGCCCTATCTAATTTGTCTTGGAACGTAAACCTGTAAATAGTGGTTTTGATAAATTCTGTTATCAAAGAAAAAACAAAGAAATCTCCGCTTCCGTCCTAAATAATTGTTAATGTATGTCAATTGTTTAATGTCACTAATATTTGTAGGTTATATTAATTACTCACGGTATTTAATATCTAATATTCTACTAGTATATATACAAAATATGCGTCAGTGCAGAACATCTTGTGTTATATTGGGGTATATTCACTTTGTTTTAGTATTACATTCAGTTTGTTTTAGGATTACATTCAGTTAGTTTTAGTATTACATTCAGATAGTTTTAGTATAACATTCAGTTAGTTTTAGCAGTACATTCGGTCAATTTTATTATTGAATTCAATTAGTTTTGGTATTACGTTAAGTTAGTTTTAGTATTACGTTCAGTTAGTTTTAGTATTGCATTCAGTTAATTTTATTTTTGCATTCGGTTAGTTTTATTTTTACATTCAGATATTTTTAGTATAACATTTAGTTAGTTTTAGCATTACATTCGGTTGGTTTTATTATTGAATTCAATTAGTTTTTATTTTAGTATTTACATTACATCAGACAGTTTTATTTTTGCATTCACAGTTTGTATTATTCAGTTTGTTTTAATATTACATTCAGTTTGTTTTAATATTACATTCAGTTTGTTTTAATATTACATTCAGTTTGTTTTAGTATTACATTTAGATATTTTTAATATTACATTTAGATATTTTTAGTATAACATTCAGTTAGTTTTACATTACATTCGTTCACTTTTATTATTGAATTCAGTTAGTTTTAGTATTGCATTCAGTTAGTTTTAGTATTACATTCAGCTATTTTTAGAATTTCATTCAATTTTATGTTACGTAACCTTAGTATTAGAAAGTGGGAATTCCTTAGAAATTCCGATAATAATAAAATCACTTCAGTAGTTACTGGCTGTTCTCTGCCATTATTCCATTGAAAAAAATATCCACGTTGTTTAAATTAAAAAAATGCTAAAAAAGGGGTAGCTCGACATAATGTCATAATGTCGGGGTACACCGTTATTTCACCATGACTTATAGAATGTCTGTTTTAATTAGATTTCTTCAACATCATTCCATATATTCCGTAAATAATAAAGTAAACTGTTTAGATGCGAAATGAAGTTTGAAAATGAAGCTGGCAAATTTGAAACTCATTCTAAGTACACTATGAGAAAGGAATTATGGCTCAAAAATACTAGTTGCAACATTCACCACCAGTTGAAAAATGAGGCCCTGCAGCAAATCTAAAGCTTGTGTCGTGAAATTAAAATATATACCTAGTAAATCAAAAAAAATTCCGTTGAAATTTAAAAAAGTTTCGTAGAAATTAAAAAAAAGTAATATTTCTGCTTTTTCGCATATTCGCAAGACATTATTTAAAATAATATAAATTTTTAAGCAACGTTACATTTGCGTATAAATATCATAATATAAATATTATAATAATTTATACGCAAATATAACATTGCTTAAAAAGTTCTATTACTTAACTTTGCGTAGTTTCGACAGAATTCATTTATATTATTTGCAATATCTCAATGAGTGCAACGCTGTTTTTCACAAGGTGAGGACATATTGGAACTGTTACTGAAATTTTATTAATTTCCTCATCTTTCATATTCGTTTAGTAGTATATTTTATTGTAATATCCAGTAGATACTAATTAAGGCACATACCCTGTATCTTATACTAACATACAAAAGTCTTATTTTGCAATATTTTCATAAATTTAAATGCATATTACAGTTTAGTAGGCTTGGTTTCAGGATTACTCACTGCGTTATTTGAATAATATATTTTTAGACAATTTAATATTGTTTTATTTGAAGCCTTTCTATATCGATGAATTGATGAATATGTCGCTGAATTGGTTAAACAACGAATCTGGCGCAAACAGTAAATAGCCTGTGAAGTAAGGTTCTAATCCACACAAACATAGATACTATTAATTATACGGTCGTCCAAAGTGTATACCATGACTATTTCATCATCACGTCTTGATAAGTCGCGTTGGAATGTAGTTGAAAAACTTCTTGCTTTCTAAAAATGGGGAATTTATAAAGATAATTAAACAAGGTATAATTAAAATATAAAATAATTAGATAAATTTTATAAGAATTGTCTGTAAAGCAACAAGCTGTTACTAAAAGAAATCATCTATCCAATAGTCTTAACAAAGATGTAGGTTTTAATATAGGTGACGTTCTTTATGACTTATTATTCTGCGCCAATTTTTCATCCCAATGCAAACTCCCAACGATATTGGTGGGAAAGTTTACGGTAGCCTCCGGACCATATCATATAATGAAGTTGCCCAGCCAAATTATCCGTAAATGATAGTTTCTAGAAAACTAAAATTTTCAACTTATGAGTTTGTTATTGTTGTTTTTTCTTCAACAGCCAACCACAAAAATTTCTGTTTTCCGGAGGAGAAAAAAATACATCCATATTAGTCGTTTATTAGTAACTAACATGGAAGCTTAGGAGGAATCGAACTTAAGTCCATTTAGCGAAATCATTAGATTCAAACATTGCTCCAATGAGGTATTGAAGTTTGGAGGCCTGACGGTATGTTTTGCTAGCGCATATTTGCAGCCAATATTCCCGTCTGTTAAACATAGGCTAACGCAGAAAACAACATGGTAACTTCACACGTAACGGGCCTATTTATCTCACCAAACAAGCTTGCGGGCCGCATCTTTCAGCTACCTGAGCTGAAACACCGCTGACCTTGTTTTTATTGATTTTATTGCTATCCGCTTATTTCAGATCGTAGGCCGCAGCTTGAAATCAGAATGAATCTGAAGTTTTCACAGAGAGTTACTGCTCAGCTGTTGCATCTGCTGCTTGGGAGGAAAGAACCAAGATTCAGTTCTTGCCACCTGGCTGAGCCGCGTTGCCCGGGCAACCCGTAAAACCTCTCTTAATCTTTTCAGGATTGGACGTTGAATTTTGTGGAGAGCAGAGATGGAGTTGGTAAAAAGGAGATAATTCAGAAGGCGCTGGAAAGAGAGAAAGTGGTGCAAGCTCAACGCGTTCTCGGTTTATTTTACATTCGCCCAGTAAACGCGCTCGACGATTTTTCGATCGTACAATATGCGGAAGGAATTTGAAAGTCAGAATGTAGGGAATTCTGTAACGTCGATTTTATCCACTTGCAATACAAAGCATTCCCGAATAGTGTTCTCAAACGTCAATAGAGGTCCTAAGCGGGTTTTATTTTTATGTTTAGAGATCCGCTTCTTCTTCTGACAATTTTTTTCAAGCAAATTGTCTTCAACAATTGATTTCAAGCAACGCGATGAATTTTGCAGTATTTGCTCGCGCAATTCTTCCGTGATTATTATTTTTGAATATAAATCCTGAAAAGCACGGTATTTGAATGGGATAAATAACTTCCTTTCAAATATGAAAATTTAAAGTAAGAAAAATATAACTTGCAGAAAGTGTGTGCTTTATTCTTAATTTCTTATATATGGACGCATATTTAACTTTGATAATACCCTTTTGCAAAAAAAGAAGCACCCCTAAAAAATTATCCGATCATCTCAAAATTTCGCATGCAAATTCTTTTAGACCAAGTATGCAAATGATTAAATTTTCAAAGCCAATGAGTGTTAACTTCGATCATAGCGCGCATTTCTACTGCGCAACTGGCATCGTATAAAAGAGGTAAAAATTGCGGACGGTTTATTTTTTCTCGTTGTCGGCGTTGCAGTTCCCTGGAGACGCAACCAGTAATGACGTTGGGACGTTGTCGAAGACCTTATAGCCAAGTGGAAGAATTCAAACGGTTACATCGTCAGGATGCGCGAAGCTGGCTGCACCTACTGAACAGTTTTCATATATACCGAACAATTCCCACCACCTGCACCGTACGGACACTGCTGTACAAAGATGTTGGTAGCAATGGTTGCTGCGAGAAACTCATCGGCAGAATAAAGGCTCTGGAAAGCCATGATGCACGAATGTGAGGTAAGATCTGTTAGTTGTGCGACAGGCCCGATCTAACCCAACAGCATCATTGTCCGCCACCCAACGTACTATAGTCTCTTCCATACCAATCGTGGCACCTTCCACCATTTCACGACGCTTGGATGAGGTGGGGTTACACTCACAGCGGCCTTTAAGATGTCTTTTAACCCCACACCAATCGTCTGGAGTGGTGTCGTAGTCTACCAGCAGATTGGTATCACATAGTGTTCAGCGATGAATTCCGCTTCAGTTTTGGAGTAGATGGCCATCGGATCCCTTTGTGGCGGTGCCTGGGCATGCCCGTATCCGGAGGGGTGGATCTTAGGAACTGCCCGAAACTAAATTTTTAATGGAAATTGACTACGGCCTTGCATGCTGCCATTGTATTGATACATGCAGTAAAAATTTTTGAACCCCCCAAATTAAATCGTGACTACGGTCTAGTGCCATAGCCAGCGGTCCCAACCACCCTTTGTTTTACAGAGGCACACAGCCATTACCCCTAGTGTGATGGTGTAAGGTGCTATCTCATACGACAGCAGGACACCCCTAGTCATCCTGCATACAACTTTCAAAGCTCAACGATATGTTGATGAAATCTGCAGCCGTTTGCGTTACCCTTCATGACACGACAGCCTGCGGCCATTTTCCAACAAGATAATGCCAGGCCCCATATGGTTCTTGCATATCTGTGAGCTACCCCAGTGCTGTTGATACTATCCATACCAACAAGGTCACTAGACCTTTCGCTAATTGAACATATAGGGTAGGCCGCCAGATTCGAGCACCACAAACAAAATGTCGCAGATTTGGAGCAACAAGTGAGGAATGCTTGGCAGAATGTGTCGCAGGATGATATTTAGGAACCTTTATCACTCCTTAGCTGGACGTATAGAAGCATTCATCACCGCTATGGAGGTTTCACCAACTATTGATTTGAACATTTAATGTGCAATTCCTAGCCATTGATGGGTCCTACGGCCTTGAATTGTTTATCATTTCCTTACCCGTGTATGTGCTGGATGTACATTTAATTTCAATAAAAACAGATAATTTCTTCATGGTGCTTTTTTTTTTTGCAAAAGGGTATATATTAGAAAATTAACGTGTAAATATTAATTGTATTTAAATTCTGTATAAGCCATAACTCTACGAAGATTCTGACATATGAAATTGACCAGTGGAATTGTTCACTATAAAACTTTATAAAACGTAATAATATACATACACGTGTGTATGTGTGTGAGTAAGTGAGCGAGCTAGTCTGCCTGCCTTGGGCATCTTTTTGGATATATGCTTTATTACAGATTATATGTCTGAATAAAGTTTGATTTGATATGTTTGATAACATGCATGGCTATAATTTATTTAATATTTATTTATAAAGACATCTTAATTTCTATTATATATATAAGTTTTCCTCGCCCATTCTTGGCGGAAACAGGCTTTGGGACGGGCAGAGCGCCATGTTCCCAAGCCTCTTTTTACATCACTTCTTAATGTGCCATGTCTAGAAACTTCCTGACAATGTGACACGTGTTTAGGATTGTGGCTTTTTGTATTTCAATGTAGGTGTTTGGGTCAATGTTGAGTATCTCCAAATTCGTCGCAAGCGTTTTTGGTACTATCCCTGTTGCTGAGATGACTAACGGGATGATGAGGATCTTTTCCATACCCCATATATCTCGTACTTCATGTCTGAGATCTTGGTACTTGGTGATTTTCGTTGTGTAGGTTGTCTGTATGTTATTGGTGTTGGGTACTGCTATGTCGATTAAGTACGTGGTCTTATTCGATTTATCGACGAGGGTTATGTCAGGACGGTTATGTGGGACTGTCTTGTCTGTTATGATTGCTCTATCCCAGTAAAGCTTGTGTGTTTCGTTCTCATGCACGGTCTCTGGCTCATATATATATATTGTAAAAAGTAAAAATATAAATGAAAATGTAGAAAATTCAGTAAGTAAATTGGTGAAAAGTGAAAGTAAATAAATGAAAATTATTAATAAGTAAGTGCAGATATATGGAATGCCAATAACCCCCAAAAACACGTGTATATTATATAAAATAATATAGGCAACAATACAAACAAATATGCGGAATTCCACAAGGATGTAATTTTTCTTCAATTTTAGCGGATTTGTTTTTACACCAATATGAAAACAGTAATAGCGATGTTTTTTGTAGTGTGTTCAGATACATAGATGACATCATAACTTTCGATAACCACAGTTTCAGTGCTAAACACCTTGATACATATCCCGAAGAGCTTATGGTGAAAACGACTTCCGACAATAGTACCAAGGCAAACTTTCTCGATTTACAAATTACTATTGTTAAAGACCACGTCAACTGCATTATATTTGATAAATGTAACTTCTTTAATTTTAAGGTGAATTTTCTTATAAAATGGCATAGTAATATTTGAATATGTGTTCAACGAAATATTTTGATTACACATTGTGTTCGCATTTCCAAAATATGTAACAATGTTAGTGATACTAACAGCAGTCTTGTACATTACTTTATTAAAAAATAGCAATTTTCCCATAAATTTCTGCTTACGTTATCTGAAAGTTATCGTTGCTGACCTTAAACGCAATAAAAATTTTACCATAAAGGCTTGCGATATACTTTTCTAATAATTTTCCCTTACATTTTCATAACTTCTTCCTCTTTTATTTTCAGTTTCCTTTTCATTCCAGTAAATATTTTTTCAGCTATTTTCCTCACCCCCTATAAATTCCGCTTTAGCTACTTTTCTAACCTCTCTTTTGTTTAGCGCCAAACTGTTACCAATCCAAAATAATTCCGTCAATAACATCCACCCCTCTCTCTTTCTCTCTCTCTCTCTCTCTTTTTGAAAATGCCAACGCTTAAGGTGGTGAACTCGAAGGGTGAGGCCCAACGTATTCTTGTAAGTACATGTATAGTTTATTACATTTTTATATATTTGAATATTTCTTGTTAACCTTAATGATCTGTAGAGTGATGTCGGGAATAGAACGCTCTTGAGCCGTTTGACATTGGTTTTTAGGGGTTTCGTTGAACGGTTCCTTGGCATTTATATATATATATATATACATATATCGCTCAACATCTGCAGCATTAGTAATTTTTGTTTTTAAACTGCAGAGGGTGTTTAATGTTTACAAGGGAACCTTTTTACATGTTGGTTGCGTGCAAAACCGTGATATAGTACATTCAGTAGTCCCTTACACTCTAATTAATAGTGTGTAATCAAACTTCCGTAACACTCATTAATTAATTTTTAATTGAATTTTCAAAATTGGCTTGGCGAAGTGTTTGGCGATGGACTGGCGGCTTTTTTTTTTCAATAAAAGGAAGACTACTTTTACTGATCCCAGTATATATATATATATAATAACCTTCCCGAAAATTGCTCTAGATTGAAAATCGTACCGAAAACCACATTACTAATTCAGCCACTCGATGTCTACTTTTTTTTGTCAAATAGAAAAATTCATGAAGATAATTACAAATAGAATAGGAACAGATGAATTGCGAATTGACATCTAAAGTAGAAACAAAATTAGTAAAATGCAGTTTTTGGCGTACAACCAATTGCTGTCTTACAAATATAAACAGATGTTCTGACATGCCTGTTTTAAATGCAACTACACTGCTTTTAACCCTGGAAAATTTAAAAATGTTGAAGTTTCCTTCAAAATAGAACATGAAATGTGTGAAACTGAAAATTACCAGGAATATTTCTTTCTCATTTTTACTCATTGCAATCACGCTTTGTATTTTAATAAATTTCATATCCAATATCACTTCCACGAAACGCCAAATTCATTGTTTAGTAGCCAGTTGTTTATTTTTTAAACTTTTATATGTTAGTATTATATGCATGGAGTTAGAATGGTTTAGCGAACAGTGGAAATTTACACGATGGTGATTTCACAGGACGTGCAGATATCAACACCATCAAAAAGGGTGAGTACTCTTGTTTTGCGAAGTCTAATTGAACTGGATAGTTAAAAACATTGATATAAAGATATTGTGTAACCAACCGCTAAACGAAAATGTGTAAATAATAAAAAACGGACGAAAAAATGATATTTTAAAATCTACGAGGCCTAAGAAAGGAAATGTAAACAATTGTGGAGGCAAGCAGTAAATTGATGCTGGCTGTGAGACAGGACTTTTACAGCCAACAACGAAAAAAACCACACCATGGCTTAGTTGACTGGGACGAAATCAATATAAAGTGATATCAAAGGGGCTGTTTGCAACATTGGATTATACAACCGATTTTATATAACAACTAGTTTTAAACAATTTAAATATTTTGAAAATGTATACAGTCTCCAACGTAAAGACAGAGGACAGAAGATAATATAACGGTAAAAAAAGAAAAAAAAATACAGTGCAAATACAATAAAGAATTTTGTGGTGAAAATAAAAATAGTATAACCAATTTATAAAATAGAGAACGATACGATGGAAGAGGAAGTATTGAGATCATGGAAAATGGAGAACATGGAGAAGAGATGGATGAACTCCGGGAGAGAGATGAGAAACTGGAAAAGAATGGAAAGTAAATAAGAAAGATTGTAGAGAGGGGTATGGCTGAAGTTGGAGAGATCAAAACTATGATAAACCAAATAATGGAAGTAAACGGAGAACAGAGGGCAAAAAGTTAATCGATAGAAGAGGATATAAGACACAAAGAAAGGAAAATGAGAAACAGAAAAAACGTATGGAGGAGAGGATGAATGAAATGGAGATGCAGGTGGAAGAAATAAAGCGGGAAAACGATAGAATTTTTGAGGATATAGAAAAAATTGGAACATATAACAGAAGGAAAAATATAGTGATCTCGGGAATACCATACACTGAAAATGAAGATTTTGAGAAAATAACAAAAAGAATTGTCAAACAATTGTTAATTATACTGTAAGATGATGATATTGAAGTGGCTCATAGAGTAGGGAAAAGTGAAAATGGAGATGGTAAAATACTAACAAAATTTCTTTCAGTGAAGACAAAAAATCGTATAATGGAGGCAAAGAAAGGTACCTATATACAAACAAAAGAATTGGTATAAAGGAGGACAATAAAATATTCAGAAACTAAAATTTGAGTTCATATCAAAGCTATCTCTTCCAAAAAGCATTAAAGAAGAAGCAGCTACAAAAATGGAAATTCTTATGGACAAAAAATGGCAAAATAAAAATATAAAAAAATGAACAGAGCAGGATAATACAAATAAACCATATAGAGGATTTAAAGTAGATGGATTGACTACATGAGGATGATATATTGGAGATAAATAAAAAAATAATGGAAATGGAGAATGATGGAGATGGAATACAACAGAATAATATAAGTAAAAAAGAATAAGGAGAAAAGTAGTGGGAAAGAGATTTGATGAGAACAAGGAAGAAAAATGAAGGATACTGTATATGAACGCCCAGAGTTTAAACAATAAAAAAGACGAATTTTACTACATAATAGAAACATAAAAATGCCCTGATGTAATACAAATAACAGAAACATGGTTTAAAGAAGATAGCCACAAACACGAAAATTACAATGTGCACTGTTTAAACAGGAAAAACAAGGAAGGTGGTGGTGTGGCTAATTACATAAACATTTTGGAAGATTCAAATATCGAAATAATAAATGAACTTACAATTAGTACAGAATACATTGAAATGCTGACACTAAGCGAAAGCAACAGAGGGAAACAACTATAATGACCATCTAAAGGCCGCCTGCAGGAAACGTGAAAAACTTTATGACAAAAATGGAAGAAATAAATGAAAAACTACGAGAGCAAAAATGAGATATTATAATAACAGGTGATTTTAATATTGATATTGAAAATATAAAATCAACAGGAGAAGAACTACTAACGATAATGGAATGTAATGGACTATTTGTACACAGAACAGAACCTACTAGAATCGAAAATGAACATAGTTCACAAATTGTCTATTGTTTTACGAATATAAGTGATATAAATGTAACTGTACAAAAAATAAGTCTTGGTGATCATATGCCATTATTAATTAAATATAAAACAAAAATTCGGGAAAAAATGAAAACAAGTAAAATATAGGGAACATACTCAAAAAATATGGCTAATTTTAATGAAAAAATAAAAGAATTAGACTGGGAAAAAATATTTATAAATGAAAAAGATAAATACCAAACGTTTCAAGGAATTATAAAACCCATTTATGAAAAAATTTTTGCATAAAATTAAAAATATAAAACAAAAAGGAAGTAAAAGTTGGTTTGACAAAAAGATAAAAAACAAATATAAAAGAAATAAAAAATTCAAAATATTTATAAAAAAAGAACTAAAATAAATTGGAATAATTATAAAACAATCAGAAATCAAACAAATGCACTAATAGCAAATGCAAAAAGAGATTATTGCGAAAAAATGGTTGGGAACAAAAAAAAACGAAAATAATATGGCAAGAACTAAACAAATTATTGGATCGAACAAAAAAAAATGTACAGAGAAAAAATAAACGGATTAAAAGCAAGTAAAGGATTAACAAATGGAATAAGTGAAATATTAGAAGAATTTAACATAGCATTTAAAGATATAGCAAAAACTCAGAGAGGAGAGAATGAATTAAAGTAAGAACCAAAAGGAATTTTTGGTAAGGAAATAATAAACACATTTTATATGAAACAAATAGAAGAATTAGAGGTAAATAATATAATACAAAATATGAACTTTAAAAAGGGACCAGGTTATGATGGGATGCATATAAAAGTTATAAAATATGATACACTGGAACTTATAAGAACATTAACGATAATAGTAAACGATATAATTGAAACAGAAATATTTAAGGTTATATTATAATTTTTGTTTAGGAAATATATAGCAGAGCAAAGAATGAAAAGAACCTTGCGATGGATTTTGTAATCCAAATACTAACCACCATAAATAAAAAGTGACAAGAAATGGATCAAATCATGTGCCTCAGACGCCAAGATTTTCCATTGTTTTCTTGCTACCTTTTGTAATATATTCTGTTCTTTCTGTTGTATTAGCAAATTAAATCCTCGCAAGCGAATGCTCCATTGTCCTTCACAGTAAAAAGGGAACACGTTTCCCTTTTCAATTAATTTGATAATGCTGACATGGCAAAAATGCGATAGGGATGGACGTACTGAGACGACAATTGTGTCGAATTCATTAATTCTCAGTGTACCGCCATTCAGTGCTACGAAACACACGCCCAACTCTTTCTTTGGCGAGAAACGCTGTTATAATTGCGTGCTTCTTTACGCCGCTGCCCATCGTTAAACCTCGGCTTATGATGCGTAAAACGGGCTTCCGACATTTAAATGGATTTGAAATGGCAGGCTCATTAGAACTAGTCAACGTTAGCTGTAGTTATTGATTATACAAAGATTCATCTCTTGCTTCTGGAATTTTATGGGGTGCCTTGTCTCGTGAACATAAATGATAGGAACTGGGGCCATCCACAAATTTAGAATTACTCGCAAATTTTCATTTTCTTGGTCACTAATCGGTATATTGTTTTCGAACATTTATCCCTTTCACAGGGAAGGCGATGAAAGCAATTTTAATACCATTTGTTTTGTTACGTTTTAAATATTTTAGATTTGAAAATGACATTTCTTAGATACACGCTGCATGATTTGATAAAGCCGTTTTAGACACTTTTGAAATATAGTAAAATCTCTCTTAACGGTACTCTCTGACATACGGCCAGATAAAAATTCTTCGGCAAGAAAGTTCCCTCACAATATTACCCCTCTTTTACGGTCACCCTCTTTGACGGACACATTTTCTTGTCCGGTAAGCGTCTGCTAATGAGGGGTTTTATTACACAGGGTGGTCCTGAACTCTCCCGACAAAATAAGAGGGGGTGCTGGGGACACCAAATAAGGCATATTTTCCCATATCCCCTGTGTCCGCAAAGGGGCCGGTTTGGCTGTAGAGCGTAACTACTGTTTATGCCCATCACGTTGCTACGTAGCCAATTGCATGAATTAAATGCAATTTTTGATACATAATTTAAGTAAATGAGCTAATAATACAGCAGAGACGAAGAAATCCGGAATTCCGTTTTCTGATTTTGATCTGTGTTACTGTTTAGTGAAAATAAGCCTAAAAATGCCTTTTTTAACACACTAGAAAAGAGTTGGGAACTGCCAAGTATGTGTAACAGGTGAAGAACATCAAAATAAACATTTTTTGTTCAGTGAATTTTTTTCCAAAAATTAGCCGTTCGGGCACTACAGTGAATTTACTGTTTGTGCTCACCACATTCAAGGTTTCACAAATGGCTACAATGCACCATTTCAAGAATTTCTAAAATCATATAAGGTCAACGGACGTCATTCTCTCTCTAGTGACTTTCTAAAATCCGTTAAATTCCCCGGAATTGTATATATCGAATCCTTAATCGCAACTGAAGCGGCGAATTCTACACATTTGTGCTTGCGACGAATTGGCCTGCGACGAATTGGGCTCACAACGAATTGACGCGACACCTTTGTCGCTTGACGGAATATTGAGATCCTGAAACATTTATGAGTATAGCCAGCCTTCCGATCGTCCTACTACGCATAACTTGATCAATATGGCATCTTCGTGCCATATTTATTGTCTAACAAGAATTTTAGCATGAAAAGAGACTATAATATTTTTTGATGTAACGCACAAATGACAACTTCAAACTCTATCTACCGCAAAAGATTTATACTGTATTATGCAAATTTTCTTAACACTAACTTCGCGGAAACTTGTTATTCTTTTTAAGGGTGACAGTATTACTGTTCGCGTTTTCTGTTTCATTATAACAGTGGAAAAAACAAACGTACCGGTGAATTCCTTAACTTATGGCGATGCGTGTATTTTGCAGTTTATCATACTAAAATTAGCATACTTTTACGCAAAGGTTTCTTGTATATCTCAGGTATATCAACTTACATTAGAAAAGCACTTGCAAAGTCTGATCGGGGACGCGAGAGTTTTGGGCTTAGGTAATGGAGTAGACTTTCGTTAGAACGAATACCGATATAGCGAAAAATTCTTTATTATGAAACTAAGACCAATCCCCGTTTCAAATGCCATTAAGTTAATGTATTAAAATTTCCAATTTAATGGAGTAAATTTTAAAATTTCCTTTTTTAATTTTTATAACGGAAAATTTATTCACGATAAAAAAAAAATTGAATTGCATAAAAAAATACACTTCAAATGCAGAGCATTCAAAATGAAAGAAATAACATGTGACATTTTTTTTAATAATGACGAAGGAGCAAGTGGCATGTGGCATTTGAGCCAACTTTTCCACACCTCGATATTCTTTTTCTACTGTCTAATTTGCTTTTAGTTTACCACTTCCCACACCTTCCTTCCAAGTTGAGTATCTGACAAACAACTAGTGGAAAGAGGGCGAACACGTGACAATGAATGAGACGCTCAGCATCTATTCTGCTGCTGCCTATGCTCGGAGTTAGCTGCGATTTTTTTTCAAATATGGCTAAAATGAAACGACATCAGTTTCCTTTGGAAGAAAAGAAAGCCATAATTCCTGGGATCAGTAAAAGATCGTGCAAAAGCGATGTGGACAAAAAAATATAGCATAACCCCCATAAACTTTATCTGAATTTTTAACATTCATTAAAAACATTTTTATTGTCTGCGAATCTACTAGAACAAATAAAGATCACGGATTTTCTGATCATAATGAAAATAAAGGCTAATCTTTCATTTTGGAATTTCGTTCACCAATTAATTCTTGCTTAATTTAATTATTTTTCCTTCAAACTTGTATCTGGTTAGGGTGAGAAATGCTTTCACTGTTATATATTTATGTAAAAATATTATGTAACATCGTTATAAGGAAAACCTACTATATTAACAAAACTTTTATCCACCTAAATAATCTAGAAACTACCTGTGAAATCTGCCATTTTTTTTAGAAATATTTCAAGATTAGCCTATAAGACTCGTGTATTATTAACTAAAATTAAGTTAAAAATTGCATAGGATAATCACAAACAACAAAGAGAGAAAACTAGATGGCGCTGTTGCTAGAGACGTTTGAATGTAAATACTGGAAAAGAAAATTCAAAGAGAAATCAACGTTCTTTATACTACTTGCAACGAAAGTCCTGTATATCATAGCACAGTCCGCATCTGTGAGCACCAATATATAGCTTAGCGATGTGTTAAATATGTATTATCAAAATATGAGTGATAAAACGGAGACAATTTATTCTGCGATACCACTTCGAAAATAGAACCCTCACTTGCAGAGGAACTTTAAAATCTCAGCCTAAAGTGTCTAACCGTTAGCGATATTTAAAACGTTACAGCCATTGCAAAGTTTAACGATCCGCAAACATATCGGAGACAACGCAAAGTGCTGTTATCTGGGCTGTGCAATAGTAGACACGAATTTCATTAGCATTTTCTCGAGTCAGTCAACTGTTATAGCTGGAAAAACAATCGAAATTGTTTACCTGTTCCTGATTTGACGTAACTTCCTAACCTCCTAATTAGATACCTTTTCTAAATCTGTGTCACACAGTAAAGATAAGTCTCTGAAAATATAACTGGAAGTTAATATTCTAGTGAACATGTATTTAACAAAATTATTTAATTATATTAATTTAGTTATTAAATTTTATTAATTCCGTTATTAAATTTTTATTAATTTAGTTATTAATTTTATTAATTTAGTTATTAGATTTTATTAATTTAGTTATTAGATTTTATTAATTTTTATTAGATTTTTATAATTTAGTTATTAGATTTTTATTAATTTAGTTATTAGATTTTATTAATTTAGTTATTAAATTTATTATTAATTTTATTAATTTAGTGGAAATGTATTTAAAAATAATGAAGATAGTGAAATATTTTCAATTGTAAAGCGTCCTTCAGTTAGTAAGAAACGATACGTGGTTTACATACAGTGTGTACGGGTACTGCCACAAAGTGAGGTTTCCCGAAAATTTCAATGAATTTCTTTCAGTTAATGTTTTATAGCGCTTTGGAGGTTTAGATGAATTTCTTATAAAAAAGAAACCATGGACTCTCTCTTATAAGAACTTCAACTCATCCTCTAAAACGCTATAAAGCATTAACTGAAAGCGATGCATTGGAAGTTTCGTAAAATCTCACTTTCTGGCAGTACTTGTACATACTGTATGTAAATCGTATATTTTTTCTTACTAACTGAAGGACGCTCTACAACTTTCTAATTGAAAATATTTCCTCATCTTCATTATTTTTCGAAACAACTTTTTTAACGTCCTCAATTCGCCACCAGGGGCGCTGCTGTCTATCATGTCTGATAGTGTATAGTCATTTTACTATACCAATACCTAACTTCAGTTGCAATATCTGTCTTAGTTCAAAAGTTGGCTGCATTCGGACTTTTCTAGGAACCCTGTATATTAGTAAAAATAAAGCGAACCACATAATATCGAAAAAGACTATAATTTAAATACAATTATATTAAAGGACGAATGACCACCAGTGTATTTAAAAAACATAATCCTTGTCCCAACTAATTATTCAAAGAGCACCGCACAGTAAAAATCCACCAATGAAACTGTAAGTTAGAGCTTTCTATTTATTATTTCATAAATGCTTTCAAATGATGTTTAAATTTTATATTCGGACATTCTACGCATGTATGTGCACTTGGTAGGTAGAACCTGCCATTCTATTTGTAACTCATTACCTGAGCATTTCCTAATAAGCTCAGATTTTGAGGATACTTCAATGACGTATAATTGCGAAGGAACAGGACATCGATTCCACTGCATCAGTGACAATGATAATATACTCTCGTGCTGCTGTAAAATTAGCCTACTGTGCAGGCCTGTAGCCAAGATGGGGTCAGCAGGGGGCATGGCTCTAGTTGCCCCATTCTTATGCCCCAGTTGCTCCATCGAGCTGTTTAAATATAGAACAATCCCTGGATGCCCTGTGCCCCATATGCCCTTTGCCTTATCCCAGTTGCCCCTTCATTCTGGCTATAGGCCTGTCACTGTGGGTGGCTGAATTGCTACCACCAGCCAACAAGAAACAGCAAAGTAGGCAATGTAGACGTAATGCGTGTACCACTATGTGGTTTAAGGTCAAAGGCATTAAGAAAAGCTCTTGGACAAGATGGATAGATGAAATAAGAGAGCTGAAAACTAGCATGGAGGCGAATTGTTCAACAGCAACGTGTGTGAAAGGAACCTGAAGTCCTTTATCTAGCTGTCGACAGGTAATGATTGTGTATGTACACATGTAACGCACGCACTGGAGTGTTATTAAATTAAGAACAGCGGAAGTTAGAGATAGCTGGGAATGAATCCCCAATGTAATGGCATTTCAGTGTATTAAGTAGTGATAAATTTTATTACAGATTGTAATCTAGAATAGTGTATGAATGAATATAGAATGTAATAGTATAGAATGAATAGATAGTAATCTACCAAATTAAAAAAGATATAAAGTCAGGATCAAAATATCGGTAATTTAGTCGTTCTTATCAGGGAAGGGCTCGCCACCCCTCTGTAGGAATGGAAGGTGTATTTTGTTATATGAGTGAATAATCTAAATTCACAGAGCAATCCAGTATCACCTAGAGATTAAAACTATGTGTTGAACGAAAAATATTTTCTAAGAACGCGAAAGACATGTGCGACACGGACAATGAATCCACCAACAATAATGGTGTAAGAAGCAGATTATCCACTCATATCAGAAATGCTACTCAGTTGTAAGCCCTTACCTGGTGAAAGAAACTCTGGACCAGGGGACGTTTTGGCTTTGTCCATATATTTGTTATTTCTCAACTCGTATGTTTTTACTGTAGTGCTTCAGACTACTACCTGATGTCAATTACTGTAAGTTAATGTTTTCCAAACTATGGATTTAACTGCACTTGATCTGCCTAGTCATCAGCATTAGTAAGATAAAGAGAGTTATTTTTATTATCATCGAATGATTATATTTTGTTATACAGCCTTGATCAAAGGTATTAGGCACATGAATTTTTCTGCTTGACCTGCGGGTGTGTTACTTGAAATCACCTCATTTGTTTATGACTGCATACATAGTAGGAAATTGAAATGAAAAAGCAAATGTCATTACAATTGACAATCAATAAAACATTTCCAGGACAATAGCTGCAAATTCCAGGTTTTTGGGGAATTGGTTAGTTACATTCGCTGGCAGGAATTGGTTAGTTACATTCGCTGGCAGGAATTGGTTGGTTGCATTCGCTGTTTTGGTTTGTATACGTGCATGGGACTGTTGCTTATCTCATCTAAATTTGAGGTCTTGTCTGTACGAAATGCTGAAAACTAAGGAGCTTAAAAACGAACAACTGTTGAAAATTCAGTTTTATACGAGCAAGGCAATAGCCAATGTGAAATTTCCAGAAAAGTGAAATGTTCGAGATAGGCGGTGCAATACACTATCAAACGTCTTAAGAGTACGAGTAGTCGTTTCACTCGTCGAATTGATGGAAGAAAAAGATTACTCCACCCAGGGATGTCCGAATTTTAAAACGAGTATCATTGAAAAATCGTAGAAGATCTTCATTTCGTTTAGTTGCTGAATTGTCAGTGGCCACAAGAAAAAGGATCTCTGCTCCAACCACCAGAAGACGGCTTGTAGAAGCTGGAGTGAAAGTTGCTGCAAGGTCAAGAAGAAGCTATTGACTTCCGAAATGAACGAAACAAAAAAGTTAAAATGGGCTCTTAAACATTGTTATTTTACTGAAGAAGATTGAGCAAAAGTTCTGTGATCTGATAAATCAAACATTCAGCTATATTCCATTTCACTTGTTTTCATTCAAAAATAGCGTGAAATTGTCAATATATATAGCAACTGTTTTTGTAAACCTCTTTAGGATGTTAGTAAAATAATTCCAATACTATAGGGATTTGGAAGAACTGATGTGTCTTATGCGAGGAGACCGGTAAATGACGAATATAAGGTAGAGTGCATAGTGCCCATTGTGAAACATGGTGGTGGCACCGTAATGATTTAGGGATGCACATGGTAGCCGACGGTGTATGCAAAATGTACATCCGAGAGGGACGAATGAACTCTTTAAAATACATAAATGTACTAGAAATAATCCTGAAAGCATCTGTTTCACGAATTTTCGACAATACAAGCATGGATGGGGTCAGACTCCAACAAGGCAATGCAATTTGTTACACATCTGCTTTGATTATGAAGTGGTTCAGTGAAAATGGTGTACATCTTTTGCATTCTCCTCCACAGTCTCCAGACCTCAACTCCATTGAACACTTGTGGACTTTTCTCAAACGTAAACTCATGAAGCATTCCATTACTTCAAAAACAACCATAAAATCCATATGCAAGAAGAATTGAAGAAGTTACCGAGTGAAGAATGCAGTAGGTTAGCCTAAGAAATTTAATGCCGTCAATAAAGGCGAAAGAAAATCAAAACAAATATTAATAAATTCCGATAAAACATGAGTATTTTGATTCTCTGCATTTTTATTTGATCCCAACACGTTTGTAGTTTAAAATAAATGGATTTCAATAGGGTGCATAATACTTTTGATCAAGGCTGTACGTAAAACTAGTCAATAGCAATAAAACTTATAAATAACATTATACGGTAAAGAACGAAGGAAATAAAAATGGAGCAAAAGCTAATTAAAGAGGGAAAATGGGAAATCCAGATAAAGATTCAGCTGTAGTTTTATTATTAGTTCCCGAAATAATGGCCCATTGTGTTTGCGAAATATAGTTCCAAGTCCAAAATTTGATAAGGTTATTTACTTTTTTGTTACCGAGTCCGAAATTTATTAACAAAACGAGATGCATTTAAGCATTGAAAAATTGAACAAAAATGGAAGTGTGGTTTTAGAGACCCAAGTTTAGTTTGACTATTTATGATAGCTACAGAGTAATCATATTTTCTTAACCGTTTTAACTATTTAATTATTTAGTAAAAATCGTTTAAATAAATCTTCCTGTTGAGAGAAAGTTTTCTAAATATAATAATTAAATTTATATATAATTAATTTAAATTTGTCATGTTACTACCCGCATAATATTAAATTTATAGGCGCTATTTCTTCATGAAAGTTTCCGATAGGTAGGTTCATTATATATACTAAAACTTGCAGCTAAATTAATCTATATACTTAAAAATTTAAGATGAGGTGTTTAGTAAAAATCAAATTAGCACTCACATGGCGACTTAAATTTGTTAGCATCTATACACACTTAGCTATTTGCTACATACAGTACCAAAATACTAATTAAATAATTAACTCTGTATGTAAAAAGAAAATTGAGAAAACGTTATATCCGTACAGTAGAGAGGGAAGAATCATCGATATTTTCATACAAGACGCTTCCTTCCTATATTAATGGAAACGGAAGACAACGTCCTAAGTGTACTCTGTTATTAGTAGACGATAAGTCCATTCATAATATGTGGCGATATGAATGTATAAGGGATTTCTAAGTTATTTACCTACGTTGCTAATGTGCTTACCAATTATTTATTTTATTTATTTATTTGCTTATTTGCATCAATTTTAATTTATTACGAGTTATTATTCTCAAAAGTAAAATATTTCGGTGATGATTCCATCACTCTCCACATGGAGAGTGATGGAGAGACGACCAACTCTCTTAATCAGCAGGCCTAGGAAGGAGAACCTATCGTCACTCTCCACATGGTGAATCTCCACATTCAGTGTTTCATGAACCCTTTTTTGTGTATCTTCCTCCACATGCTACGTCAGCACATCCTATTAGCCAAAAGATGTCTTCTCTTGTGTTTTTTATCAATCGAGCTATTAGACTTTGTAGTACTGAAGAGTTTCTTCAATCTGAGCTCTCCGTCCTTCGCGACGTTGCTGCGCAACGGGGTCTTCCCCCTTCTATTATGAACCGATTCATAAACAAACAACAAATATACTTACAATATTTTAAATACAAACCTTTCTCGAAAAATTATGAAACATTTTTATAATTCATATGGTAATATATTAAAATTGTAAAGAAATGAACAGAAAGTGGAATAAAGAATTTTATGT
>QLNU02015360.1:36670180-36684572 GCA_006491805.2 Dysdera silvatica
GTTGTAATGATGACCTTCGCAATGTTGAATTACGACGCAATAAAAGAGTGTTGAAAAACAACGGTTACCCGCGCAAATTTATCGCTCGTAACCAATGTGGTGTTAGTGGTGGAAACAGGAATGTAGAGGATGAGACTAGGAAGACATCAGTGGTTTTGCCATATGTGGCGGGTGTCTCAGAAAAGCTGTCTCGAATTCTCAGTTGTGTGAATGTTAAGACCTACTACAAACCTGTCTACACCCTGCGTGATCTATTACTTAAAGTTAAGGATCGCGTCCCTGAGGAGGAAAAATCTGGTGCTATTTACCAAATACCGTGTGGAGACTGTGACAAGGTGTATGTTGGACAGACGGGAAGATCGATACGTCTACGAGGGAAGGAGCATATGCGTGCGGTAGCTAGGGGAGACGATTCAAACCAGTTGGCTGAACATGTCTTCAGGGAGGGTCACGAACCAGATTGGCATTCGATGAAAATATTACATCAGAATGTGACGAATCTGGGGAGTAGACTTTTTCTGGAATCATGGGAAACCTACGGTTTGAGGAGTCGTGCAATAAACATCGCAAAACCTCTACCAGAACCTTACAGGATTTTTGCAAAACCTCGAGTTGGGGGTGTTCATCTGACATCGTCGGGTGCGGGGGCTTTCCCGGCGAGGGTTTCCCCGATTGGGGTTTCCCCAGCTGGAAATGCTCCGCACCAAATGGCGTCAGATGGGGATTCCCAACATGCGGGTATATAAGCTTAGGACTTTCACGAACTCTTCATTCTGCCTTCACTTGACAAAGGGAGCAGTTGGCTCCCGAAACGTCGTGTTTTTAAACCTTACGCCAGTGTCAAAATAACTGTTTGTTATGAATTTGTTACAGAATCGCAACGCGCGCCTTGGCCTTCCGAGCCGGTCTCTGCCATTTCGTAGCAAATACGTTAAATTTTGTGCAACAGTGTCAGTACGGTGCAGGTGGCGGCATATTACTCGGTAGGACCAGCCAGTTTCACACATCCAGACTATTCGACCACGTTCGAAGTCATCCAATTGGTTATAAGGTCCTCGTCAACGTCGTAACGGCATTATTGGTTGCGTCTCCAGGGAACTGCAACGCTGATAACGAAAAAAAATAAACCGTCTGCAATTTTTACCTCTTTTATACGATGCTCGTTGCAAAATAGAAATGCACGCTATGATTGAAGTTAACACTCATTGGCTTTGAAAATGTAATCATTTGCATACTTGGTTTAAAGGAATTAGCATGCGAACTTTCGAGATGATAGGATTATTTCTTTAGGGGTGCTTCTTCTTTTCTTCTTCTTTGCAAAAGAGTTTATAAAGCTGAATATCGAAAACGAGTAATAAATTTATTTCGAACAGACCTGGAAAAATAGTATTTTTGAACTAATTAGTTTTCTCCATTACTTTGTAACAATAAAATTAATCATTCGGCTAATAAGGTATACTATCATTTGTGCGATTCTGTGGAACTCCATCCCAGCATAATACGTGTGGTCATAAGCGTAACTTGAGGGTTAAATATAGCGTAAACTGGGGGAGGGATAAAAAACATTGGGTAGAAAAAATACGATTTTGTCTCTGTTCTGAAACACTGGGCGGGGAGGGGGTAAATGCCCCTGCCAGATTACGCGTATGGGTGTGGTTTTAGTTTTCTCTTTGAACAAATGTTAAATTTTGGTAAGAATTTTTCAAATGAATACGGTTGTGCAATAAAGATGGATACCGATATGTACATATACAGAGTTTTTGTCTTCTACGTGAAATAAAACTTTTCTTGAACGAAATAATACTCATTAATATAGACTAAAATATTATGGCATCGTTTGTTATTCATACTTGTGTATATTCTCTGTTGAAGTATCTTGCGTTATTTACGGCAGTTCGTTTAGCGTAATAATTTGATAGGTTTTTGTACTCGCGTTCTCCCAGAGGGTTTGGTTGCGTGCCTGCAAGAGTAAGATATGCTGTTAATCTTCAAGTCGTTTTACCGAGAATTTTATCTCTGCCGACAGGCGATTATTTTCTTTATGCTTCACGAGCCATTGAGATGGATTAATAATTCTTAATGAACGAGCCAGAAAAATCACTCGTCAATAGACTATCGATTATCGGTTCTTTATTGGCTTTCAAAGTCACCATCAGATAAAAAAAATGGTTCCCATTTCTTTTGTCCTGATAAAATTTAAGGACTTTTCAAGGACCAAATAATGACTTTCAAGGACCTTACATTGGCAATCGCAATATACATAATTAAAAATGCAAGACATTATAAGCATAATACGGAAATTAGAGCATTTACTTATGTTGCTCCTTTTCAACTTGGCACACTGCCAACAAAGGCTACCTATTTTTTGCATCCCTTTTATCTCTCATTATTCGCTTTATTTCAATGAGCCAAATTGTCATTTGTTGGCTCGAAATTCAAAATTTAAAAAATAGAAAAGCCACCCTGTTTAATGAATCTGTGATGTCACTAGCTATTAAAGCAAGAGGTCCCGAGTTCGGGTTCCCTTCACGCCGAAGCCATTGACAACAATAGATGGGAATTTCCAACATGCGGGTATATAAGCTTAGGACTTTCACTAACTCTTCATTCTGCCTTCACTTGACAAATGGAGCAGTTGTCTCCTAAGATGTCGTATTTTTAAACCTTACGCCAGTGTCGAAATCACTGTTATGTCAGCATTTCTTTAAATTTCACCCCTTTCCAAAGCCGTAAATTGTATAAAATAGATCACATTTTTCTGGACCAAATGCATATTTTCGCACAGGTTTAGGAAGGTTTACGTTATTTTTAAATAAATTTTTAAAAGTAATGCACAATCGTATTTTTAAGCACTCTTGTCCTTCTAACATATTTATTTTTAATTTTAATGAAAATAAGACTTTTTTTCCGACCTATGCCTTTTGTAAAACATTTTTCCTTTTCCGTCGATGTGTCACTTTTTTTTTTCATATAACCAAATTTTCGTTTTTAAGCTCAAAATTAAAAAAAAAAGCCTTCCCACGTTGGAAATTGTACTTGTGTCCCTGCGTACTGACAGGATGACATCACCCACCCTACAGTTAACAGGTGCCGGCTTCGAAGCCCTCCACGTAAAAATCTTTATCACCATGCTTTCAAATATCAAGCGTTTGCAATCTGTATATTGCATAAAATACAACACATTTTTCCGTCCCTAATGCATATTTTGTCACTTTTAAGTCAATTTTTAATTGCCGTGCAAAATCGCATCTTTAAGCCCATTTTTTTCCCCTTTACTTTTTTTGTCTTCGTTATTGCAAATAGAATTTTATTCCGTTATTTCTGCTCCTAAAACTTTTTTTTATTAGATTTCTTGGTTCATTTCGTGGAGAAAACTTCTGTCTTTGGCGTAAAATTAAAAAAAAATTCTTATACAGGAGATCCTAATTACTTCCTTATGAATATATCCCTAATGCATATTTTGACAGGTTTTGAAACGAATATGTCATTTCTAAATCAATTTTTAAATGCCATGTAAAATCGTATTTTAAAATACACTTTTTCCTTTACTGTTTTTTGTCCTACGTTATTGCAAACAGAATTTTAATCCGTTATTAATGTCCTTAAACGTTTTTCCCCTTTCATTGGATGTCTCGTTTCATTTCACAGGAGAAAACTTCCGTTTTTAGGCGTAAAATTAAAAAAAAAATTCCCACACCGGATATCATAATTACGTCTTTGGGTATTGACACGGTGATGTCTCTTGATCCATGCCAAGTGACCATAGGTTCGATTCCCCCTTTCTTTCGATAGCTCCTTTCATTTCGCAGGTAAAGCTTCCGTTTTTAGGCCCCAAATTAAAAAAAAAAGGAATTCCAACGGCGTGGAGCATACTTCCGTCCATGAATATTAACATGGTAACATCACTTGATCCCTGAAAAGAGGTCCAAAATTCATGTTCCTTACACGCAGAAGCCATTATCAGCAATTTTTCAAATTGCGTTAGTTCAACAAGCTTTAAATTGCGTAAAATAGAATAAATTTTCTGAATCCAATGCATATCTTTGCCTACTTTTATATGGAAATGCCATTTTCAAATCAGTTTTTGAAAGTCACGCAAAATCATCATGGAACACTCTTTTCCCTCTAACTTTTTTTATATTCAATATTAATGCAAATAAAAGCTTATTTTTCATATCCCTACTCCTAAAAATATTTTCCTATTCATTCGGTTCGTCGCATCACTACATAGAATTAGATTTCCTTTTCAGGCTCAGAATTATAAAAAATCCATCCGTTGAATCGTACTTCCGACCCCATTTAGTGAACCAGTGACGTCATTCTTTCTCAACCAAGAGGTCTCGATTTCTGTCCCCTTTACGCAGAAGTCATTGTAAGCATTTTTCCATGTCTCGTTCCTTTCAGAAGCCTTACATTTCATGAAATGGAATCGAACATATTTTTCTGGGCAAATTGCATATTTTTGCACTTTCTTCTTAATGCGGATATGTTATTTTTAAATAAACTCTTAAAAGTCGCGCAAAATCGTACTTTTAAGAATTCTTTTTCCTTTATCCTTTTTATCTTTAATGATAATGCAAATGAAAGGGACTATACCTGTGCTCGTTCTTAAACATTTTTTCTCCTTACTTCGAGGTGTCGCTTCGTTTCATAGAAAGAAATTTAAATTTTTAATCTCCAAAGTAAAATTAAAAAGAACAAAAACTATTACCATGCCGGGAATCGTACTTGTGTCCATGCGTAGTGACTCGATGACGTCACTCACCTCTTCGGCAAAAGGTTTCGAGTTCGTTTTCCCTTCACACAGAAGCCATTGCCACCATTTTTATAAATTCCATCTGATTGACAAGCTGTAACTTACACGTAAAAGACAGGGTCGGATTAGGGTTTCGTGGGGCTCTAGACAAATCGTTTTCTGAACCCCTTTTAGTATAATTGGAACTTGTGAAATTACAGCGGAACCAGTACATAACGTGGATCTTAGGACCAACGAAAATACTCGCAATATTAATCACTTACTAAATCCGTTCTGCAATTTAAATTTTAAATTTTGAAAACGAAGTCGGTACAGATAATATATTTGCATGCCAGGCACATGCATCTGAAGGCATGCTCTTGAAGTTCGCGGAAAGCGTAGCGAAAATGTGTGCTTCGACAAAATTACTGCCTTAATGACAAATGATTGGCCACAATTTTGAAGTAGCATGGAGTCTTCACCGCGCCGGAGTCCTAGAATAAACGAGCTCTAAATATTCGTCTAGTTTGTCTATGCTATAATCAGGCCCTGCATTACACACGCACCATTGCCCAACAACTACTTCCAAGTGCTTTTACAATATAGATATTGAAGCATTATCTTTTTGAAAAATAAAAGTGGTCAGCCAATATTTTTTACACATGACAATAAGTGTTCTTCCAATAAAGTTTGGTACTTCAAACATTTATACGACCAAGCTAAGAAGGCTATATTTGTATTTCTGTTGTTTCCAAATTTGCCTACACCATAAGTGAGTCCCAATGACCTCTTTTTCTTTGAGAACATTTCTTCTTTTCGCAACATATGCCAGTAGGAACTGCAGCCATCTGGACGAGCTAAGTTAATTTTTTTTATATGAAAATATAACTCTGTAATATTATGATTTCCAGCATATTACATACTGTGCTCAATTCAGTCTATTTAGTTTATGTGGTTTTATCGTTCTTGGTTGTTTTTTAAGTGAAACGTAACACAATTTTCCAAAGTTTGCAGCAATTCTAGATAATATCGGTGGTTTACCGGACTAATTTGCTAGTAGTTTTAGGGATACTTTTGAATTTGACATCATTATCATTGTTTTTTGCTTACCAGTAAGCTTTTCTTTTCGTCTAGAAGGCCTCTTAGTATCCTAATAATTTACTAGATTCAGAAAATTTAGTATTATTCCATGCGATTCGCTTAACTTTCTAGCTATTACTCATATAGAAAGGCTATTTTTTCGGTATGTAGAAATTTTGCATTTCTGAATATCGTTCCATGTTCCACCCATTGACTAAACAAAGCACGTTTCCTAACCACAGTAAATGCAGCAGCAGATGAGGACGAACTTATGTACGCCACCTAATTTACATAGTTCATACACTTGTACAGAAATGTAATCTGTTATTTAAAGCTGAAAATTATAATTAAATGGAAAATTTGGAATATTGGTCAATGATTAATTAAGATTATGAAATTAAGATTATGAAACACATACCAATGGAGAATGTTTTTTTAATTAAAGAGCATTTTTATCACATCTTATAATATTCAAGCGTAGAATGAAAAGTTTTTCAAAAACTATATTTCAAATTAATTGCTTTAAACAAATTAATCTGTTAGGATAAAAATGTGACTATAACTGTAAGGGACAATTCACAAAGAACGTCTGCATGATTTTGTCACTTTTTAACCCCCAAGTCCCTGGTCTAGTCTTGTTCTATTTCACTCACCCCCTGCGACTGACGTTCGAGAGACGACTACACCCCCCACAGGTTCTTCAAAATTCCAAAACATTTGTTCAACCTCTCGAAATTATGTAAAAAATATGTTTCTTTATACTCGGCATCTTATACTATTCTTTTGAGGATGGAGGTGTGTTACATTTGCCCATGGGCGAATGTTACTGATCCACACTACTTAAGTAATGAAAAAATTGATTAGGGCAAATCGTTTCCAATTACCAGTGCCAACAGAGTTCCAAGGAGGGAGCAAAACCATAGTAAAACCTGTGGAAATACATGGGCCAGAAGGGGGCGAATGCTCCGTTGACCCCTCTGATTATTCCCAGGCATCTGATGGGAATCAAATGTGGTCACTCGGCTTATTTATCTTCCTGTGTCCGCACCCCCCCTCCCATAAAAAAAGATAAAAAGTCATAAAACATGGGTGATCACTATCTACTATACATTCCGAAAGACTCATTTTTTCTGCAAACCCAATACGTGCTTCAAATTGTCATACTACCTTACCCGTGGTAATACGTAATAATTACCACGTATTATACGTACCAATAAATGTACGCGCACCGCATATGACGCTGTTATAAATAGTAAACAAAGAGGACTCCTTTGCGTTAGTAAGAAAACATTTTTATTACACCAAATACTCCACTTCAGCTATCGTTTAGACAAAAATCAGCACAAACACTATAACTGGCATCTTCATATATATGCTTGGAATACGATATGATGATTAATGATTCCAGGCATATATCAAGATGCCAGTTATAGGGTTTATGCTGATTTTTTTTGTAAATCATTGTTCAAGTGGAGTATTTGGTTTAATAAAAATGTTTTCTTACTAATGTAAACAAGTCCTCTTTTTTTTACTATTTATATATAGCGTCGTATGGGGTGAGCGTACATTTATTGCCATGGGTAAGGTGTTTACGTTTGAAAAACAAATGTGTATTTTCCTTCAAATTAATAAGAAAAAAATTGAAATGGGGTAAAAAAAGAAAAGGAAAAGAGATGCATGTCTTTTTCATCAAATTTGTAAGAAAAAAATTAAAATGAGGACGACCCTTAATGAAACAACACCCTTCCCCTCTATACTGCTTTCTCCACTCAATCCTGATCCCACTGTAACCTAATGTATACTGAAATGAAAGAGCGAGTAAAATACAACAAAGAACCGCAGTTAAAATGTTTAATTATACTGTTGATAGCTATTTCGATGGCTAATCCGCCACCATCCTCAGAACAGTTAACTCAGAACACTAACTTCAGAACCCATAACTGTTTTGAGGATGGTGACGGATTAGCCACCGAAATAGCTATCAACAGTATAATAAAACGTTTTAACTGCGATTATTTGTTGTTGTTTACTCGCTCTTTCATAACTTTACGCAGTGTGTACAACAACTCAAGTTAATTCATACTTTCACTGTAGTAGAATTGATGCACTTGCGTTTATTGTAATAACTTCTTTCCTTGTTTTTCACTTGAAATAAATTGAACTGATTTCATTAGTAATTTTACAGGAGGTAGCATTAGGCATAAAAATGCAGAGTTCAACATTTTCGCAGGTCCTCTTTCAACAAATTTGCAATTAAAAAAACACTCCCCCTATATCTAAATAGTCAAAGAATATGCCATGTCCGTACGTGAAACAATTGTTGATATGTCTTATATTTAAAATTATCAATTTGATCTTTAAGAAAACGGGGGCCATTTGCAAATTCAAAAACTGAGAGAGCACTCTGTGCGTGATTAAATTCTGAGTTCTTCTGCCGTTCATAGCAATTCCACGTGCGCTTCATTTTTTATCCATCTAGAAATAGTCCCTTAATCGCGCAATTATTTCCTCAAAGCAGTCACCAAAACATCACTAAAATTACGTAAGTGATGAAATTTAACGTTTAATAACTTCGAGAATATTCCACGTAGAAACATGAAGTAATTTTTATTTGACTAACTAGATATAGACCAATGTTTTCTAATGGGGATTTTTTATTTAGAAGAGGGCTCATAAATTTATAAAAACTTAAGCTCCGTACTTTTATACATATACAGCCTTTTTGTAAAATAAACAGCCTATTTAAAATCCCTACAAAATTTTATTAGTTTTTCCTTCAATATTTGTCTAGAACTAACGATTAACAGGATAATTGCGGAAACATCTATTTTGAATCACCCTGTGTAGGCGACTTATACATATAAAGTATAAGCAACAGAATGAATCTGCCATCCATTCCTGCCATTGTTATGAGCACAAAAATACTTAACTCTTCTTTTTTTATTTGTTAATTGATACATGTATTAATTTAGTAATACAGTAAGCACCCTTTATTCCTTACCCATTCCTAATAAATGTCCTTGCCACATAGAGAGATTTATTTTTAGATAATCACTTTTCATTAAAAACTAGTTCTTGCATTTTTCTTTTTTATTCTTCAATCATACGAAATTCATAAAAATGTTCAGTCTTGATTTGCATCCACTCTGCCTGGGGGTAATTGTCCCCTTAATAATGCCTCCGAAGAGTTGAATTTCATTGGAACGTTTCAGTAAGCTTTTGGCATTATTACTATGGTAAAAGAAATAGCAATTTATGAGATCTTTGGGTAATTGTTTAGAAAAGTAATGATATTGACCGTTTGCCGTTTATTTGTCTGTTTTGTCTAATTATCGTAGAAAAAGGAATTATTTTTGCACTAAATTGATAATGAACATACCTCTGAGGTACAGTACTATTTCCTATAAAAATAAACTCTGCTGTAAACAGTAGAAGCAAAAATATAAAAAAATGTATGGTGCAGTTATTTTAAAACGTTATAACAACAAAAGCAGCAGTTTTAAAATAACTGCGTCATAAAAATTTGTTTACTTTTTGCTTCTATTGATTAGTGCAGTATATCGCCACTAAACCGTTTAGTGCTTTAAACGTTAAACCAGCACCTACTTAAATGTAAAAAAAAACAAGTTTCAAGCATCTTCAAACAGCTGTAACATTTGTTTTAATCTAAAGTGTTTTCAGATAATAGTTCTCATCTACAAATAATACACACGAAAATAACTACTTGAAAATATGCTATTTGTGGAAAATTTTCTATCGGTAAAATGAATTCGTATTTATAAATGGTTTCTAAAATTTGTTATGAGGAAAATTGTTTCTTTTATCTTAAAAAGCGGTAATTATATGATGATGAGATTAACTCTTACTCAGAAGCATTATTCCTCAATTCTAATCGATTTTTTTCACATGAAAAAAAAGTCATTGTACACAATGAACGTTTGGAAGAATTATACGAAAGAAGTTACGAGATAATATAAACCAAGTAAATTTCTTCTCTGCTTGTGATATTTCTGATTTCTCCCATAAATGAAATATGGAATAATTTCATCCGATGGACAATTATATTCAATGAAATTCATTAGTGCGTGCTTATCACAGACATTAAATTAAAAGATCTCTTTATTAATAGTCAGTTAATGCAAAATGATATTGACACTGAAATAGATGCGATGTCAAATCGTCAAAAACCAAATACTATTTACGACCGCAAGAACACATGAAACCACTTTAGATAATAGGCCTGTGGCTATAAAGACAATATTCTATAGTTGAGAATAGAGCGAAACGTTTTGTTGTCTCTTTTTCTGTGGGACAAAACGTCGTAGATATTATTCGAAGATTTGACGACCCATTTTCCGAAATTCTCACTTTTTATAAAAACTTTTCATTCAAATGATATATTAATGCTTTGCATTATCTTTTAACTTTGCACATTTTACGCATAAGCAAAAGCTATATTTTTACATTCATTTACATGAGTCGTGTACTTACTCTGCATATGAGGGACAAAAATGTGGTTCGTAAAATTGCTGTTTAAACCAGATATGTATTCAAGACGTTCACTAAAGATTGTAGAAAAAAAATAGGACTAGTTTATAAAATATTTGAACATGAGTGATGAAAGGGAAATTGAGATATTAGTACTTTTATACTAGTTGCAATTGATATCAAATGCATCACGAAGAAATTTAAATTTCCATTTCTTGCTGTAAATTGCTTATAAACCGAAATGATAAGACCATTCCTATCCACATCCAAATGCTTACTACAATAAAGTTTGTGTATATTTCTAATACAAGATCCGTAACTTCGCTTTCACAAGCAGGTAGCCTATATTATGTCGTACCTCACTATTTACAGGCATTCATAAACCGCGTTGTTTAACTTAGGCTTATTTCGAGCTTCCTAACCTCGACTTTACCTGCGGTTTAAAATGAAACTCGCCCTCACACACCATCTTCTGAGCTCAATTATTAATTTTACAGTGGACCACTAAAAAACCTATCAATATATGTTTCTATACATTTATATACAAAAGGTTAACACTGGTAAATAGCAAGCATCATCATCAGTCCTTTATTGTTTCTAATGGAGTACTGCTGTTGTTGCGTCCGAAATCTTGGATGGTTTAGTCCATTTGCTATTATGCCAGTGGGTAATTTTTTGTATGCAAATTTCTATTCTAGTATTTTGTATTTTATTCCCATAAGTCTTCCACTGTATAGTGTTTATAGACTATACGTAAAAGAAGACAGGCTAGATAATTTCACTTGAAACTTCAGTGCATGAGGATTTGGAAAAATATAGGCAAGATTAACTAAAATTAACCGAATAATATATTGTATATCAAAATCCAAATGATTCCCAAATCTAACATATTTTCGTTTCTAAACATTTTGGATTGTTTAATTCTAGATTGATTGGGTTTTTGAACATTTTTTTTAAATTATGTGGTTTATTCAGAATAAATTTAATAATTTATTGAGAATTTAAGGCTAATTTTGTGTGAAATATCTATCTATGAACTCACAAAAGTTTTACGTTAAATCTGGAGTAGGTTAACAAGTGTGGTTGTTTTTCTGCTTTAATAATTTAATGAATTGAGAAAATAGCTCTCTACGACTATTTAATTTACTCAACTGCTGGCATGTTGTCTTCTATATTTGTCGACACTAAGCATTCTAAGGGTTGTAATATTTAAAACATCACTGCTGATTTCAAAGATTGGTATTAAACTAACTTCCACTCATGGGCGTTTTACTTTCAAAATCAAATTATTAAAGGTAATCTCTAACGATTTTGCTATTCATTTTGGTAACGATTTTGCTATTCATTTTGGTAACGACTATTCAGTAATACATTTTGATTATCTATGATCGGCATTTATTTTGACAAGCTTTACTATAAAATAAAATTTTAATTACAATTTTATTAAAAGAGGATTGATTTTTCGAAATTCTTTCTTCCACTGGTTATATGCATATATTTCTGAAAACAACGTTGTTCGATATGATTTTCATCTGAAAATTCAATGACCTCGTATATATAAATATCTCTCAACATAGTAGATTCATTTCGCTAAATTACATGTTATTTCTCGTTAATGTCTTTTTCTGCTACCATGATTTGTCACATTATAAATGCAACATGATAGCCTAACGTACATTCCGTCTATATATTTAATGCTCTTAAAAGTACCTTATAATAAACGAATACAAATATCCAGAACACAAAAGGTTCTTATTAAATTATACTTTGTATCTGTACCAGCCTAACTGAACTGCGAATTGTTTCACAATGATCTAAAACTTATTGAAACTGGGGAAGACGTGCACAAAGGGTTTCTTATCTGCTGAAGCATGAGAAAAGAATGCTCTTAATTAAAATTAACTGCGTTAGGAAATGGAATTCACGGTTAACGAGAATTAATGCAACCTGGGGGAAAAAGTCCCAAAGTTAAGACAATGTTTCCAAAGGCATGAAAAATTCTCCGATTTTACGCGAAGAAGACTTTTTTAAAACGACATACGTAATTTCAACGTATACAGTTGATGTCGAGAGATGCTTTTTTTTTTCCAGAGGAATATTGGGTTTTAATTCCTTTTGTGGTCCTGGGTAATTGAGAAGCAAAGCTGTAGAGCCTATTTCCAATTCTTTAAGACGGGGTGGTGTTGGGGTCTCTATTTGCCTTGCAGAACAAAAGATGACGAGAACGATAGACTCTGCCATTGTATGGACGTCGATTGGATTTATTTTATCTTCTTTATTATTTCTTGGCGGGGCTATTTTCTAATAAAATTGCATACGTTTTGGATAGTTTAAGAGAAGTCACACTATACTTTTCACATGATGCAACTATATACAGCAGAATGCCGATTATTCGAAATTCCAAAATCGCCTACTTAGGTTGCATTATGTATCTCTCTAGAACAATGACAAAATAAAATATTTATTTGTACTGAAAATAATGATGTGCTATATATATATATAAAAGCTTCATTTTATCACAATATGGATATCCTAGTATAAACTGAGGTAAAGGTTTTGATCTTATCTCCCTACAACTCTCCTTTACTAATTCTGATATCTTTAGTGCAATTATGCAATAAAAATTTAGCACTCATATTTTTATACACACACTTAACTATGTTAAAGACAATTTTGCTCTAACAAATTCTCACACATGCAAACATATATGTACTGTTCGTTCACGAAAAGAAGTCAGATGGAACTGGAGGAGATGCCAGAAAGGGATAGTTCATTACAGCAGAGGAGGACTACAATTTCAGAACTGGTTTTTGGTGAACGTTTGTCGGCGCCAAAATCAAGTTCTGAAATTGGAATCCTTCTCTGCTTTAACCTTTAGCTTACGGGACTGGAAAACTGAAAGTTGTCGTTCTATAGAGAGAAGTATCGCTTTTCCCTTCCCCACATACAAAGCAACTTAATTAGCACCTGAAAGCGTCACTACACGATGTCAGGACGGAGGTGTAGCTGTGCTTAAGTACAAATAAACAACGCCCAATAACTTTAGTGGGCATGTATTGTATGTTAGTGGAAGATAAGAAACTTACTCATAATCTAATAGCAGATTGTTAACTTTCGTACAAAAGAGTGAAGAGGTGGAAGGGAGTGTGCTGTTTTTACAATAGGATTTTATTTCGTCCCTACCCGCAATCGAGCCATTTGTACTACTAAACTGGCCATTGATTTGGGAAGAACACGAAAGAGGGGAAAAAGTCTTTGGGATAGGGCTTATCGCAGCCCCGTTATTTTGGAAGGTAAACCTGCTGGAATATACATCGTCCCACCCGTAAGCTAAAAGTTAAAAGGATAGGCCGTTTGTGACGTCACCTCCCGTTATTTCTAACTGTTCCACCGGACTTCTTTTCGTGAACGAACAGTAGGACTCAAGTAACCACGGCGAACTGTACTCGCTCGCTTCAAAAAAAAAAAAAAAACCTAGTAGGAAATAGAGATATCCTACTCATAAACTGCAACATTCTAGCCAGAAATAGCGATCGAATTTGTCAAGGCCAGTTTATGTACACATGTAACTGTGTGTGTGTATATATACAGGGTGTTCCGAAAATATCGGATCAAAAGTATATAGCCATGATCTTTGTGCAAAATGGACCATAGCGACCCTTTACATGGGGGGTCGGAAATAAATATCCACGGAGTTATGGCTATAAACAAATAACAAAGCATGATTGGACAAAAAAAAGAAAGCTACACTTATAATCAACGTATTTATCCAATAGACAGCATATGGGCTGTATTATCCAAAAACAGGTTTCTTTTTCTCCGTTTGTCTCTGGAATGTGGGAGTTAACAATTTCGAGCCAATGAAAATTGTGTTTGAAAGTTTGACTCGCCTCTTGAATTTAGTTTCCTAAATTTCGCCGTCGCCAATTTTTGGCAAGCCATTTTATTCCCTCCCCCCTGGTAAAAAAAAATTAAAAAATTAACATTAGAAATAAACTAACATAGGAAAATAAGCACAACAGCAACCCCACAGGTGCTTACATAATATTTAAATGCTCCCTATTAAATTTTTTCCATGGTAAATGGAAA
>QLNU02015360.1:36684672-36698272 GCA_006491805.2 Dysdera silvatica
GATATTGCATGCAAATGTTTGGATGGATTTACAATATTCTTTTCAGGCAAACCTTGACTGGTGTCTGGCTCTGGGTCCACAAGGTTTTGTGCTTCCGGTCATGTATGTGTTCATTTGATGTTTCCAGTCTCAGCAGTGGTGGGGAAAAAACGAATTTGGAGAGCTTTTTTATGAATTTGGCGGATTTTTTGAAAACTTTGATGATATTTTTATGTATTTGTAAGTAAAGAAAATTATAATTAAATTGGAGACATTTGACTAGGATTTGCGATTATATTTAACGGCATTTGGCGCAAAATAACAAAAAATTCTAAAAATTAAAATTAACATCCGAAAGAATACGCGCGGCATATGTCCCTGATTTTAACTGCGGCATGTATACCAATTTGTAAGGTATAGATGCCTCACCCCACGCCTTCCTGATCTTGAATTCAAACATGGCGAAATAACAATGAAACCTCTCTACACTAAGACTATGCTTCGCTCAAACAGGGAATCCACTGACATCGTTAAAGTCGTAGCTGTAATATACAAAATACGATAGCACACGAAAATATTTCATAATAAACTCTATAACTCACCTTATATATTTGTTAATTTAAAAACAAAAAGGCACAGGAACACGATGTTTTTACCAAACACGCTTCAAATACTAAATGGCGCACATTTGGTATTTTTTGCAGTGTCATCCCACAGCCCGTTTCAAAACTAAAGGGGGTGCGCAATCTATATCGCATGCGGCACGTAATCCTTATTTACCCTATATTTTCGAGATTTTTAATAATTTTTGGTTTTACGGTACAGTTACTATAAAATTTTTTGAGGGCCAGAATTTTTTCCTCGGGGATCGATATCGGTCCGCGGCCCACAGTTTCGGAGACCCTGATCTACTTCATAAACCCAGAATTTTTCGGAAGCTGCTCCTATATGATACCTCCCAACTATGCCTATAGTTCGTTCACGAAAAGCAGTCTTATGGTACCGTTAGAAAAAAAGGGAGCTGAGTTACAAACGGCCTAGGCCAGGAGTCTTCAAACTTTTTTCAGTTCAAGGGACAATTCTGCTTATTTCCGTAGGCCCGCGGGCCGGACTACGGTATCAACAATATTTGGACTGAACAAAGCTGGCTCAAGGGGTGCCCCTCCTGTATCAGATTTCGTTGATATTTTTTCCTTGAGTCCCTATTTTATTTCCCCCCCTTCCCCTAGTTTTGCGAACCCACCCAAAAATATTTTCAAAATTCGCCTCTGTGACTGAATATATATATATATATATACACAGTAGCGCTCATAAGTATTTTGACAAAGAGTTTTTATTCGCCAGCGCAATCTATATTAAAGCATTCACTTGCACAGTGATATGTCGTGACTTCACTGCAGAGTTGCACATTCTACAATAAGAACGAACTACCGCTGTGTAAGAAAATACCTTCTCTAACAGTTCGTTAAGAAAATTCGTTCAAAAGTGTTTTTACATGCTAATTAGTAATTTGTTTTCGTAGATATACTTAATTAAATAATGTGTTATATTTTGCAAAAAGCCTTCTCTTAGTCATTTTGATTGTGACGGCATGCCACAAGAAAAGGAATACTCCGAAGACTTAAAAAAAACTTTAATTGTAGCTTTAAGAGAAGGTTGCTGACAAGCAAGTGTAGCTCGTGATTTCAATCTATCCAGACAAATTGTAAGTGTGTGGAATAAAGTTTTCAATAACAGGGGAACTGTATGTAATAATTAAAAAAAATTAAAAAATAAATGTCCAGACGGCTACGAAAAACGTTCAGAAGGACTGATAAAATACTCAGAAGGAAATCTGTAGCTAATCCCCGTCTGACTGCTATAGACATAAAAGATGATTTACAGGAAAATCGTGAAATAAAAGTGCAGGGCTCCACCTATGGACATATAGGCCAAGTAAGAAGCCTCTTATATCTGAAAGGAATAGAAAGGCTCGACTTAGCTTTGCCCAAAAATATCGAAACTGGACTACTAAGAACTGGTCGTCTGTCCTCTGGAGTGATGAAATCAAGTTTAATCTTTTCTCAGCTGATGGAATTCAGTATATTCAGCGTCTTCCAAACAATAGAAACGTTGTCAAATATCAAGTTCCAACCAAAAAGCATGGTGGAGGAAGGTTATGGTATGGGGTTGTTTCTCCCGCCATTGGGTGACCTCTAGTTTGTGTTAATGGAAACATGGATCGCTTCAAATATTGTGATATACTTAAAAATCATAAGCTACACCATACCAAGTGGAAAATTCACGCTCGTTGGATTTCCCAACATAACAATGACCCAAAACACACATCTCAACATGTCAAAAGTTTTTTGAAGCAGAAATAAATGCAAGTGTTTGATTGATTTTGTCAAAGCCCAGATTTAAACCCAATCGAGCACATGTGGTCAGAACTAGACAAACGTGTCAGACGCCAAAACTACACAAATAAGGACACTTTTTTTGATGGACTGTGCCGTGAGCGAAGAAATATTCCTTAAGAGCGCATTGTACATTTAATCGGCACAACGCCGAAAAGATGCACGGCTGTTATTGATTCCAGTGGCTATCCAACCAAATATTAAACACTGAAGTGTTTTTTACTTTTAAGTTATCAGTCAAAACAAGACTGAGCTATAAAAATAACATTTGTCAAAATACTTATGACCCAAGAGATTAAGATCAAGTATAATTTCTATTATTACAAGCTTTGAAATAAATGCTTTTTTATACATTTTTAAATATATATTATTTCACTATTAAGGTATTTTGTATTCAGATAGAATAAATCATTGAGGAAATAAATGGACAAAACTGTTTGTCAAAATACTTATGAGCGCTACTGTATATATTACCACTTAAAATATGTATGGAAGCAAAAAAACATTTACAATACTTTTAGTTATTAACATGTAAAGCAAAATCAAACCTTTTAGCGAGATTATTGGCTCTGCTTATTTTCAATAATCCTGTTAATATCAGGTCTTATTTTTAATATTGCAACCCTAGGAGTGTTTCTAAGACGAACGTCAGTTATTCTGGGCCTTTGATTTTTATCAACTTCACTTTTGAAAACAGCGATTTTCAGACGCATTCGCCTACGAAGGGGTGAGGTGATAAGGGTTGTAATTCCCACTGAAATGGAATTTTGTATATATATATACATATAGATATATGGATTTGTAGCTCTGTAATCCCACCAATTGCAAGCCTGTGAACACCCCTGTGAACTTCCCACGTCAGCCTATGCCCAGTTGCAAGCGCTCCAGAATAGTAACATTTTCAGAGCGTGCAGTCAAATGGTTGGGGAGATGTCAAATTCTATTTTGAATATGTTGATAAGAACAAGTCCTAAATTGATTTTTTTTTAATCACTGTTGCACTGCAAATCGATAAAACTACACCTAGTGCCTACATACGCTAGAAAACTAAAGTAAAATATGATTAAGGTAATATATAATTGAGTAAAATATGATAAAGTAAAACATGAGTGAGCCTTGTGTTGTTTCAGTTCTATAGTGTTTTAAGATATTTTTTAAGGAATGTGAAAATGACAACAGAATAAAATATATAGATTTCAGACTTAGAGGGAGGAGGGACGTTATTTTTTGCGAAACAATTTGTATTTTTTCATGAGCTGGCGGCTCACGGGTTGAAGGCCACTGGCCTAGCCGATTACAGCAGAGGGGAGGACGTCATTTCGGAACTGGTTTTTGGCGCAGACAAACGTTCACTAAAAAACAGTTCTGAAATGACACCCTTCCCTCTGCTGTAATCGGCTAGGCCCTTTGTGACGTCAACTCCCGTTATTTTCTAACGGTACCATCGGACTACTTTTCGTGGACGAGTTATAGCTGTATACAGGGACAGTAGTAAGTAGGAGGTTACTTTGAACATATTCAGAGAAAGCAGTAGAATCCCTTTAATGGATGAAAAACGAATGATGTGCTTATATTTATTGTGTGTTCGCGCTCAGTTGGCGTGTGTTACCGTTAGCAGACGGGTTAGTCCATTGCAGTTTAGGGAAGGGCGTCTTGCCGAAACTGGTTTTTCGCGCGGGAAAAACCAGTTCCTCCAAGACGGCCTTCCCTAAACTGCAATGGACTAACCCGTCTGCTAACGGTATCATACGCCCATTGAGCGCTAACGCAAAGTAAGAACAGTTACTTCGGAAAATTGTTTAAACCCAAAATAGGCCTTATTAACTTCATTGATTATACAATAATTTCTGCCACCCACGTATAGATTATAGCTCAAACTAGAGCTTTATTCGTTTTGGAGAAAAAAATTGATTCTCCAAGAGTACATTTTTACTTTCAGGGAGATTATTGTGGGTGACCTCTAAGTTTTCAATGTAAAATAAAAGAATTTATTGACTAATGCAAAATATATTAGTCTTCTTAGATACCTAGTATTATTAAATATATTAATAAAACACACTACAGAACATTAAGTAATTCTAAACCCACTTGTGGCATTATGAGCTCCCTGCTACTTTCACAACGTCTAGAAACGCGTTACTCGCACAACGACTTTTAAAACGTCCAAAAAATAAGGGGGCCTTAGTTCAAATTAGTAGGATCAACCACTGTAACTGCATGATCAGCTCCGTAAGACTTTGGTCACTTTTTCTTAGCCAATTCTCGAATGGGTCGGCCAACGCTCGAATTTCTCTTTTATTCAGTCTTTGGTCTAATGACTTGACCAAATCTAGAAATGGCCAGCTATTTTGCGAATTGGCCAGACGTCGGATTTTTCACGTAAAGTGTATATACGTATATAGTACCGTAATATGTTATCGATTAATATGTTATTCGAATAACTAAAAATGTATCTCGTTTTATATGTAAATGCCACTAAACCTTTCTAAACATTTGCTAACTCGTTAAAGGAACGTATTATTTCTAAAAAATGTAGCTACTTTCGTATAATAAAATTTAATTTTTGTTTTTCCGATTTATTAGTAGCGCTCGACATATGTTAAGATTTGTAAAATAAGAAAATTTAACAAAATCTTCCCTTGGGCGAAAGTATCACAATAGGATGTGCTAATTTTACCCTTGTAATTTAAAATTTTAATATCTGTTTTATTTTCATTGGTATTTATCTGCATAAATTGATTAAATACGGCTCACTAAATATGCAAATAAATTTCATTAGGTAATGGAGGATGAATAATTTGCTGAACCTTTTATTAAAAATTTATTCAAGAATATTGGCTTACTGGAAATATTTTCGTAAATACATATGTTTGATCTTTCGAGTTTTTCCGTAAAAAAGCATCGCACTGGAATTTAATTCATACCTTAATTAGGTTTCGTTTCTTCTAGAAACAGGTGATGAAATCTGAAATGCGCGCGTTTCAAAATAATGTTTTCTTTCAATAATTTTTTGTTTCAATTTCTTTATAGCATTAACTAAGAATTGTTTTTGCGTTTTCACTATTTCGATCTACAAGTGGAGAAGATTCAGATAATTTTCTATGACAATAATACTTTAATATTCTTCAAGTATATAGATATAACTATTAATATAATTATTAATATGATTATTACTAGAAATCTCAGACACTGACTCTTGAGTTTTTATGGATGTCTGCAATTTCTACCATGAATAAAATTCCCAATGGAAAAGTACAAAACCCATCCTGGTGGTTTTAAAGGTCCACTATTTGAGAATCATGTTAACCATGCAAAGGGTAATATTAACTTACAATATGATTATTATATATAATTTATATATAATTATTTATGTAATAGCATAATTATTCACATAGTAATATAATCAGTTTTCTTAAAAAAAACGTATATACATAATTTGTAACTGCTTTTTTCCTTTATCCAACCAATTATTATGCAGTTTCTATTCATAAACACCTTTCTTGGTAAATTTAAAAGCAATTATAAAACGCTTGAACCCAAGAAATCGTGTAATAATTACTTTGGCCAGTTTATTGGTAAATTTACTTCGAAAGCAAACACGTATGCGCGAATCTTTTCCTCAACCAATGTAAGCCTGAATTATGACTGATTTAAGAATCGTAACCTGTAGAAGCCTCTATTCTCACCAGACGTAAGTTTTATACTAAAAGGTGAATACATAAAATAATTAGCACTATCTTATAGTTTTATTTTCTGATAGCAATTATTTGAAATCCGTTTGGGAGTTTGGACTTCTTTTTCATCAGTTTAGACTCTTTTCGGTAATTGTTCAATAATTTAAAACTAACACAATTATGACACCATGACTCTGTTTGGTACAATTCGCACTTCATAAATGTACTGCTTTCAAATACGCTCACAGATCAGAATGATGATTAAATTTAATTCTCACCTTGACATTGGATAACAGATTGATTTTTTATGTATGTGTTTCCTTGATTTATTGGCTGCTGTTTCCAAGAAATATGAGGTAACATATAATTTTGTTAGTAGAAATGCCTGGAGGTGTATGAGTTAATATAATTATTTATATATTGCTACGCATAAATATTGAACTAAAATACAAAGCACCAGGTTGAAAATTTATATACAAAAGTGATCCAACATTAGTATAATTGGAGAATACTCAAGCCTTTAGATGCGTACACAGCAGTTCTTTATTATTTCTGTTGAAGGATTGCTGTTCATGCTTCTGAAAACTTAGGTGTTGTCTTTTATTATTTTATCGAACACTATATAGCCTATTTGGTATGTAACATGCAAAAATAAACTAATACTTTACCCAGTAAAAGTATTAAAATAGTATATGAGCTTTGCAGTATTTTTTGAATTGAGATAAAACAATTTAAAAATCAGTATAAAATTATAAAAACGCATGAGTTAGTAAAATTTAAATTATTTAATACGTATTCATTTTATTATAATTTGAAATAAAAAAATTAGTAAAATAAAAAGTGTATTGTAAAATAAATAGTGAATAAATAGTGTTCTTTTAAGAAAATTACGTGCATGGTAAGCTTGTGAAAAGCTCAATTAGAAGATGAATTTAAATTTGACAGGCAATATATTTTTCAAAACGTGCAACCATTTTTATGAGTATTATATCTAACCTTTAACTTTCTTGAAAGACATGTAGAATGCATAAATAACACATGACAAATGTAGAAAAATATAATTTCACTAAAATAAGTTGAAAAGTTCATTAGAAATTTAGGGCTAAACGATCATCCCGAATGAATCATAATTAGGCACAAACTAAAAGTTAGCTCATGTTTTAAATAGCTTACAGACTGTAAAGAAATTACCTATAGCTAATTACATGAGGAAAATTTTAATTTTTCAAAAAAAAACAAAACATTTCTACATTCAAAAGCATAACATAAAAACCCCACACATATAAAAGTGAAAACTCAATATATAATATTAAAAGAATATATATATACAATAAAAATTATAATATAATATACAACTTGAAATATATCACATTCGAGAACTTATAGAAATAACACATTGAAATAGGTGCATCTCCTTAAATATAAAGTTTTATTATTAATATTTTAAAACGAGTTAAATTATCTTTTAAACATAAATAACTCGTTACAAAATTAAATAAGCGGAGTATAAATTATTCCTAAGTACATAAATAAGACACCGAAACCGAAAAAATATATTTTATAAATCCTTATTGCTCAATATTAAATTGCTACTCGTTTGTAAGGTATTATTTTGCACATTTCGCTTGATAAAGGGAACATTAGTTTTCGAAACGTCGATATATTTTTCTTATGCTGCTGGTAAGTTTTACGTAATCTTACTCTTTCTCTATTTCTTTCTATTTAATTTTCTTCTTTCTAACATTTTACTTTACTTGCTTTAGCCTTTTCTAATTTAATTTCCCCCTGTTGTTACCCTTGCTATTTTTATTTCCAATTTAATTTTTTACTATTTTTTCTATGATCTTTTCTTTCCCTTCTCTTTCTCCTTCCGATCAATGACAAATTTTACTCGTTATGGTAAACCCTGGTCAATTTTTGTATCCTTTTGTAAGATTAACTTTCTTCGGGCTGGCGCAAAATGACCATTGTTGCCATTGCACCATAAAAATACAACCAACCAACCAACCAACTTTCTCCATGTTAACACAATTGCCAAATTGTCAATACATAAAATTATGGGGGCATGATTTTGTAATTGTTCGTGGAAAATTTCGACTACTACTATTTTTGTTTTCGACATCCACGTCTAAGCTCAAACTAGAGTTGTTTCTTGGTAAAGAAGAAAAAGGGACACCAATCTCTGTAATGTAGCTTTCCCCTTTTATAAAAAAACCTTCTAGTTTGATCTCTGGCGTAGTTGTAAAAATATTAACCATTAAATTACTGCTTTTTAAATTATACAGTTTTCTTAAGTTTAATACAGGCAAATTTTTCAGTGAGATTCGAAAAATAACAAATTTGATCTTTACCTGGCACTGTTAGTTTTATATCCAAGTTCTAATAACTTTAAATTTGTATTGATATTTTTACAGTTTCAAATTTACAACATAATTCACTATTTTGAGTAAAAAGAACTTGTTTGTAAATGGTAGAATATTTTTAATTGTGTGAAAAAATAATTTGTATTTATAACCTTTATTTAAATTTTAAGGAAGGAAAATTTATTAGGAGAAAAATGCAGGTTCTCCTTTTTAATTAAGGATATATTATTAAGCGCGTAAAATCTTACCCGAATTATGTAAATATTTCCAGTTATTCTAATTTAAAATTTCGAAGGCAAAATGATGTATGGATGAAGGATAAACCAGAAAGTGAATAGTGATTATAAGATTGGAAGAAAATCCAATCCAGGGGAAGTGAGATAAAAGTAAGGCGTGAAATTAAGAACCTTTTTTCAATTTTTCTAGTTCAGTAGTTTTAGTTTGCTCGAAGAAAAAGATGTGAATTAAACTTTTTATATCAAACGAAGGGGAGATTTAAATACCTTATTTCCCATTTCAACGATATGCCGCATTTTTTCATTTTAGTTTGAAATTGATCTTGGGTAAAAAAAAGCTCCTCTTCTGTGGTTTTATCGTTATATTTTAGGACTACCATGCATTTCATGAGGTTTTGTATTATTCTGAATATTGAACGGATTTATGGGCTAATATTATGTATATCACCACCATAGTACTGGAGTACGCAGGAGGGTCATAACCATAGGTGTAGAGTTTTCATAATTATTAGGGTGGGAGAGGGTCAAGCAGATATTATTTTTATATATCTTTTATATATTGAAAATTATAGCTTTTCGTGTTTTTAGGGTGCTTTCGTTTTTGATTATATTTTGCTTTTGATATAGTGCTTTATGGCTCATGTCAACGTGAGCTTTTATTATAACTTGCTAAGTTTTATTGAGAATTATAACTTGTCACGTGTTTTAGGGTGTTTTCTTTTATAATTATGTTCGACTTTCTATTTCGTTCTTTATGTCTCACACTCTCAGCGTGAGCTTTTATTGTAACTTGCTGGATTTTAAATTGTTTTAGAGTTTTCCCTTCTGTATAGTGTTTTGCCATAAAAACACTATACAGAAGGAAAAACTCTAAAACAATTACACTTCACTGTAACCTGCTAAGTTTAAAATAAATTATTATTATGCACATTCATTCATTGCACTATATGTAAAATCGTAAATTTCAAATTATTAGCTCCGGGCCCCACGACCCATATAACTTCTACGCTTAGGGCTACAACCCTCTCCATTGCGACAAAATTTTGTATATATATATATGAATATATAGAGTTCTAGCTCTGTAATAAGCCTGCTAATCCCTTATGAAATTTTCGCGTACGCCAGTGCATCATCATATTCAGTAATTGTATGTCTACTGTTGAATGAAGGTCTCTAAATACTTTCCTTTCGTATTTATTCAGAATTCTGTTTCCATGTTAGTTCACCATGCTGGACAAATTGGTTGATGGGTTTCTTTAGACCTCCCTTTCTGCCGTTCTGTCGAACAGTCAAATAAGAAAGTGTTTCATGCATATTGTAAACAGTATTATCTTGTACCATATACAGGCGGGGTAAACCACTAGGATCAGATAGTGTGGCTGGATATTTTACCAGAGTGGCGACGAAGAGGGAAAAACACGTTACTGCGCACGCGCGCCGTCATTTTCCATTCAGGTTTAGGGTTACTTCATTATCCAGCCACTCCATTCAGATTATAATATTTTGGCGATAGTGGTCGCGGACAACCAGAAAGAAAGAAAGCGAAAATTGTGATGTTCTATTTAAGTTTTTTAGCATGTAAAAAATGACTTTAAAATAAGAAAAATATGGGTATTGAATATGCAATAAATTTCAAACATTTTTTATTTCATATAATGAATAATAGAAAAAGTAATAGGAATATGTATTACTTTCGGTTCTTGAAATTAATTATATATAGTTTATATTATATATTTAATATAATTAAGTATATTTTTATTTAATTTTTAAAAATCAATAAGTGAAATATATTTTTTTGTCGAAACAATTTACAAAACACTGAAGTGTATTACTATATTATGATTTTCCATCTTGTCAGTCGGTTAGCGTTACAGCCGACTGAAAAAAGAAATCGGATTAACAGGATTTTTGGATAACGTGGTTCGGATTAACGAGATTCTACTGTGAAATGTGTAAACTAATTTTAAAATGCGGTAGAAAAATTCTCAGCTTGTTTTCTAAAAGTGAAATATATAATAATAATAAAAATCATGTTAATAACTGACATCATTATGTAGCTTACCCATTGGCGTACGCAGGGTGTGTTTATGGGGGTTAGAACCCCCTCCCATTGCGATGAACTTTTGTATATTTAACACAGGAACATGTGAGTTGCAGCTCTGTAACCCCCCCCCCATTGAGCCTAGAACCACCCCTTAGGAAACCTGCGTACCCCTGCGTACACCAATGACCTTAACATATTTATTATTAGTATTTCATGTCATTGTAATACACTTTCTAAAGGACCCGGTGCTGTTTATTTACAAGCGTTTGCATTGCAGAACTAATAATCGAAGACGAGCAACTTAACAAAAATATAAAGTTTATTTATGACGTAAATATAAAATGAACTAAATCGTAACTAAATTAAATGAAAAATACGCAACTCCGAGCCACTTGCTAGGACGTTGGTGCAGCTATTACAAAATACGTGAAGCGCGCCTGTGAGCTAAAGCACACTGCATTTATACAACGATGAAAGATTCTCCATCGAAGTATGCGTCATGATTCTACATAATTACGTTAGACGTCATGATTATTCAAATGCCACATAACTCCCTATCAACGTAGGAGAGCCGCATAACGAAAACAAGTGAAAGAAAAGTCATCCACCGCTGTAGAGGAAATCGCACTCTCTGTCGGTACTTTATAATGTAATGCTTCCGGATCGAAGATGTAATGGCTGATGGAGACAAAACTGGAGGCTGCACTCGCCGCACTCACTGGATCACTAGGCTGATCAAACACATGTGCTGGCTTAAGGCGGTCGATGCTGATGTTAGTTTCTTTGGATTTAACATTTACTTTAAAGAATTTGGAGGTGGTTGCTGTTACACGATACGGCCCTGCTGTTGTAAGGGTTTCCGTATTAAGTCCTCCTTTACGAAGATGTATGGAGAAGTAAGCAGATCCTTGGGCACGAAGATATCTTGCTCATACGCCGTGATGTAGATACAGGTCTCAACTTCCGCATGCATTCCTGGAGACGGGACAGGAAAACTGAAGGTGAAGGAGGGTTTTTCGAAAATCTGAAAAATTCGCCGCGTAATCGCAACGACGATCTATAGACATGTTCAGCTGTAGATGCACCCATGTCTTCGCGTAATGCATGCAGAACGACTGCCTAGAAAGACCGTAGGAAGGATTTCCATTCGCTTTTCTGTATTGTGAAACCTTTCGCCGTTTTAAGCTGGCGGTGAAAACGTTCGATTAAGCCATTAGCTTGAGGATGATATGCGGTAATGCGGCATTTATGTATACCTAAAAATCGGCTTAATGAATAAAATAATTCACTTTCTATCTGACGTCCCTGGTCTGTTCTCATTTGTTCCGGCATACCGAATATGGGAATCCATCCCGAATAAAACGTTCGGTTTCGACAGTCTTGTCTTTTATGCAGAATATTTCCGGTCACCGGGTAAAACGATCCACGCATGTTGGGATATATGGAAACCCCCCGACGAAAGAAGAGGACCCACGATGTCTAGATGCACATGTGAAAATCTGGCGGATGGTAAAGGGTACACGGCATATTCCGACTTAGTATGCCGCTAGATTTTTGACTTCTGACACTTTAGGTATTACTTAACCTTGCGGCGATATTGATTTTCATAGATTTTCGCAAGAACTTGTCTGTCATCAACTCAATCGAAGACTTGACTGCGGGGTGTGATAAACCGCGCATAGCTGTAAACACACTTTTCCTAAATTCGGCTGGAACTTACGGCTGTACTGTGTCACATGACGTGTTGCATATCACATTAGTTCCGCAAGGTGAAAAAAATTAAAGGTTTGAAATGAACCTTTTAATGGCCAACGTTCCATAAATGGAACATAATTTAATTTTTTTCACCAACTGAAATTAACTTTTTTAAATGAAATGATAATTTATTCAATTAAATAAAAGATTGAAACATATTCCTGAATTATTTCAAGACTATTTATCTGATCGTTGTTATTTTTATAAATTGTCGAAATTGTTCATTTTGAGGCAATTTAAACTTCTGATATTAAATACTTACTTTTTCTCACTTCCTCTAGAAAATATTAACTGTCAATTTTTTTCAGGTTTACAAATGATAGAGGAATAGTAAATTAGTAAAAACAAATGAAATAATTGGATTAAATAACAGGCGAGGGATATTTAAATTTCAATGTTTCATAAGTGGAACTTTGGCCACTTCTGGTTATAGCGTGCTCTCCGAACCTAGTATGGCCGCGTTTCGCCAATTCCCAGATGGCTGTACTCCTACGATTTGCCAGACGTAAATATTTTGATCTACTAAAAATAAACATTTAATCAGTTTCGTTAAGCGATGTTTCGGAATTTTCAGTTTCTTTTAAACGCTTAAGTTTTCTTCCTGTAGGAATTGAATTTCGTTTCTGCTCAGAATTTTCTTCGGAGTTGTCAACAAAATAAAAAAATATATATTTCGTACTGTTGACTAAGCAGTGGATTATTTGAATTCGTTGAGTGGTTCAGAATTATCAATTAATTCGGAGGATCATTAAGATATTTGTAAATTGCCGTATGTCGAAAGCTATTGACTTTCAGATGAAGTAGATATTGACGAAAATGAACTTAGAGTCGCTCATCCGTCCGATGTTAGAGGGCAGATGAGTCTACTTTTAAAATCTCACTCCATAGGACCTGACGAAGCCCCTATGTCTATTCCTACTGCTTATAATGAACCATCTATGTCAATAATACTCTTATCAGGGGCACAATCTATTTCAAAAAATAAAGAAAATTAAAAAAAAAGCAATAAAACATGTCCAAAAAAACAAAAAAATAAAGATTCCAAAGTGGAATGGCAAAACTCCGTTTGACAACTATAGCGCCGCAGAAAAATGTTTTATACGCATTGGTGGATCCAGAGATGGGTTCGAGCCCCTCCTCCCACACGGGCTGA
>QLNU02015360.1:36710423-36727491 GCA_006491805.2 Dysdera silvatica
AGTTTGGACCACGTCGAATACCTTTATATGCATCACACCCCTTGCAAAAAGTTGACATTACTTCTTTATCGATAACTTTCACACACTGTTCACCAATAACAGTACACACACCTACCAAAGACATATACCCTTTGGTTTTCCAGGTACCGTCCCCACTAATGATGATGTTCGATGACCCTGTAAGTAGTGCCTCATCTTCCGCAGCCTTCTTCATGGATTTTGTGGCAACTTTCGAGGTGGCTAATTCAAGGTGTTTGATTTGTCGATTATACGACCCTTCTGCATTTGGCTGTGGCAAATCCATTACAGAACAAAACATATTCATCCCCGACAATCCCTGACCCAGACATCTCATGGAATATAAAAACCGACGGTTTATTTCTGCAACAGCATTCTTCGGGCCAATAAATTTACTGCTGAGAAAAGAACCGATTTGTCCACAGCTTGAGCAATTCAAAATAAATTTAGATGCTAGTCCACTGGTAATTAATTCACTGATGGTAATGCTGCAACCACATACCTTGCAAGAAAGGAGTTGTTCCAGGGCCTCAAACATCAGACCCTTATCCAATATTCGGTACCCTTCAAAAGTTTGATCTACAGGAGAATCTTCTTCAAAGCACAGCTTTAATTTTTTGCTCGATGTGCTTTCGTCCAGCATTTTATGATTTCGTGTATGTACATTTCCGGTAAATTTTCTTTTTTTTTGGCCGTGTTCCGGATGCACGTTTTTTAGTGGGAATAACATTCGCCATAACACTGACAATATATAGATAATATATAGAGTAAGAGAAACGACAAAATATAAATATATGTATTAAAAAAGAAAGAAAATAGGATTTCAAAACCTGGATCGCAAAAACGAGGTCAAAAAACCAAACGTGGAACAAGCAGTAGGCAATCGCAAAAACGTGGTTTGTTTTAGGGAACACTGGTTTGTTTACAAACATAAAGTGCGTAGAGTAGTTTACTTCATTTGTCCTGCATCTGTTGATAAAATAAGAAAGTATGTATGTAGACACGTCTCCTACAATGCGCATAAAATTCTTAAACGAATACATGAATACGAAAACATCGAAACTAAATGTAAACAAACTCTGCGTCCCTTTAAAATGGCATCTTTGAAGATTCAGTACTCTTTAGATTTTTTTTCATAACTCAACTTCTAATGTAGATATTTTTAAACAGTTGGTGTTAAAATGTTCAGAAATATTTGGGCTTTCTGATAAAAAAATAAAAAAGTGAATTTTTGAAACTTTATGGGGTATGTGCCCCCTTAACAGCGAATGTTCTGTTCTCTTCAAAATACAAGACCATTTTTCGAAGATTTGTAATTTTCAGAGGGCCTCTGCGTAAACCTTTTACCTGTCGAAATGCTTTAAGTGCCGCAGAAGCATTGTTATTTCGTTGATAAAAGAGCTTAACAAGTAACGCGCGATCTGGTAAAGTAAGTTTCATGACGGAGTCCTCGTATGGTGGAAAAATGCTTCACGACTCCTTATATAGGCAGAGGATGTTGCGCATGTTAAGTAATATATAAATTGCCTGCTCCGCAGCGCCATTTCCTCCTCTAGCGGCCGAAATATGAACTCAATTTTTTCTTTCAGAAATCGAAACCGCATACTCAGGGGAGCATGTGTATGAAATTTGGGTGAAATTGACAGAGTAGTTTTCTCTACAGAGAGGTCTAAACACCTCCTGTTTAATTTGGATCACCCGGTATATATATAAACGAAATTTAATGAATTTAGAATCATTTTTATGTTTCTTGTAAGTGAATTACTTTAGATTACGAATTATGAATGTGTTATGTATTATCATTCTTAATAGTATAATTAAAACGTTCTTTTCGTCTAGAGGACTGCAGCCCCTTTCTTTGTTTTATAAAAAAAAAACATTAATTTTTCAACAGGGAAATGTTTTTAGAAATAGAGCGAACTGTTTCGGATATATAGGCATTTTTTTGCAGCCTTTACACGTATTTTTTGTTTATGAAATGCAAACTATTTTAAATAGCTTCTCAAGAAAATTATGAATTTTATTTTAATGAAATTCCATTATCAAATTCTGATAAAGAACATAATTATTAAACGATGAAAAACAATATAATCAAGCACTATAGGAGGAAAGTTATCATGACAAAAAGATTGAATAAAATACGATAAAAATTCATTTTCTGTCGTTGTTATTCTCTTTTATATATAAGAAAAAGTATGAGTTTCTATTCATAGATACTATTTTAAACAAAATGTACAAATGGATACTGAAAATAGAACATCTGCATTTTTATATTAATATTACGTTTATGCATCCACTTTATTTATGAACTATTTGCTCTTGGATGAGTCTGACTACAGTGTCCTTCGATTAGAGGACGAACATCTGAAGATGGTATAAAATGAATTATAATAAAAACGATATCTAAAATGACAAGGTTTTTTGCCTAAGAATAGTTTAAATGATATATATGAACGACACACACTTATATCTGAGAACGATATTTCGAGGTACCTTAAAATGACGCCATCGTGCAAATAATAAATTACACGAATAAGCAGTTTGGAAAAAACATTGACGATATTTCATGCAGTCACATATTCTATTAGTATGTGATATCTATAATTTATTTTCTCGTAAAATATATCAAATATGGAACATGTTTTGTGTATTATACATTTTGTGTTATGTCCCTATGGAATTTTGCAAAAACTATTAGAGAACTAAAAAGCGACAACATATCAAAATATGTTCCCGCTACGATTAAAAATAGTTCTGTATTTTCACTTATGCGATTGGAAAGTCCTTCAACTCCAACGCTTTTTATGAATGCGAAATTTGCTAACAATTTATCGTTATCCTTCATTATAAAGCATTCAGTGTTCTGTAAATGTGTAAGGAGGTGTAGGCTTCCACAGTAGAAATGCTACGTATTCGTTTAACTAGCTTCATTGGGTGTTGCCACTTGGGATACCAAGAAACCCAACCTGTATGATTACAATTTATAAAATTGGTTACAGTCCGAATTGTTTCATTTTATTTAATGTTTTGCACTTGCTGTATAATTACAATTTCACTTTCCGTATTTGGCAACATGTATATAACTCCACTTTAGACAGTTGATAACAATTAATGTAATTGCGTTCCGACCCCTCAGGTTATGACCAGTCTTCTATTTACCATCAAAATGCGCACACGTATCAGTGGGGACTCCGACAAAAAGCCATACTAAAAATTTTTAACGATGTATTCTAGATATTTATAGTTTTGGAGTCATCACTAACTCTCTTACATATTTAAAGCTTAAATCAAATGTTACTTTAAACTGGATGTGCTTTGTTTGAATTAATTTTCATTCTTCGCTTCATGTCAACTACATTGGTCAATTTTAAATATGGTTAATCACAGAGGTAATCAGTTAATCAGACCTTAACCTGTAATTCGCAATTAACTGAATAATACTAAGTTATTGTCCAATTGATGTTTCTTAGCTTTTGGAAGCGCACAAAAATGGGAAAACACACAGGAATTGCGGAAGAATTTTAATACTGAAATTATGCACTCTTGTGCGATAATGCAGCAGACACGAACGCATTATCATCTCACTAAATCGTTAATCACACTTTAAATTTCATTTGGACAAGAAGACAACGCCAAGAGAAAGCTGCAGTGTGATAAATCCAGATTCCAACAATATCACTAGTGCTTGAGTTGCTCCCTCTGTCGAAGACCCAAAAGTCAAATATTTGCCCAGCGTACTTAGGCGTCGTTGAAACAGCACTTGGCTGTGATCGATCGGTCCAAGTTTTCTTTCATCGGTTTATCACCAGAAGCGGATATAGGAGACGACGCTATATTTTCCAATATCGCACGAGTTGTTGTTCGTAGTTGTATGAATTTCATTTCTTGCTGCACAACTTCATATCTTTAATTTCCCTGTGGAATTGGTATTTCCTTTTTAATCTCCCTTTTATAAGATGCATCCGTTTTGGGTTCTATACCTCAAGCTCTCCACAAGACTAATCGGTAAAAACATTTTAGTGTGAAACGTATTATGTTTCGATACAGGATTTAAATCGATCAGGGTAAAATAAGTTTTAAATTTTTCAAAATACGAACTGCGATACAACTTCAATTATCGTATCTCTTAGTGTTGGGAATGTGCTTTCAATAAAATTCAATGGGAGGATAATGTTGTTATTATAAAGGAAATCCGGTTTCATTGGGACATTTTTTAACAGTGACAGTAGTTTTTTATTTAATAATAGTGGTGAAATTTTAGTAAAGCCAATTTTTCTCACTATTAATTTTGCGTTTTAGTTTAATATTTATTCATAGTAATTAAATAAAATAATCGCAGATTCATCCAGAATGTTTGTTTTTTACAAAACTACATACCTGAGAATTTTCTGTTTATAAAAGTTTTTCGACTACTAAAGAAAACAACTGTGTTTGAAACATTGGATTTCTAAAAGTTTCTTACAAATATTAAGTTAAAAACTGCCTTCAATAACATTATTATTTGTTAGTTTGTGAGAAGCGTATAATCCTATCGGATTTACAACTTCAAACAATTAGGGAAATAAATATCTTCGACAAAAAAAATGCACGCCTTAATTGAAATGCGAAGTTTGTACTTTTTTTCTGCGAATGATTGTGAATGACATTAACAGAAAAAAAAATTGTCCCAGTAGAATATTTCGTACTACATTATTTTGTATTCACTACATGGAGGTTTTAGCAGTAGACAGGAGAAATCACATGTCTAGCTAAAAGTTATTAGAAAAGCCGCAGGGACATCTTAATTTTATATGGAATTAAAGAGGAATATATTGAATGATTGAAATGAATTTTTCTTTCAATTCAGTGGCTTTCTAGAACTTTTGCTCATTCTATGGGGCATGAGAAAGTTCATATCGCATGGTTTTCAAACTTTAAAATTTTCTTTCTCTTGTTTATGGTCTATCTATGGTGTGTTTGGAATGAGCATGTGTCTGTCGTACTTTTTTAAATTTTGCTTTTAAACGAGGAAGTGTTTTTAGAATTTATTCGAGGTGTGTAAGAAAATTAGTGCCAATTTTAGCTAAACTGTACTAGTATAGCAATAGAAACACACCGTTGTAAAAGGTCTCCTCTAATATATCTCCTCCTTTGAGTTTTGCTTTAAATTTGTTTTTATTTATATACAGCCATAAGCTGTATACATTTTCTTTGAGATATTGTTATTTCTGCTTTGGATGTGATATTTTGAAATGTACTTTAATGCTTAATTGTTTATTTCTTTATTTTTATTCAATTATATAGTAGTATGGTCTATTTAAAATTGACTTATTTAAGTTTTACATTTTTGGTTATGTTAATAAATAATTTAATAAATTTAAATATTTTGTAATTCTTTGGAGTGGTGTTGTTTTGCACCTATTCGTGGTTGTCATTATTTTTGTAATTTCGTTTTTAACTCCTTATTGTTTTTATAAAGTTCACACATATTATTTTTTTCTACCTTTATCTAAGTAATTTAATAAATTTAATTATATATATATGTACGTATGCAACATTATGAAAGAACTCAACAGACGTATTAAACTTGGCTGGAGTGCATTTGGAAGAAACAGTTTTATCCTGAAGGGGAAATTGCCTTTGTGTCTAAAAAGAAAGGTCTTCAACCAGTGTGTATTGCCAGTCCTCTCTTATGGATCAGAGACATGGAGTCTAACAGTTGGAGCAATACGAAAGTTACAGACAACGCAAAGGAGCATGGAGAGGTGCATGCTTGGAATAACTAGGAGAGATCGAAAAAGAAACACTTGGGTGAGAGAGCAAACTAGAGTAGAGGACATCATTGTTAAAGTAAAAGGGCTGAAATGGCGATGGGCTGGGCATATTGCAAGAAGAACTGATCAACGATGGACAACAGAAATTCTGAACTGGATTCCAAGAGACCACCGAAGACCTAGAAAACGTCCTCAAACTAGATGGGTGGATGAAATAAGAAAACAGGTTGGGGTGACGTGGAAGCGAATTGCTCAGGATAGACTTGTGTGGAAAGCATTTGGAGAGACCTTCATCCAGCAGTGGATAGATAATGGTTGAATATGATGATGATGATATATATATATATATATATATATATATTAAATATTGTAAATAAGCGCACAAATGCGCATTATTAACATACTATTTAAATATATGATATATTATATAAAATAAATGATCAATTTTATCACAAATGATTAAAATATAAGTAAAATAATGTAAAAAATAATATGTACAATGCAATAGAAAAATATTAATACCATAGTTCAATATTAAAATGTTTAAAGCTGTTTTTAAGAAAAGAATGAAATTTAATTAAATTTAAATATATGCTTATGCATGTGCGATTTTGACGAACATTTTCTAAAACAACATGCACTTGGGCTTTTTCTGAAAGCTTGTCATCAAATATACATCTGTAATAAAAAAAATATGTTCAACTAGATTTAAAAGGCTCTTGTTGTGCCATCAAAATCTTCTTCGCTTGCTGTTGTTCACCAAAAGGCATCGCGCATGTAGTTTTAGAGAAACTTTTAACCAACGTTTTAAAATTGTATGCATATACATTTAAATTTAATTTGAAGTCTTCGTAATAGAGTTTTATGTATGATTTTAATATTTTTTTCTTTACTACTATTTTTAATATGATATTATTAGTATTTTATTACTAGGGCTTGGATCCTGATGACCTCCAGATTTTAAAACTGCCTTTAAAAATATGAAAAATGACCATAAAAGATTGAAAAATGACCTAAAAGTTGAAAAATGCCCTTAAAAAGATGGAAAAATGACCTAAAAAGTCGAAAAAATGCCTCTATTATTTAAAAAAATCCCCTCAAAATAATTTGTATTTTATTTTTTTAAGTTGTGAAGTTGTAAATTAAATAACTTCAACTTTAAACAATTTATAGACTAGAATTTTCATTCTTTCTCCATGATATGTCAAAAGAAAAGAAAATGGTAAGTACGTACCTGTTATAAATGAATTTGAATGATGTATAATCTAATCACTTGCAAGAACATCAAAATTGAACTGAATAATTATGCGTATGTTTAACATTGCCAAAGGTCTATTTTATTTTCTGAAAGCAGATTCTTATGCCTTGAAAAGCTCTTCTCAACACTTACATATGTTGGTACAACGACTCACAGAATGAAACTTACATATGTTATTGGAGCATATTTGAAGAAAGCACATTCACTTTCGTGAAAAATTCTTCATCAGTTTCCGATGTTTCTGTCTCTCCAGTTAAGATACCAAATTTGTTTTTAGTCTGAAATTCAGAGTTTTTTTTCTGAAACATAGTTTAATTTTGCAACAATGGAGTGTCCAGTCTTCCCCTTGGCCTATTTTACTACTTCGCTTTCTTCATTGACGTAACCAGTTGGGTCAACGAATTCTATTTTGTGCTTCTGGATAATGGGATTGCTTCTTAATAATGGAAGGTAAAATGCTGAAGCTTGATTTTATGTATGCTGAATTTGATTCCACTTTTTCCTGAGAGAACAGATATTGCGCAATTTGAATAAATGCTGCGTCTTCTGAATGAAACTCATTTAATGTCGCCTTTATAGCATCAAAATTTTCACTGTAACAAATATACATTCATTGAGCATCCAACCATGTTCCCTAATGCATTGTCAAAGAATTTGGCAGCAAAGTTAAACTACGAGCTTGCGTTTAAAGGCTTCTGTACGATAAAGAGATTTCAAGAATTTTTTGTAACATTAGAAACAAGTCTATCTTTATCGACGTCCAGATAATTTGCCTGAATTTCCTCAGCAACCCTAATGTAAGGCATGATCAAGGCAAGTGACATGCACTAGCTTTGGATAAAAACATTCAATTGCTTTTCCCTCTTTTACTACATTTGATGTAGCATCCGTTAAAAGGGGTAAAATATCATGTTCCACTCCGTTTGGCCATAAAAGAGTAAAAGATTTTTCAAATATCTGATAGACGGTTGAATGATTAACCTTTTCAAGTGCCTCCTAATTCAATAAAAATGCTCAATGTAAGAGTTGGGAAGTGCGATCGCAGGGTTGAAATAAAAGTTGGGAATAGCGCTAAAGGCAAATTAAAAAGACCGCGATTGATAATGATACGTAGTTGATTGACAATGAAAGCTGTTGAAGTTTTTTTCAGAAGTTCTAGTTTAGGTTATTGCAACTTATTTGTAATTCTTACAAAAATTTAAGTTTTATGAAAAAATTGGAAAAAAATGACCTAAAACAAGGAAAAATCGCATAAAATGCCCTAAAAACAGAAAAAAGTCAAAAGATGCAAAAAAATGCACATGTCATCAACATTCGGGCCCTATTTATCACACTATATCTATTATTATTTGCATGTTGTATTACTTTGCACACATTGTTAATTATTTGCGATATACCTATATACATGGTTCGAGAAAAATCCGGTCTACATTGGCGATTAGATTGTTGAAGTTGGCGAAAAGGAAATCTCCTTTTCCGACTTGATTCCCAAGTTTTCTTATTGAGGAGGGCGAGTACGTTTTGCCGCGATTTGTCGAGCCTTGTTTGTGTGTTTATGTATGCAACAATTGCGCTACTGTGCACACGTATAATTCAAAAGTATACGATTATTTAGGGTAAATGGATAAAAGAAAATAAGTTTATGTATGCAAATGTTCTAGTCATGGAACGTGTATATATGCATAAGACGTTATAAAGACACATGTCTTATATATGCATAAGAGGTTAGAAAGACATAGACTTTTAAAGACACAGAACTTACAATGCCTTCACTGGCGGATCAAGAGAGCGCTGGGGCGTCCCCTCTTCGAGCTGAGATTATATCTTGGAAAATGAAATGAAAAGTACCGGTCACTTGGCTAAAAATAAGAATCGGAAACAAATCACCCCACTGACAGATTCTGGATCTGCTATTGAATGCTTTTCATAGAATTCATAATATGTCGAAAGCTTGCCATCTGCAGTTAAATTTTTTCTATTCGCTAGTAAACAGGAGTTAATAGCTTTTGAGCTATGTAGATGCTAACTCCCATTATCGTAATTAATATCCATATAATTAAAATATCTATATATTCTAGTGTCACTATTAATTGCGCATATATGATAGGTAAGGAATTTGAGAAATATGCTTTGACAATACGCAGAAATGGACTTAATTTTATTAGTCACTGCATTGACTTTCTCTCGTCAATTGCAAAACAAGATTTACTCGCAGCAGATGGAAAAAGTGTGTATATATGTTCTGTGAATGCACAGTGAAATATTAAACATTTTTTTAATAGTTGTTATACTTATGACTATTTATTGATGAAAATTTGGACTTCGATGTCATAGCGCGAACTTATTCTGTTAGTCCAAACTGGATGAACTGACTCCAGACTGGAGGAAAACCACAGTTAGGAAACATTTTAAATTAAACAGGTGAATACTAATTTCTGCTTGTAAGCTCAAGCTTTCTTTATAGGGAAGAAAAGGGGATCTAAAATTACATACTTAAATCAAGAAATCAGTTATTTACGTATTTCCTTATTTTTAAGGGCAATTATTTACCATACAATTGTACTTAGTTTTAGACCAGTGAGATTTTTTGGAATTAAATGATTTAAGCTACACATACATTTTGAAATTCCGATGCCATCCTAGCTTTTTGCAGCACCGAATATGCGCGTATGGACACAAATATATTTTCACTGACTCCCCAGTTTCACATATCAAACTGCATTGCGTTAAAATTTCTGAATATTTTATTCCTGCTGACATTTAAAAAGGTAAAGTTTTCCTTTCCTTTAAAAGTTGAAATTTAAAAAGCGATGCATCTGTAGGTTTCAAAAATATCTGCCTGCCTCAAACTTGATAAGAAACTTTGCTGACCTTCAACAAGATCATTCTCAGTTCTTTTTACTTTGCATCAGTCCCTATATATGTATACATATAAGCGGCATTTAAAGTTCTTAAATTCACGTATACAAACTCATCACGGTAGATTAGAAACTGCAAACTTGGAAGAATTAGAAGAGACGGAGAATCTGAAGTTTAAAATAGAGAAGCTAACGAGAGCTGAAGTTATTATTAGACAAGTGGAAAGAAGTAAACAAAATTTAAACGACTGAATAAATCGAAAATATCGTATATTCACGAATAGAGGATGGGTAAATGATACACTGCTCCACATAATTATAGGTCCACCTTAAATAGATGTTATGTCTTGACTTTAAGGAGTAGTTCAGTATACTTATTTGCATATCGGTAACGACTCATCTAAAGAACCCTGTAATGATGCAAATAAGTCTGTTTAACGTCGTACGCATGATGTCAAGTTGAACACCACGAATCCGGGGCTCCTCATATATATATATATATATATATAGGTCCACTTTGATTCTCTCGCTACAATAGCATTCGGTTGAGTTGAACTTCAGTTAATTGTCAATTTTCAGTCATGCCACGCGGTAAGCGATTGTCCGAACGCGAGAAGGGCATGATTATGGCGTATCATAAGCGCGGAAAAGTGTGCGTGAAATTTCAAGGGATATTGGCAGATTTCATAATATAGTTGGATTTTTTTTACGAAATATGGATGCCTACGGAAAAGTAAATCATCTAGGACGTCCTCCAAAACTTTCTTCGAGGGACGAACGGAAAATTATAAGAGAGGCGTTAAATTCAATTGTTTCGACCAGTGACATACGGAGAAGATGCAACTTCAACGTCTCCTTGGAAACAATCAGACGTATTCTGAAGTCGAGTCCGCACATTCTACGTACAAAGCTGAAGACTGCACCTCTTCTGAAACCTTTTCATAAAACTAGGAGATTGGAGTTCGTACGAAAAATCATGGACAAAGATTGGAGCAATGTGAGTTTCCTAGATGTTTTACAAAGAATTATTTAACCTTGTTTTCTCCCGTCCTTGCCTTTACATGTTAAACCTTTTTGTCTTAGGTTGTGTTAAGTGATGAAAAAAATTCTCACTAGATGGTCCAGACGTCTTTATCTCCTATTGGCATGATCTAAGAAAAGAACTGAAATACTTTTCAATGAGGAATTTTGGAGGCGGCAGTTGTATGGTTTGGTATGCTTTCAGTGCCCACGCTGTTAAAAATAATAGTTCAGGGTTGAACCAAAATATGGTGATTTTCCAGCTTCATCCATTGTTAAGAACTACGTTTCACCACATTTTTGCTCCAGCTATGTTACCAATACTTGGCCGGAGGTTGAACCAAAATATGGATATACTTTCAATAACGAATAAGGCAACACTGAACCAAATTCATGGTTCCAGCTTGAACCAAATATACTGTTGTAGGTTGAACCAAATGTGGCCAAAATTTCCCGGACACTGTATAACAATATAAAAACCTGCCTTTAACATGTTACCTACCGTGTACGAAGCCACATCTACCCCATTTCATATACAGAGAGTACACATAATTTTTATTAATTACAGAAAGGTAGCAACTAAGAGACATCGCAACGGTTTTTTATTAGGCCTAACGTAAGAGTTTTAGCCCCTAGTGATAAAAAACATCAACTTCATATATACAGAAATTATCATATAAATCATTGTAATTTATCAAAAATAAAGGATATAAATATCATAAACTAATGAATTGGAATCATCGTAGCTTGCTGGATGATTAAAGAGATCTTGGCACGCGAAAAAAAAACAAAAAACCTGGTGAATATCAGTAAAGAATCGCAACGGATAAAGCTGTTTGCCACACGTGACTTCTCTCGCCTCAAGTGATTGGCTAGGAGGTTGAACGAAAATCTGGTTCGGCGTTTAATCGTTATTTAAAAAATACCATACTTTCACCAATAAGTGGTACTTTTGAATTTTCAAGTGTACCAAATTTTGGTGAAATTCCTATATTTTCACCATATTTTGGTAACAATTAATGCGGAAATTTTTAACAGTGCATGGAAAGGCTTTTATAGCTTTCAGATCCTCAAGAACGGAGAGCTATGAATATCAAACTATCCGTAATAGAAAACTTTTGCCTTATTTTGAAAAGTTGTGCTGCATTCCTCTCACTTACCAGCAAAGCAACGCGTCTATTCATGTCAGCATCAGCACAAAGCAGTGGTTACATAGCCATAACGTGGAAGTAATTGATTGGTCGGCATACTCTCTGGACTGTATTCCCATGGAAAACATTTGGGGGGCTCCTTGTTCGGCAAGTTTATTCAGATAAATTATGACACCACTGAGAAATTACAATTGACGATTCTTGCCGCATAGAAGAATTTGACGGCTAATACCCTCAGAAACCTTGCAGCAAGCATGAAAAATAGAATTTTTGACCTTATTCAGAAAACTGAGATCAAATTAAGTAATAATTGAATTTTTCCATTAACCATTTCTTGTCTGATTTTTTTTATTCTGAAATGGCCCTATATTTATGTGTAAGACCGCATACTTAGTTTTCATTTCATTTTCGGATTTTACTTGTAAAATATTTTTTCCCTTCATTTACACGTTTTCTCTTGTTTTTATAAAGATATGCAATATCATTTTTTATAAAACAATATTATTTTTTATAAGTACCCAAAACTTAATTATTAAGAAAAAACCAGGTGGACCTATCATTATGTGGAGCCGTGTATCTATAGCTGGAAATGAAGAGAGTAACACCAACAAAAGAGTATCCACAGACAAAATATAGAGAAAAGAATTAGAAAACTAGTTGGATCCACATGGACATAGATCCAGGAGATAGTTATGGAAAAGGTTTGGAGTTATTTAAAGGTTTGGAGTTAGAATATTTAACAAACAATAAACGATAATTATTGCAAATTATAGACATGACAATAATTCGGGTTGTGTTGGCTGTTATCAATTAAAAATTTTAAACAGTGTGTGTGTCTATGTTGTTTTTCAGTAGCATTTGGAATGTAATAAATACTCTTGCTATGCACATTTCCGAGTATCGTTTAATATTGGAAAAGACTTGAGAATTTAATGCATTGCAAGCATAATTCTGTGTGCAAAATTTCATGATTCTATCGAGAAATTTTCCAGTTATTGTATCTGGCGTGGGCGTAAATCTTAAAAAAAAAAAAAAAATACAATTTTTCAGGCGGCCATGCTGTGGTGCAGTGGTATCACGTTCGCCTATCCCGGTTACGACTCCCAACTGTGTCAAAACACGAAAGCTTACCGACTAACTGCTCATTGTTCCGGAGGTTGGTTCCCTAGTACGCAAGAGGTTCGGATTCCTCGGAAAATTTTAGATCCCGGCGTAGAATGACGGTTGCTGTCCCTGTGACACTAAGCGCATAAATAATTCCTCAGACATCATATGTAAAGTTTTCAACTAGTATTTAATAGCATACATTGTGGCTCGCACAAAATTATCATATATCTACTTCGAATCAAGAAAAGGGAAGCAATCACTAATAGTTGAAGATGTGATTATAAAAAAAAGCATAATAAAATTAAGCAAGTGAAGGAAAATCGTCAAAGGTCGATATTTAAATTTAGCGGGTTTCAATTAACATTAATTCGCAACTCTCTAATCCAACTCTCTAAATCGCAACTCTCTAATTCTCAAGTAACTCGGTAGGTTTTCAACGTTAACAATAGCCATCATTATTGCATTTACGGAAGACCTTTACCTTGTCCTTTTCATTGCGTATAGACAGGCAGACAGAAAAACCAAAAGCAATAGCGGGTTCAATATCTATTGAAACCCGCTAATAAAGTTTCAATTTTTGACTGGCATAAGGTATTTGAATGAGGACGGTTACCTTAAAAAATGTAATCCAGCCCTGCGAAATAAAGCAACCTACTGAAAGGAAGGGAAATATATATATATATATAATAACTATGTGATGGACATTAAAAATGGATCTGGCTTTTTGTCATAGCTTGACACCTTATATTCGATACAGGGCTGGGGTACGTAGTCTTTTTCCCCCCTTAAAGATGCATTTTTGCTATGGCAAATGAAATCATTAGACATAAAGGGGAACCAAAACGTGTATTAACTAAGAAAAGCTTGATAAACACAAAAATAATGGAACTAAACGTTTATTAGGTAGTAATTTGATGGACAATAACAAGGAAAATAGATTTAACCAATACACAAGGTATTGACAAGAGAAGGCCCCGAGCTGGACGACTCCGATTTTAATGAGAGTGCTCTCATTTGAAAGCTCTCAAAAAAAAATGTTAAACACGTATTCGAGCATTTTTCAGCATGGGCCTTAATATAGTTGGCAGGGGCCAAAGAATGGCAAAATTAGGGGAATTTTCGAAGATTTCAAACGGCTGTATCTCGGTTAAAATTTAGAGCTAAAAATTAAGTTTTGATGCATTATATGCATCTTTTAAATATATCGAATACATGTTTCAGGATTGTTTGAATAAAACATTATTAAGTGTAATTTTGAATATCGCCTCTATTACTCAATACCTGTCGACAGACTTTTGGCAATTTGGCGAAATCGTTGGCGATTTTTCTAAAAAGCTGGCTGTTTGCGTTTGTATTCATTGAACATACACGAAACATATAAAAGGAGGTTGAAATATAAATTCACACATTAAGGATACAAATTAATAATGGAAGATCTTACTGCTCATGGGAAATATCGTGAATTTATTGTTTGTAATCATTTAATGTCTTTTCATACGAAGAGTAAAATCTTCGTTCAATAACTTGCATTCGTAATACCCCAAAAACTACCTTGCATCAGAATTGCACCCAGAATTTTTCAAAGGGGGAGGGGAGGGGCCGTGGCATACAATGTTTTCAAAAGTATGTGTGTTTATTGATGGGGGATTTAACACCAATAAATTTACCGAGAAAGGTGTAAGGAAAATTGGCATAATTTTGAGAAACCGAACAGATTGGGCTGAAGGTTGAAAGCACAAATGTTAATACGTAATTCGAGCCTATATCGGAACAAATATAACCATAAAATGAGTTTCATGCAGGTCATCTCCGCGCGGGGAAGAGTCCTTACAATTCTCGCCCCCATCCAGAGGGGCCCCCGAAGCTTGAGACGTTTCTGTTTGCTATGCTAACTCCAAAAGTTACAAATTCAGTGCTTGCAAGGTGAGGAAGCCAGAGATTTTCCACTACGCCAGTGATATAACCCCTGATTATTTTATAAGCCTCCACCCACATGATACCGAGGGCGGTTCTTTGGGAAGCATTTGGGAGAGAAGCGATTTTAGTACAGTAGAAAAAAACTAACGTGAGAGTGGAAGGAAACAAACATAAATGAGAAAATAAACACACATTAAAAAACGTTGATTTTGGGGGGCGATCGCCGCAATTGCCTCTCTCCTATTGGAAACGCGCCTGTACGAAACTCATTTTATGGTCATATTTGTTCATATCTGGGCCTAAATAATGTTTGTGCCAACTTTCTGCCCGATCTGTTCAATTTTACAAAATTACGTCAATTTTCCCTACTCCTTTTCCAACTGTCATATTAATTGGCGAATTACTGTCATATTAAAAAACGGTTGTACTCTGTGAATTTTTTTCCAAGAGTCTTATCAAAATAGTTTTTTCGTTTGGTTGGCCCAAGGTCCGGGCCCCATTGCTCTTTCCCCCTTCGTGAGTGCGTCACTGCGTTAGAGTGTACTACTTTCTTCATCATGTATCGATCATTTTTTGGAATACCAAAAGGATTGCATTGATCTCCAGAAATAATTTTCATTTTTTTTCATATTGTTATATTATAGGAAGAGCATGTTTTTCCATGAGTAATTAATGTATTACACATTATATACGTTGCGTATTGTATATGCACATATACTGTATGTGAAAACTGTTGAGTGAAATAATTTATTTCGTAGCTTCGTAGTCTATAGTGTGAAAGTCCCAGAATCGTCGAAAATACAAATGTTTTCGACAATGGCTGCATATCATAAATGGAAATTCCTTACATACTTTCTGCCCGATCTGTTCAATTTTACAAAATTACGTCAATTTTCCCTACTCCTTTTCCAACTGTCATATTAATTGGCGAATTACTGTCATATTAAAAAACGGTTGTACTCTGTGAATTTTTTTCCAAGAGTCTTATCAAAATAGTTTTTTCGTTTGGTTGGCCCAAGGTCCGGGCCCCATTGCTCTTTCCCCCTTCGTGAGTGCGTCACTGAGTTAGAATGTACTACTTTTTTCATCTTGTATCGATCATTTTTTGGAATACCAAAAGGATTGCATTGTTCTCCAAAAATAATTTTCATTTTTTTTATGTTGTTATATTATAGGAAAATCATGCTGTATATGAGTAATTAATGTATTACACATTATATACGTTGTGTATTGTATATGCACATATACTGTATGTGAAAACTGTTGAGTGAAATAATTTATTTCGTAGCTTTGCAGTCTATAGTGTGAAAGTCCCAGAATCATTGAAAACACAAATGTTTCTGAAATGGCTGCATATTATAAATGGAAATTCCTTACATATGTCAGTTTTCTCACACTTTTTTTTGTTAATGCAAAGCAAACTTGGATGACGTTTACAAAATTCGGCTTTTCTTCTTTTATTAATCCTGACGCAAATCAGGCATATTGAATCATAGGTCTAAAAATATTGGAATTATTTGCAAATGTACGAGAGTTTGTAACCGGATAATACTATTTTTAATTGTAAGTTCCGTTCTATCAATACTTAATTTTCCAAAGCGGTATATTTCGCGAGTCATATATTTAATTTCCTTAAATAAATAACGGTCTAGTGGTTGACATATTTCCATTGTATTTTCAGGAATGATTTTGACCAACCCATCTACTTTTCCTCCAACGCCGCATCTGTCTTCAAAAATCCATGCGTTTTTATGAACTGCCCAGGAATCACACAAGATAGCAAAATTTTCTGTTACATTTTGAAAAAAATTTTCGCCCAAAATGTTTCATATAAACGAGTATTTAATTTTCCTGACACACTGCAAGGTAAAGTAACATTTGGAGCCTGGAAAAGGGAAGATTTTTACGCGGACACCAAACTGGCCGCTCTTTTCTTGCAAACATAAAAATACGTTTCCAATAACGTAACCATCAGCATTTATTAAA
>QLNU02015360.1:36735218-36746706 GCA_006491805.2 Dysdera silvatica
CTTAAATGTGTTAAACCTTCTATCGGCTGTGGTTACTGTTGTGAGGAGGGGGGAAGGCTCGTCAAGACAGAGTATATACTTTCTTTTCCCCTTTCTCCCATAACAAAATTTCATGCTACGCTTTTTGCGCTAATTTTAAATTCTGTAATAATGCGGTTCTGTCACAAAATAAATTTAATTGAACTACAAGTCGAATATTGTGATACATTACGAATTTCTTGCGTATAGATTCACAGTTTTCAATGCCATTCGGACTAATGTTTTTTCTTCTATCGGTAAAAAAATGTAATCTTTTTTAGTAGGAGAAAAATCTCCATTCTTACATTTTATTTTCGGATAAACCGCTCTGCAGTGTACTATTTTTTAAAATATTTTAGGAATTATTAATTTGTTCAAGAATTTATGGGACACCCTAGATATAATGATGGTGCTATAAAGTAGTATATCTTCTGTAAACAGAATCTAGGGTTCTAGGTTCCTCTTGGTCTTCCGTATTGCCTCGCAGCCATTTATCACGCCCCTATGGTAACAGATCATTCTTTTTTACTAATTGAGCTAGGTAATACTTCTGGAATAACATAGGTTGTGTGCAAATGTATCCTGTTACAGGGGAATGTTAAGTGTGATGTATAGTGTACATCCCCCTTAAATTAATGGCCAAATTTAGCCAAGACATTTTATGATTTTATTTTATTTCCTGTACTTTTATCTTTCAGGGCATATCAAAATGTTTTAAAAATTTCTAATAGCTTTAGAGTTACGCTTATTTCCGTGAAGTGAGAAGTGTCGAAATTAACGTATTTATAAAATTTCAGTTGCAATTTCTGAAGAATTAATTTTTCCATGTTTTACGGTACTTGAACGACGATATTTCAAGTTTTAATAAACGTAATGGTAAAATTTTAACTGATTCTTAAACAAGTTGGTTCTGCCCCCGGCATGTACTTCAATCAAAGGTATCAGCCAAGTCAAACATTTTTTAGTTTGAATTTAAATTTATAATTTCATTATATTATTGCATTTTTTAACGTTAACTTCACATTTTTTATGTGTTAAAAACCTACTATATAAATTTGAATTTAATACATCCCAGGCGGTTAGCCATGTGCTGCACATTACATTTAAAATTATATTCTTATTTCATGTAGAAAGTAAATTCTCCTCTTCCAAATAAAGGTTTAATTAGCTAATGAATTAGCATATAATTAATCAACAACGGTGATAAATAATTTATGATCCAAGAAAATGTTATATTTATGCACAGTTTTACTATATAAAAACTGTACAAAAATACTCAAAATTGAAGAAAATCATATCCAATGTGTACCCGTTAGTCGCATTTCCCATCTTGTAATTGTATATTTAAATATAACTGAAATATTCTTCAGGTTTAATCTTTTATATTGGTTCGATGACAAGTAAAATTGAAAAATTACGCTTATAGTATACTTATTAACTGTATGGACTCCTATTTTTATATCATAAAATTTTAGTGAGATGAAATACGGGAAATTTTTCGGAAAGCAAAAAATGGGACACCTTCTCTAAAGAAACTTCTTTGAGCAGTTAATCAAAAACTTTCTTAATCAAATCTATAAATAATAGTTGGAATCTCCTTCGCCCATTGTTTGTGATAACGATGTTTTAGCACCTTTAAAACGGAAAGAGAAAAGAGAGTTATTCTCGTATAAACATCGATACATGTCATTCCCCTGTTTAATTTCAGAGAAGGGATATAAAATAATGGTGTTTTATTGTAGTTGAAATACCTTCATTTTGATACTGAAAGATATATATACTGTTGTTTTGCCTCATGATTTATAATGAACAGACGGTACTTTTTATTTAAAACATGGAAAGAGTTACGAGCAGAAAGAATCACGCGTAGTCTAAGAACGAAAAACACTACTATTCTATTAATGAGTTAGATTAATAGATAAGGTGATACTATATTATCAGTGAGTCGGATAACAACCCCATATATACATATATACAAATATAAAGAAACTGTCTTGTGAAGTCCCGTTACATTGGACTTATGGATAAAGGTGTACAAAATACTTTTCTCGTAAGAGATTATTACGCTTTTCAGAATTAATACCATTGCCAAATGATCAACACACAAAGCCAAGGGTGCATGTTTTTTATAATTTGTAGTTTCGAATTTCATAGATAAAAATTTATGACGCCCACGCTTAAAACCCAATTAGAGCTTTCTATGTATAGGAAAAAGAAAGGACACCTGCTTTGTCCCTGAATAGAACCTGTGAGCCATCGTATGGACCGGTGTGCTATAACCTGCTCGGCAACCAAGGCACGGAAACGATGCTCCCTTTCTTAGCAAATAAGGTTTTTGTAAGGTTTTATTACCCTTCTCAGGGTTAACACAATTTCTAAATTCCCCCACGAAATATTACAAAACCATACCCCGGTGGCGTTGTGCGTTTACCATTTGGCAATTGTGTGTGCCCTGCGAAGGGTGATAATATCTCGCAAAAATCTCGCATACGAAGAAAGGGAGCATCGTCCTTGAGTCTTGGTGGCCAAGCATGTTATGGCACACCGGTTCATACAATGACTCATTGGTTCGACTCCAGGCCAGGACCATGTCTTGGTTCCTCTCATGAATGGAAAGCTCTAGTTTGAGCTTAAGCACGGGAGTCGAAAATTATCTATTATTCTTCCACGCTTTTTTGCATCATTCCTCTTGTTAGATTTAAGCAATAACGTAGTAAAGAGTGTTTTATTTGCCTGCTGCAGTTTATGAGTAGTAAATCTTCCTTGTATTGCAAGCATTTATTTTTAAAATATATTTCAACGTAAAATTTTACTACGAACTCTAAACCGATACAAAGAGAAATACACTGAAGTGCCAGAAAAATTGGCACACCTACGTAATATTGTGTAGCCCCCAACCCCACGCATGCACACAGAAGTGCCGCAACACGACGTGGCATGGACTCGACTAATGTCTGAAGGTATCCTGGAGACAATTCACACCAGGAATCCTGCAGGGCAGTCCACAAATCCATAGGAGTGCGAGGTGTTGGAGATCTCTTCTGAACAGCACGTTGCAAGGCATCCCAGATATGCTCGATAATGTTCATGTCTGGCGATTTAGGTGGCCAATGGAAGTGTCTAAAGTCAGAAGAGTGTTCCTGGAGCCACTCGGTAGCAACTCTTGATGTGTGGGGTGTCGCATTATCATGCTGAAATTGTCCAAGTCCGTCGGAATGCACAATGGACATGAATGGGTGTAGGTGATCGGACATGATGCTTACGTACCTGTCACCTGTCAGAGTTGTCTCTAGACGTATCAGGGGTCCCATATCACGCCAACTGCACACGCCCCATACCATCACAGAAGCTCCACCAGCTTGAACAGTCCCCTGTTGACATGTAGGGTCCATGGATTCATGAGGTTGTCTCCATACCCGTACACGTCCATCCGCCTGATGCAATTGGAAACGAGACTCGTCAGACCAGGCAACGTGTTTCCAGTCATCAACAGTCCAATGGCGGTGTTGGCGGACCCAGACGAGGCGTAAAGCTTTGTGCCGTGCAGTCAACAATGGTACACGAGTGGGCCTTCGGCTCCGAAAGCCCATATCAATGATGGTTCGTTGAACAGTTCGCACGCTGACACTTGTTGATGCCCCAGCATTGAAATCCGCGGCAATTTGAGGAAGTGTTGCACGTCTATCTCGTTTAACGATTCTCGTCAGTCGTCGAATGTCCCGTTCTTTCAAGGTCTTTTTCCGGCCGCACCGCTGTCGGAGATTTGATGTTTTACCGGATTCCTGATATTCACGGTATACCCGTGAAATGGTCGTACGCGAAAATCCAAATTTTGTCGCTATCTCGGAGATGCTATGTCCCATCTCTCTTGTGCCGACTATAACGCCACGTTCAAAATCACTTAAATCTTGATAACCTGCCATTGTAGCGGCAAGAACCGATCTAACAGCTTTGCCAGACATCTCTTGTCTTATATAGGCGTTACGCTGATTGGTTGCAAAGCTCCGTTATTTGCATACGCACGCCTGTACCAGTTTTTCTGGCACTTCAGTGTACAACAGATTTGGAGACAAGCAGACGATTCTTCTAACAAAAAAGCTTTTAGGAAGTAAATAATGTTTTATTTAAAAAAAGTAACTTTTAGGAAAAGAAGGCAACATTTGTAACTAAATCCTCTGTCAAACAAACCTAAAACGCGCGGAAATTTTAACAGCCATTTTCAGAAGAAATTTTTAAAAAAGAATGAACTGTTTGACATTAGAATAGAATATTGGCAATATTTTGAATATTGGTAAGACTACAGAAATATAAATAATATAAGGATTTACCACATACAGGAATGGGGCATAAGCTAAAACAAAAGAAGAGATAGTACGCCGCAGAAAAGACGGATGGAGAACAAACATAGCTTTTATCCTATATCTATACTTGCTCCTATACTGATAGGAATATAGCATTGTCCAAAAACTTCCACATACAAGAAGGGACCCGTTTCTAGGTGCAACAGGTTATTTTACAGAAAGTACATTTCGTTTTAATTGTGACGCAGTATAAACTTTCTTATTACTTATATTGCACCTGAGAAATTGAAATTAAGCTATAAAATTTGTTACATTGTGAATTCTTGAAACTGAACGTAAATATAAAATATCGATTTGAAAATGCTTTTGCGTGTTCGTTATTAACCCACACAGTCGATTCGCTTAATGCGATTACCTCTTACCTTTGACGTCAGCCGAGTGTAACCAATGAAATAAGGCACGTGTCTTGAGCTAGTTTGGGGAGTATATATAATGATGTGGGTTTTCCGGAAAATTTTGAAACGGAAAATTCTCCAGCACTGCAATTACTAAATATCTAGTTTAAGTGTCATAAAATATTTATTAAATAACATTTGTTTTATATGTAATACCATTGCCCAAACTGTGATCCTGGACCCACATTTATCATCCTCAAAAAAAAAAATTCCCCGTCCTCAAAAAATTTTCGGATAATAAAATTGGTTAAACTTGTTATTCTTACTTTTTATTTCCTGTTACTTTAACCTGTTACTTTAACCTGTTACTATATAACAGTTTGGTCACAGAGTGAGGTGTTGATAGTTGATATGATAATGATACCTATTACAAATATTTCGTTATTTTAAAAATGTTGATTTAACAAATACAAAAATATATTGCATTAAATACATAAATGAAACTCAAAACTAAATATTGTGAATCTTTAAAATTATTAATAAAAAAATATATCATTACATGACAAAATGAATCCTTTTTTTCTGCAATAGGTTCATTTTTTCAAATGTTAAGTTTTATTTATCTTTAGGATATTTAATAACATTTTGTACATAATATTTTTGCCTGCAAACAGGAGCTTTTTTTAGATTCATAGACCTATCTGTCAGCGTTATTTCAAAGTAGTTAGAGGGCGTAAGCACCTGCGATATCGCAAACAGGGGGTGAGGGGCGTCAGCTGAAAATGTTTGGTAACTTTAAATATTTGATGAAATTTAAAATGATTTAATGAAAATGTAAGATGGCGCAGTATAACCCAGATGCTCTTGCACCATAAAAATCCAAACAAACAAACAAAATATAAGAGATATTTTAATAGGACAGGAAAAGAAAAGCAGATGTTCGCAAATAAATCCGATTTATGTATTCAAGAAAGGGATGAATTATGATTATGTTATGAATGACTGATAATAATATTTCTAACATATATCTAATATGGTTTTTTATATTTAAAATTCTTAAAATTATATATGTACATAGCGAGAGAAAGGGAGAAGTTATGACATTTTTTAAAAAGAAAAACGCATTTTTAAAATTTCAAGACCGAAAAATTTTCCGCGGATTGTATTGATTGTGGAAAGTTTTCCGCGTAAAAATTTCTCACTCACATCTCTAAGGCACATTACATGCTAAGGCAATCTGAAGGCATCTTTTAAACACTTCACTTGTTGCTGTTATGAACGAAATGAGCAATTTATCAGACTTTCAAAAAGTTATGATTATCGGCTTTCTGACCAATGGTGGCAGTATTTCTGAAACAGAGCAGTTTGTGCTGCTCACATGCTGCTGTTGTGAAAGTGTAGTCTATCTTGATTGGATAAATGATACCATTACGCATAACCGACGTGGCATAATTGCGGAGCACATCATGCTGTTGATGCGAGAGATTAACGTTGACTATGAAAGTGCATGGGGGACCGACCAACAAGCTACAGTGGAACAATACACCGTTCATTTTGGAGATGCATTGCTCCACTGTAGCAATCACCTCCAAAATGAACAAGGGATATAGAATACATGCACCTAAACCGACAGTTCTGCTAAGCAGATAGATGATGACTGCACCTGCGATTACGATGGCGCATCTGAAGAAAGGGTTTGAATTTGTAAGATAGTATGGAAATTAGACTTCCACTGTTTTGCAAAGGGTTGCCTTCTTCGATGAGTCGGGTTTTTTGCTTCATCGAACGAAAGAACATTGGCACGTTAGTTCGAGAAACATGGAAGCACAAACAGGCAGCAACCATTTCTGGAACAACATAAATTGGCAGCAGCAGCTTTATGGACTGGGGAATGTTTCCGTGGCATTGTCTGTGTTCACTCATACCTGTGAATGACATTCTATACCGATTTGGTTTGGAATCCATCCTTACAGATCAGGTACACACACAGGGGGTAATTGTCTTCCCTAGAGTAGATGGGATCTTCCAGCAAAAAATAACGCGACGTGACATACGGCTAGAACTGTCAGTGGTTTGAAGGGCGCAATTAAGGCTTCTCAAAGTACTTCTCTAGTTCCCTAATTCCCCAGACCAGAACGTAGTCGAGAATCTGTGACCACCTCGATCCCCTTGTTCGCTCTATGGATCCTCCACTACGTGGACTCCAGCAACTGTTTGATGCACTGTAGTCAGCATGGCTGCAGATACCAATGACAGCCATTTGAGCACCACCACGTAACCTCCAGCAACTATAAGATGGACTGTATTCAGCATGGTTCCAGATACCAATGGCAGCCATCTAGCACCTTACTGAGACACTCCCAGCCCGTCTAGCTATTGTCAGTGTTGCACGCGGCGGTTTCTTCCCAACACTAGCTGGTAGTCACATTAATGTAACTGTGTTTTTCATTGTACTAAACATATATAAAATTTATTGCTTTTATTTTAAATATTGATTATAGTCTCTTACTCAAATAATGAAAACAAATGTTGATTTAATTTTTTCACAATGATACTTTCTAAATCTCGTTACTAATTTAATTAAAACACCAGTGTGTAACTGAAAATTCATTAAAGTTCTTTAATGTTTAGGTAGTTTAGAAGAAAAGGGATTGCAAAATTATTTAAGAAATTACCCTTTTTTTGTTGTTGATCAATTTTTCTTCTAAACTCTTTTAACCAATTTCAAGAAAACTTGAATCACACAATACTCATGCCGTATTAAATCGAATATATGATTTAAAAAAACTAACATATATAAAAATGTTTAAAATTTTTTACCTTTTTGTTTAGGACAAAGCTCAAAGCAAATTAGTCTTAAAACAAAAATACTAGTTATATGCTACAGTAATTATACCATATTTTTTAAACTAATCGAAAAATTAATGTACAATAGATTAATGGATTATTTAAAAACATATAATGTGATCCATCCAAATCATTATGGCTTTCAAAAAAACAAATCAACAGAAGAAATACTTTTAAGAGCCACTAATAACGTCCAAACAAATCTCGAATCAAAGAAAATAACTTACGGATTTTTCTTTCATTTAAGCAAAGCATTCGATTTAATCGATAGAAATATCATTAAAGAAAAATCATTGAACTATGGTATAATGGGACCAATGTACAATCTAATAGATAGTTATTTAACTAATAGATATCAAACAGTTAAAATTGATAATACTTTTTCCAAATTATTATTAAACGAATTGGGTGTTCCTCAAGGAACAATCCTGGGGCCTTTATTTTTTATTTTGGCAATAAATGATTTAATAAATCTTGATGAAGAAATGCTTTTGTTTGCAGACGACATAATATGGATGACAGAGGGAACCAAAATCGACCCAATAATTTCAATATAAGCGAAAAGTTAAAATTATTTGAACAATGGTTTAATGACAATAATCCAATAATAAATTCAAGCAAAGCAAAATGCATAATTTTGCACACTAAAAATAAAGAAATATCAAATCAGCCGAATAGAACAAAATTTAACTATGTTATTATAGGAAGAGTTACTGCAATAACATGTTTGGGAATATTTATTCAAGAACAACTAAATTGGAATGACCAAATACTAGAAATAGAAAAGAAAATTCGAAGGTCAAATGGCATTCTTGCAAAACTAAATAATTCATTGCCATTAAATATAAAAGTTAGCTTATATTACGCGCTAGTATATAGCTACACCAACTATGGTAATGTTATATGGGGAAATTTATCACAAACTAATTTTAAAAGAGTAAATAAATTACTTGATAAAACAATTCAAAAAGGTAAACTAAAAGAAGACATTTATGAAAATAAAATCTTAAATATTACAAATATACGCAATTTAAAAATAGCATTATATATTTACGAACGAATAAATGAAAATAAACATATAAATATAATTACAATAAATAAAACAAAACATAATTATAATACAAGAGATAAAAGTGAACTAAAAAGTATGCAAATAAGAACAAACATGGGTAAAAATAATATAAATCATTATGGAATCGAATTCTGGAACACAATACCCACTGAAATTAAAGAAATAAAACTGAAAAATAAATTCAAAACTACCATAACAATTTTTTTTCTTGGAGCATCAAGTAAATTAGTCGCCACGGTTGCGGGTGCTTTTAAATGTTCGATTTTAACCTGTATTCTTTGTATACACTTTTTTGTGAATGTTATGATGTTATGCAGGAATAAATTTGATTTGATTTGATTTGATTTGATGGATGGATGGATGGATGGATGGATGGATGGATGGATGGATGGATGGATGGATGGATGGGCAGTCAGTCAGTCAGTCAGATAAACATACAAATTTGGCTTATTTCCGATACTTGAAGTGTAGATTGAGTGATGTATTCTGGTATACCTGAATATACATTTGTAGGCACGTTATAGTCGCGTAGCTCATTTGGTATTTCCGTCTGAAAAGGAATAATGTTTCCTTTACTCCCTTTTACCATGTTTTAAAGAACCTCAGGTCATCCGTGATTCAAATTGTGGATGATATATAACTGTTTATAAAGTACATTGAGCTGTTTATGCTGAACATTAAGCTGTCACATTTAGCTATCTGTTTCGCTTCTGATAACACTCTAAGCTATCTCGAATACCAATTTGCATATATATATCTTTTCCCATAAATAGAAAAAAAAACTGAAGTTTGTAATAACAAGTAATATAATTAACTGCAAAATATTTTTGCTTGTTCAATTAAAATCCTAACTATCATAAATGAAATCTATGAATTTTCCTATCCCCAAAGGGAACTCTGAAAGGATGTTGTCATCAGAGGTAATAATTCGTTACAAAAAGAAAGAAGCTACAAGAAGAAAAGAAACCATGTCATCATTTTCTGGCGAAGCAAATTATTGGGTTTTTTTCGGATCTCGGTTGGAACCGAATAAAATATATCCTCGATAGGGATCAGAATGTACACACACACAAGATAGCAGTTTCAGCACAGAAGTGATTTAAGCTCGACAGGGTGGTAGAAGTTTGATAAAATGAATCTCAACAAGCTGGCAATATTTTCAAGAGTATTTTAAATATTTGTTCGATTAAAGGGTGGTTGCTGTGGGATCTGCGCATGAAGTATTTCGCCTAAATGATAAACTGAAATCCGCATACCTATATCACAAACTAGAAAGGAGATGCGTAGTTAAATGAGACACAAATGATGAAATAATTTTTCCATATTCTTCTCATCTAGTATTTTCATTTATAGCTTGAAAAGAGAAGAAGTGATTACTATAAAGAAAAAGAAACAACAACTAACATATGCATTTAAATGAATTATATTTCTCGTGTTAATATTTCGCCATTTCTTTACAACTAAAGAGGTAGTAATTACAGAAATTCGAAACCGAGACTATAATATGCATTTGCGATAATTGTACAGCCGCTTATGAACAGAAATAATACGCTCTCCAACAATTTTACGTAACGTTTAAAATATGTTTACCCACAGAAAACCGACGACCATTAAATATCTGCAAAAATTGAATAAACAAACGAAACTACAAGCAAAGTAGCTTAAAACCCAGTTAGAAGTTAAACTATAGAATTAAGAACCTAAACTAGAAATAAGTTATAAGTTGAACTAAAAATAAGTTAGAATTTGAATTAAAAATTAGAAGTTAAAGTAAAAAGTAGAAATTAACTAAAATTAGTTATAAGTCATACTAAAAATAAGGTAGAAGTTAAATTCAAAATAAATTAGACCAGTAGTCTTCAAACACTTTGGCCCCCGAAGCCACTGATTCCTTTTCACTTTTAATATGCGTTTTTAGGTAGGGCCGATATGTAAATTGGTAATAAACGGCAAATACAAAACTAAACTGTGTTAAAATTTCTCTACTGTGTTTGCTGTCCGGCCGTGGCGTGAACGGCGTTTGGCGAACTGACATATGGAGTCACGCAGTGCGAACATGTTCTTCAAATATTCATGTGATATGAAGAGAGATTTTTTCTTGGACACTTGCTTTAACCCTCACGAACGGAGATCAGTCTACTAGCTATATTTCAGTATTATGTTTTAACTGTCATATTTAATAGCATGTTAGTTTTAATCACGTTGTGTTTAAATAAATTGAAGTTAGCTCGTGATGCAAAATTCGTTTGTTTTATTCGATGACGGGCCGTAACACGTACTTGGCCAATGTAGTTCACCATTACGTGTTGTTACTACAGTAATAGACATATGGAATCGGATTGGAGCGTTAATTATAGTTGGAGTTTGTTCCTACAGGAATAATAATCTACACCACTCCAACAAATGTTTTACTTTAATTACAAAATGCAGCAACTGATGAGAGAAATGGGGTTGTTTATTTTTGCATAATTCGTTAGTGTCTGGTTTAATTGAAGGTAGAGGCAGACGAAGGTCAGGTTCAACGTCTATGCGGCTTCTGTATTTGGTTTTGGTTGCTGCATGGGCAGAAAATCAGGATTCACAGAATTAACTTGTAGCACACGAGAGAAAAAATGCTTTGCTTAATTGGCCAGTAGTTTAATTTCTTTCTTTAAACTTAACCTACATATTCAGAACACGATTTAGCTTAGAAAACAGTTTTCAAAGAGTTGCCTGACGAAAGGTGATGAAAAAAGATTTCCCAGAACTTAGGATCATCTATTTATTTTTTATTGGGCGAGTGGATTAATTTTTCTGAAAGTGTCCGTCAGGCCTGAAACCAAGCCGGGGCCATCAGGGGCATCGCTTCAATTGCC
>QLNU02015360.1:36753939-36769803 GCA_006491805.2 Dysdera silvatica
TGAGTGGCGCTCGTGTCAATTTATGCAAATGCGAAAAAGCTTAAAACTAGCTGTTTTGCAGTAAGTCGCCAATTAATGTGCGATAGTGAATGAAAAGATTTCGAGATAGCCGATTTGTAAAAAAGACGTCGAGACGTCATTTACCAGTGGAATTACATTACGCAGCTATACGCAGACTTGAAGCTGGCCAACGGTAGACGGACGTTGCAGAACGTCGACCATTCTGTGATCAGCAGAATGTGGCAGCAGTTCCAAAACACGAATTTAGCCTCCCGAAGATACAGCGAAGGTAGGCCAAGGGTTACGACCTCCTCAGATGACCGATACTTACGGCTTTCTGCAAGGCGAAACAGGACTGCTACTCTGACTCATCTCAGATCTGCGCTTGCTGCAGCTACAGGAAGGACTGTATCAGCTTCGACTGTACGCAGAAGGCTACATGAAGAAGGACTGTACGCTAGGCGACCAGTATTATACATGCTCTTAACTTCTCGCCACAGGAGGGGGAGGTATGAATTGGGCATGTACGCATGAGAACTGGACTCGAAATCAGTGGAGGTCCATACTTTTCACGGATGAGCCGAGATTTGCTTTGCAGAGTGATTCTCGATGAATTTTCATCTGGAGAGAGGCTGGTACTCGATATCAGCCCTCTCTTATGCAGGAAAGGGACACATATGGTGGAGGTACTTTGCCTGTATAGGGAGGCGTAGCTTTAGGCGGACGTACTGACCTCTATGTGTTGTCTCATGGCAACCTTAAGGCTCAGAGGTATAGAGACGAGATCATGGACCCCGTTGTTCAACGGTATGCGGCTGCTATTGGCGATACATTTGTACTGCAGGCAGATAATGCCCGCCCTCACACAGCTCGTCTCGTGCAGCTGTAAATTGAAGAAGAGACTATAATCGAAATGCAATGGCTAGCACGCTCTCCCGACATAAATCCCATAGAGCATGTTTGGGATGCTCTCGAGAGGCGTGTTGCTGGCCTCCACCATCTCCCCGAACCCTGGAGGAGCTTAGAATTGCCTTGCGCGAACAATGGGCATTGCTACCCACAGAACTCATTGACAACATCATTAGCAGCATGGAACAACGCTGTCGGGCCTGTATTACTGTTTGAGGTAACCACATTTTGTATTGAGATACTTTTTACTATTTCATTGTGACACCTGTATTTCTGACTTTTTTTTATTTGTATAGCTTATACAAAATGTAAATGCTTTGTATCACATGTTCTTACATTTTTTAGTTACATATGGTATGATAAAGATTTTCACCAAATTTCATCCAAATTGGTTGTATATTTTATGAGTTATCACGTTTTTTCCATTTGTTGCTTAATTTATGGAAACCAGTGTACTTGGTAAATTATCATTTTGGTTATTGTATATGTCTCCTTTACTAGGTTATCCTTCTGTCATACTTGACTATAATCTGCCCTAAACCATATAGTTTAATTAAAGAAAAGCCCAGCTTTAATTCATTGTCGTAAATTAAATATTTTGGTGAGTATAAAGCAGGGTTGTCCAACCTTTTTGGGTAGCGGGCCACTTAAAGAATTTTCACGGATCTTATAAGCCAGCGGTTTCTTAAAAAAAAAAATTGAAAAAAAATAACTTACACTGAACAGCCTCCCTTTAGAGTTTTTTCCAGTTATTTGTGCTCTTGCGATGTAGAAAGGGGTCACCTCTCCTGTCCCCAAAATTTTTCCTTATTTCTGAAAAAAATCTAAAATTTTTGTTTGTGAATTTTTTTTATTTCAAACAGTTGTAGGCAGGCCGGATTATGGCCCGCTGGCCATATGCTGGACAACCCTGATATAAAGGAAGGCTAGTAATATAACAACATTTACCTAAACTATTTAACAGTCCAAAACTAAAACTTTTCCTGGTGAGGGCCCCGAAACCCCCCACCGCGTATTAACATCCTGGATTCGCCCTTGAAGATCACTGGGGTTTAACACTTGCTGATTGAGCTCGTCGTCACTTAGGAACTCGAAACCTGCTTCAAGTTTATCAATGTCCATCCCTTCACCAACGTCATTAATTTCAATGTTTTCTCCTGCGGGTAGAGCCTCACAAGTGTGTAAAATTGTCTCATTGTCGATGTTAACGGAGTGGCCCTAACTTGAATTTGACGCCGATGGTTAGGCGAGAAAGACGGTAAATCGGGAGACGGATAATCGAGGTTCCACTGTAGATGTGTGTTTTTTTTTGTTTTGTTTTGTTTTTTGTTGATCAAAAAATTTTTTAATTAGATTTATATTTACTGAGAAAACTAAAGTTAAAAAAAACACATAAATTTCTCTATTTTGGGAACTTAAATATCCTATGACCCCTTAAATCTTATAGTACCTAATAGTACTATGTCATATCGTTCAAATAACTGACTCACTGAACCAGTCTTCTCGTTCTCGATACGTGAGCAAAATCATTCACTCATTCATTCACTGAGCGATTTCGAACACCTGTGTTATCTAATCTGGTTTATCACTATGTATACTTATCACCACTTTGCTGCCTATCATCAGTATATTATGATTACATGATCATTGCCATTTAAAACTTGTTTCCTTACGTCATTCCGCGTTTTGCATAATTAAAAACATGTCATCTCAACGGCTATGATATTAGAACAATTCTTTTTTCAGGTCATTGTATCATCGAAAAGAATGCGCAATACAATGGCAAGATATATTTTATATAAAACGCTATATTTCGCCCGCAAAAAAGCTGAAAATATTCCATTGGAATGCATTGGGAGCTACAACGTGTTCCATGGATTGAAACCTATCTGTGATATACGAGAGATCTTATTGCATAACTTTAAAGAACAGATATGGCATTCATCGTGAAAAATAGCATTGAAGCAAGAACAGGAAATCTGTTATCAGTATTTCATGTCTCGTTGTGCTCCAAGTTTCTTTACGAAAAAGAAAAAAACTCTTCCTAAAGTTATATACCTTATGCTTATAATGTGGGTATTTATACTTCTGTAAGAAATATTTCATGCAACAGAGCATAATAAGAAAAAAAAAAGACTCACACTTTACGATAGAAAATCGCTTGTACCTAGAAGAGCAATCGGCGAATATATCCACACGATTTCTGATGAAGAGAAACCTGCAATATAAAGATCACAATACATGACATAAGCATCATATTAAATGATTTATGAATACTATATTTCAAGTATATCAGTTCTCGCTCAGTGAAATTTAAAAATGTTTATTTACACAAATGCGAGTCAATTTAGTGATCAAATACATTATTTGGAGAGAAAAGCCTTTTATCTTGAAATCTAAATTAAGTAAAGATTTACCGATAAAGTAATGAATGTTTCGTGTTAAACTTTATGCACATGTTCACATTGTTTGGTGCATAATGATCTTTTCCATCCTTGTGTCATAAAATATAACCAACCCAGCCCCGTTTAAGATACTGAAACGTAAAAGCATAAACTGATGTAAAGAATTTAATCATATGATCATTTTTCGAGGAACGTAATTCATGTATATTTTTGTGCGTAAAAGAATACATAAATGTACGTTTAATTATCGTACAAAAATGAGAATATTTTAAAAACATATTTATTTAAAAAAAACCTGTCCACTTCATTCAGAAGTTTTATTTTGAGATTCACGACTTCTATATTCACAACGCTGGCACTCTCTCTCCCTCCTTAAAGATATACGATGTTTACTGTATAAGACTTCCGCAAGATTTTGTTTTGGTGAGAATTTTCTTATTTAAGACTGTTTATGCCCATGAATTCATTTAGGTTTACTTACCTCCAATCTCCATTTTGTGGTGTTCCCACTTTTTCGTTACCGAAACTCATAAATCTCTTACTTCAAAAAAATCAAATTTCTGAAAGGTAAGAGGTTTGCATTGAGCACCGTAGATAGAAAGCTTCAGATACGAGTTCGTTTGAAAGCACGTTGGATTGCGCTCGATTTTCTAAAAATCATTTTTGCTTTTCAAAAAATCACCGATTTTTTAATGAAGATCGATGAGATACAATGTTTTTTTCAAAAGAATTCGCTTTCAAAAACTATTGAGCTACGGTGGCTCAGTATGTCGAAAACATTATGTTTCGTAATTGTAATAAAGGTGATATAGAATTTGTATCGTACATTAAGAAATAGACTTTTAAGTTTCGATTTCTAAACTAACGTTTTTAACACTTCGCCATAAACCAAAATAGACCAAACCAAAATAAACCAAATTTACTCTGTTAAATATTTAAAGTTTTGCACAGATTGAATGAATAATCGAAAATGAATAATTTACAGACATGGGGAGTCTGTTTCCAGAACCCTTAGATTTAGAAAATACCTGTGAGCAAGAAGCGAGCAATTTAATTTAGAGGATACAAAGTTAATTTAAGGATTATGAGCGTTAATCCTTACAAAATTGAAACTAGCAAGACACGAAGTACAAAGTTTTCAATTTACGGAAATATTGTGAAATTTACATAAAGATGAGTTGAGTTTAAGCCCTGAAGGGACAATTATTACACTATTTACTGTGTAACCAATTTCACGGTTTCGCAGTTTCATATCAAATGTGAGTTCGAAATATTTTTCGATGTCGTATGAATAATATTCGTAGTAGTTCTCAGAAGTGCCTTGCTTTTGTTGCTAAAACTTATTTTCTCTGTGTGCCTTTATGCTGTGTGCTTCGTTCCTCACATATAAGTATTTACCATATAACTATTATGCGAGTAGAAAGATCAGCGTTAGGCTTTCCAGAACTTAATCAATGATTTATATATAGCCTCTTCTCAATATGAGCAACAGTTGAACGTGACCTGCAAGCCATGAATAACTTACAAAATATCTATGGTTTATAAAGACAAGAAGCAACAGCCAAATGTTTTCTAAGAGCGATAAATCCCCATTAATGGTGAAATAGTCCATGCTATGCTTGTATAATTATAAGAAAATGACAGATTGACCAAGAGGCAAAAGTGACTGTTGGTTTCGGCGTGATTGTCGCTATGTAAATAATTAGAATTCCCCTAGATGAATACTTTGACCCCAAGCAAAACGTACGGTCGAACATTTCATTTTATTTCCGGCCGCCGAAATGGCTTTGAGGGTTAATAACTGGCAGCGTAGATCGATTCCTATGGCAAAGTCATTTCACCATTACCTGTCGCTTCACTTACAGCACTTGAAAGAGATTTATCTTTCTCCCATCTATTTCGCTTCTATTTCGCAGATTTTTACTTACTAGCGACCCCTTGAGCCAAAAAAAACAATACATAGCATTTCTGATATTACAGCGACTACTTTATCACAAGATTATTTATGAGAAGGTTCCACCATTCTTCAGTAAGGCATGATTCGTACCAAACATAATATTTGTTGCATGTTAAAGAAGATTCTTAGGTGGAAGGCTCTTCCTGAACTTGAATAAATAATCTCGTTTCCCCATTTGACTGATGCACCATGGTGAAAATGATACCCGCAGTTTGACCAACAAAGACATAGGGCGTTAAAAATGGACACGGAATACTATGGAGAGAAAAAACTTTATGTTTCATGAAGTAGATCCATATAACTGCCTACTTATCACTATATACAATAAAAAACAATACTGAGGTTGAACAATAAGAGTAGATTTATCGTTTTACGTTCTCATTACTTTAACAGGCAACGTAGCAAACATTGCCTTTAGCCATTGATGAGCGTCTTGTTATAGTGTGCTCTTGCTGCCAAAGCTCCATAATTCATATTTATATACTAAAACTAGCAACGTTTAGTAGTTTTAATTAAGGTGTAATAGCTAGTTGTGTCCGTGTGTTTCTTTTTCATTTCATAAAAGTTATGGACCAATTTTTTCGAGAAAGGCGTTGATAAATGGCTTTGAATATACTGGTTTTAATTGCTTCGTTTTAAACCTGCGGTAAAATAAAAGTAAGCATTTAAATCCCAGACAGGAGAAAGGATGTTCCAAAAATTCACCTCAAAAGGCTAAAGAATAGAGTCAAGAATATTATTTAAGAGAGCATAAATAAGTCGTCGAGGAATTCCTAAGAGACTTCAACTGGAAGTGCGCTATGAGACATTAATTGAAGACGTAGTTTTCGTTTAAAAAACTATTTTAATTAAAAGGAATACCACCACCTTCTTACTTCAGCATTTCGAACTTAGGCAAAAAATGGTTTTTCATGTCAAAGACTTCATCATAAACATAAGACGCGGTCTTTTTAATTTTTAATTATGCTATACCAATAATTAATGAAACTTCGTCTTTTTTTCTAAAGAGGAGGCACACGTTTTGGAATAATAAATATTGTTTGTGTTTTGCGCCATGAGGATAGCAAAGACAATATTGTCACAGCATCTACAATTTTCAGCGGAATCTCAACGTTTTTCGACTAGCGAGTCAAACACCAGACAACGGAACAGTATAAATAGCTCTGTGCTATTTGGACTCAAACTCTGATTTTTTTTCCTGCAGACAAATATGTTACTACGACGTCATCGTAGGACTTTACACTAAATTTGGTGGGATGGTTTCAAATCCCTCTAATGTGAAGTAGTAACGCATGAAGTGGAAATTACACATTAAAAAAATTACATACGCAAATAATTGATTCAGTTTTAGCAGTTTGTTTAATACAATGTAATATATATACATCTATACCTGCACATATTTCACATTGCTAGTGTTTTGAGACAGATGCTCCAAAATATATGTGATTTTTATATAGAAGTTTCTAAGTCTAGAATTCTTATGTTTTCTACATATTCTTACATATTTTCCAGAATTCTCTAAGAAGAAATCTCTAAATCTAATAGCTGGTCGTATAGAATAGTTTATAAAAAAATGGCAAACGATGTTTTTAACCTACATGTGTTTTGCCAATTCCCATCCAAATGATCTGTATTACAAAATATTAAGATGTTTAAAAAGTAAATTTTAGTCCACTTAACAGTTTCTGCTTAAAGGAAAAAGATACGCAGAGCTTGATTTCCATACTTTATCGTTAAATATTTTTCTGTTAAAATATTTAAAATAAAATCAGAATCGCGTTATTTTAGTAGTTTATACTCTTATTTCGGTTTGTTACACATGTAGTTCTAACACAACAGGTGACTTTAAACTGGATTTAGAAATACAGGAACACCACTCCTAGAACGCGAAGTTTTAGCGAAATATTTATTATAAGAGGATTTGTCATGTAAAGAATAATATTCGTTAGAAGTAAAGTGTTTTAGCGAATTTTTAATGAACAATTGGCTATAACGCGATTCCATCCCGAGCATTTAAATTTCGGCGAGTTGACGACTTTCGACATTGCAGTTAACGTCATTATAACCCAGCAGTCTGTTTGTATTTACGGTGTATAGGGATGCTTAACACACTTCGCGTTAAATAATTGACTTACAATTAAGTGTAGTGTTAAATGAATTACATATAATTATATGGGGTGTCTTGAGATGTGCGCGTAACCCTAGATTTTATATAAGTCTTGTTACTTATATGTGTATATTGAGGGCGTCGAAGAATGGCCGTACCACCCTTAATAACTCTAGTTCTTCTCAGCGGAAAAAGTTTGTTCACGTCCATTATTATTTTATTTTTTATACATATATATATATTCAATTCAATTTATTTCCTGGGCATCATTCAAGAAAAAAAGCAATACAAATAATAACACAGTGAGGACGATGCCAAGGTGGTGATGAGAATGGGGACATATGCGTGACAAAGTTCTCATCACTAAGAACGATAAAACGGTATATAAAAATAGGCACATGAATGACACAAAACGTTGATAACATAGTGATAATGAACAGGTATCTACAGATAGACATACAGATAGACATATGAATGACACAATAGATTGAGAACATTGCAAAATATTGAATTAAGAAAAAAGGCATAAGCACTGAAGCACAATCAACGAGTAAAAAGAATTTTTTCAGTTTTGACCTGAATCAGGTTAAACTATTGATCGATTTCAAATCAGTTGGAAAAGAATTCCAAAACTTGGGACCCGGAACTGTAATGTCATGGTACAAGAAATTAGTATGAGCAAAAGGTATATATAAAGTGCTATAGTTTTGGTTATTGTATGTGAAGGTGGATTGCAAAGGCTAATAAATTTCTCTGTTCAGGCCAAGTTTAATACAATTGAACATTAATGTGCCAACCATGAGAATCCACATGGGGGCAGAGGGAGCTCGGCCCCCCCCTAGCTGTTTAAAACCTTAATTTGCCCGAACCTTCTATGCATTTTTCTTCAAAAGTTTTAGAGCTATATTTTAAAATAAAGTACTTTTCAGCTCATTACTAATTGTCAAGCAGTATCAATTATTTTTGTAGCATTTTGGTATCTTGTACATTCACTAAAATTCTCGACAGCTTTGAGAAGGAGGTAATAATTTTTCTCAGCACCCACCCCCCAACTAAAAGTATTCGTATGGGCGCCCATGATGCCAACTTTAAATTCCAATAACTTATTTATAGGAAGAACATTTAATTGGGCTGATAAAGTAGAATTTGTATTAGATCTTCGCGACAAATTGTAATAAATTTTTTTTGGATTGAAGAAAGGCGATTTAAATTAGTGATAAAGAGATTGCTCCAAATTATAAAACAATAATATATATGAGAGGTAATGAGAGCATTGTAGAGTACTTTAAGTATTCCATTGTAGAGTACTATATATATACGGTGGGCGGCAATTATCCTTTAAAACACTTTACTTGTTATCCCACCGGAGGGGGGCGGCAATGACAGTTACTCGCCCCGTGCAGCAAAATATTTAGCTACGCCACTGTGTATATATACACAATGACTCACAGGATCGTTCACATCAGTCCACGATTTATTTACACCAGGCCTCAAACTGAGGCTTTTAATGCAAAAAAATTACTTCTACGTATTACCTGTTCAGAAATCCATGGGGAATCATAACACATAATTAAAAACAGAAACGTTAAAAAAATACTTTATTTATCGTAATACAAAGGAAAAGGATCTTTTGAACAAACTCGTGGGTTTAATGAAAAAAAATGTTCAGTACCTCGTATATCCTCCTTTTGCCTTGATAACTGCTTCAATTCTTTTAGGCATACTTTGAACTAAGTTCAGGCAATGCTCTGAGCTAATACGTTTCCACTTTTTCTGGGCTCTGGCCAAGAGGTGGCCCAAACAGGTCTTCTCAGTGCTAAAATCAGTCATTGATCGTTTTAATGTTCCTCATAAATGCTCAGTAGGTTTTAAGTCTGGAGATTAGGGTGGCCGCTCCATTACTTCAAACCCCTGAGTCGATAGCCAGGATTTCATCAGCTTTGCTTCATGTTTGGGGTCGTTATCTTGTTGAAAAATGACGTTTGCAGTTGCTTTTTCCAATTTTTCCATACTTTCAAAGAGGCTGCGGCTCAAAATTCCTACATAATCTCTTACTGCCATGAGCCGCTCTATCCACTCTAACAAGCCAACATTATTTGCTACTGTACAACCCCACACCATGATACTATCCCGCCAAACTTTTTTGTAAGGGGTACCTTTCTTGAAGTTAAAGGTTCATTTGATCGTCGACAAGTCGAACACTACGCAGATTAAATTAAGCAACAATTTTTATCAACGTTTTTTAGGCGTAGTAATATTAACGCCGATGTTATGGCATGGTTAGATGGTGAAACGTTCGCAAAGAAAAGGAATGTTTTTTGTGTTCGGTGGGGGCACTATCCCACAACCTTCAGCAGTCCGAGTGGGAGCTCTATCAGTTGGTAGAGCTCCCGCTTGACAGGGTATCCGGCGCGCTGATCGCTCTGCAGTTTTAAGTCCAGTGATCAGGTCTCTCCCGAAGTAAATCAAATTGAGTATATCAACGTTTCTCGCTTCTACCCACCATTCTTTTTACTGCGTACTCTTTCTTGAGTCGGCCGAAACTTCTTGCACTGATGGGACATCGACTACACGCCAGTTTATAAGGCCACTCACGATTGCAGCGCCACTCACGACTGCAGCGCCACTCACGAGTGTACGGTCATGCGCAGTCACATCCAATTAGGATCATTTGCATACCACCCCGCCCTCCAGCTATTTGCATAATATTGCGGTTGTAGAATTTAAAAAATGTAGAAAATTTCTTCTTGGGACGCAACTTTCATTGTCGGTGAATGTATATTGCAAATGGAAGCAGCAGAGATACCTAGAATGTATACGGGGTTTCAAGATGACGGAAATTTTTCCGAACGTTATTACCTGAAACCGTAAGACACATCAAGAAAACGGTTTAAAATCATTAACTAGTGGAAATTTTCCTGATGGAAGCCTTATATTGCTTTTAAAAAAGTAGCACATTCACGATTACGTAGTATAAGGATGGAGCAACAGAACTCATACTAACCAGACAGGTTTCGATGCAGAACGGGTGCTTGAAAATGAAGGCGTTGCAATTTAACACTTTATTATAGTCTACAACAATCTTTCGGTTACTGAATAGATTAATATGTAAGAATGAAGACAATAATTTTGTTGTAAAACAATACACACTGGTAAAAAATATTGCACTCCTATATCGCATTCCTCCATGTGAGTGAAACAATGTTTTTTACAAAATATTATATATGTATTATTTATACATAAATATTACATATTTGTTTATCCAAAGTTCGTATTTTTTTTTTATCTGCGGGATTTAATTTTTTCCCGTCATGAGACTTCAACTTTTATACTGTAACTACGTTGCATGACAGAATAAATGTAATATTCCTACTTAAATATTTGTTTTTTGGCAGTCCTTAGTGGCTCGTATGAAATATGCCGACAAGGTAATTAATATTTATTTTGGTCGAAAATTATTACACTTGTTTCGCGTGGTTTTCTGAATCACCTCGAGTCCATAAAAAATTCATAAAATAGCTCTCTCATTAATTAATTTGCTTGGACGATTCGAACAGGCATTTGTTTGAATGTAGCCACCAATTGCCTATTGCATCACATCCCTTTCGTTGTTTCCCAACCTAATTATGTAGATGACAATTTTCTTTCATTGCTTCCGGCATAGCCCAATGTGAGCTGAAGGCAGCGCTACTTCTATTTACGAAAAGACTTTCAAACTACGGCTTTCACAATTTTCGTGACTAGATGAACTGGATTTCGCTCTATTGGAGCTGAATTGATCGTACGTGAGTTCCGAGATGTTTTCGAGCATCGACAGGAAACAATAATCGAAAATAAACTGCAAACTTGGGAATAGCGTGATAGCGAAAGTTCGGCCCTCGAAAAATTCAGGCTTCGTTTAACAAGTAAACGAAATGAAATTTGAGCATTCGCATCAAATTAATTTTAATTTGCTCATGAATGAAAATACTTAAAGTAATTACAAAATACATTCATCGAATATTGAGAAGTCTTAATGAACTGAATCCTTTATAATTAATGTTGTAAGAAAGTATATCAATAGTGACCTTAAATTCTTAACGCATTTCGTTTATATTGATTAGTAAGAAACGAATTAATTCATTATAAGAAATATGTATGTGATCAAAAATTGGATAATATATCCAATTACAGTATTATATCTTTACTCTTGGGAAGTAGTAAATTTCGGTCGTCCACAGTTGGTGAATTCTTATAATATACTTATGGAGAGTAAATCTCCTACAGCTTAATATAAGCAAATGATGTTCATGCGAGTACTTACCCGAATTAATTAAACGTTTAACACATAACATTAAACATTAAATGCTTTTTCAAGCTTAAAGTTGGTTGCAGAACTATTTCTAAACGCGACTGATGCGTACTTAACAAAACACTATTTATTCCCCAAATTCAACCAAAATGAACATAAATTATACTTACTGTCATCGTACCCTCCATGCGTAGTGAAGAAAAAGTGTTAAGCCAGCTTAACAGCTTATGAGCGAACGGAGTGCCATTGAGAAAATATGCTGTAGTATTTATACTGAGGCAGCAAAGGCCCCTGAATAACTAACTGCACGCTAGGACACATCACGCGTTAATACAAATGCATGTTGATGCACGTAAGGATGCCGCAGCATCACTCCCCCACCAGCCCGATTAACCATGGTGAGGAAAGCCATATCAAATGTTCAAGGAAATGGTACTACAACTTGTGATTCGAACGTAGTCATAGGCGTACGCAGAAAGTTCATAAGGAAGGTTATAAATTTGTAAGGAAGGGGGGTTACAGAGCTTCAACTCCAAATATGTATACATACAAAAATGCATCGAAATTACAACATCTATAAATCCCCTGGTTAAGACAGTGAACCTAGTTCACACAGATGAAGTGTCCATAAACACGAAGTAACAGTAATAGGCCCAGAAAGGGAAAAATACCCACAATCCTGTTCAGCGAACGTAAGCAGCCGTTAATCCGAACACGAGCCATTTCATCACTACTAACGTGTCTAATAGAATAAACGCATAAAACGCGAAAAGGTGACACAAAACACTACTATTTACCAGATGCTTTATACGTAAAGTAATTTATAAAATAGCCAAGCACAAGTTGACGTGGATTATACTTCTTTGTCTGAAAGCAAAGGCAAATATCCCTAGGTTGGTCAGTGGTAAAAAATGAAACTAAAGTCGTATATAATTCATCTGCATAAGCATGTATATTATATTATAAAATTGAAGGCTTTCAATGAAATAATGCTATATAATTAGATGGGGTGCAAAGCACCCCGCGTTCTTCTAATCGGCGCGCCTTCTCAAGGGTTAAGTAATTTAAGAGTTTTATATTAGAATATATAACCCTATAATGCTGGATACTATCAAAATTTTAATAACGATACATAGAACAAAATTATTTAGATCGCAAGCGGTAGTGGTCCCGTGAGGACTAATATTATTAACTATAGAGTATAGGCAATCTTAGTTTGAGACAATATATTTTCTCCCCAGTAAAGTCACAGACAACCATGGCTTCTTTCCTGGTTGTTTACGATAAGCAATGGAAAGATTAAGGTGGTCCGGGAGAACCCAAATTCTAATAAAAATTGCTCAACCCTAAGGACTTCCTCAGGAGCCTATGCTGACAAATTGGGATGAACAAGAAAGAGTGTCAGAGATCAACTAAAGATTTTTTTTAAAATTTTTTATGGCGCCTGGACAGCTGGGTTCGTGCTGTCTTCGGACGTAAAATGCAAGCAACAAATGTCCAGATACAATCTCTTTCTAAATATGCTAAATAATATCATTTTTATGAAGAAAACACGCCCAACGTGATTAGGACTGTCACTTTCTTGGGCTGGCTAGGCAGGAGTATACTCCCAATGAGCTTGGCTACGTGTTAATGTGTCGCGGTTTAGGCATCACGTTAAGGCGTTGGTCTGTCCCCTAAACTTCATGGCGCAGTCTTGAGGCATTAAATATATAAATGAAAACACAAATGACTAAGCTTTCTAGAACATGGTACGTATATTGTATTTGTGAAAGAGTCTGGTGATCCAACCCTTTATTTTAGATTAATTTTATTGCACAAGAACAGCAAAGGTTATATGCGCCAGAAGCGCATCTTAGGTAAGATTGGTGGATGGTTCAAAGTAAGTGGAAGGTACATACAGTGTACTTCACAAAGTAATTATGATGAGAGATCGGAAATATTGGTATTGTTACGAAGGCATAGTTTCAAACGACACATTACATTAGCTAAGTATGTACCATTTACTAGTTTTGTTCTCCTCGCCCCAAGGTGATATAATGGTAACGCACCATGCCATACCGAAAATCCGAGCTTGAGTTTCAGATTATATTGAACGTTTGTTGTTCTTTCCTGCTGAACTGCATTCCGGTGTTTGATTCCCTTAGTAGCAAACGTTTGCTTTCCCCGAAAAGGGGTAAGTGATGGCGCAACACGTTCTTAATTGTTTTTGAGCCATTAAATAAACCAAAAGATTTGGTTTCTTTATATATATCACAAACCCTACACAACAAACATTCTATTAAAGCTGAATTCTAGATATCACTTGTAGATTGCATGGAATAGTCATAAAACTGATTCCTTCTTTCGAAAATATAAACCGTTTCCGAAATGGGTGACTCAGAATGACACTGCGAGATGAAAAAAAATATAGCAATTGAAATTACGCAAAATTTTCAATTCTAGAATTCATTTACTGACGCTGTCGTTTGAAGATGGCATGGTTGTAACCGTAACTACAAAATAATCTCACTTTTCTCACATTTGTAATGAAGATAAAAGACTGTCTCTAAAATGAAAGATATTTAAAGTTTCAATTTTTTTCAACGAAAATTACTTTAGATTATAATTTAAGCTATTTAAAAATCGAAAAGTGATTCGTGATTTCGCTACCGGATAAAATACCGACTAATACTTTGGAAAAGACAGTTAAGTAAATGCAACCAAACATGCACATACGTGCCTTTCGCATAAGAGATACACCATTGCTCCGTGATATCGTTATTGCGCAGAATGACCATTGCTGTCCTTGCGCCATAAAACTACAACCAGCCAACTAATTGCTACGTGATAAAGTTCGCTCCTAAAAAGAACTCTACGACTCGAAATTTCTGAGAATCACTGCACTGGAAACCTGAACAAGAAGTGTTGCCGCTTTCATGGTCAAGTGAGGGTTGCTTTTGTCGAAAAGAGTTTTCTCAACTGCAGTCGGACCATTGAGGAGCTAGTAGCATTTGAAAGTACTAGGCTCACGCGAAACACAAGGGATTTTCATACTCAAAGTGCCTCCCTTCACTGGAAAAGCCTTGCTGAGTCATTGGAAACAAATGAATTTACGGACACTGTCCAATCACTGACAGGAGAATTTAAAAATAATGCGTTAACAATTGAGAAGGCAGACTCAGAAAATACGCTAATACTCCTCAAAGAGTTTCAAACGCTGTTGGACAGGGAATCCCCAAATCGCGTGCTGATAGAGGATGGGTTCTTCCACAGCCCCTCTGAAACCCCGGAAAATCCAGGCCCCTCAACGAGCCATGAAGGCCCAAATAGCCTCTTTTTGAAAGACCCCAACTCAGATAAATGGAAAAAGGTAAAAAAGAACCTACCAGAAAAAATCAAACCAATCTGAAGGAAGCATAAACTCCCTTAGCGATGATAGTGATATAGACAACCCCGCCCAAGAGGAATCAACCAACCAGATTCGCCGATCGGACCGCAAACAAATTGCGTACCCATAAATAATGAGGCAACAATACCGTATGAGCTAGACCCAAATGGGAGAAAAACATACATTCCCCCTTCTATGTGAGAAATAACCATTCCTCACATGAATTAAAAGAAATTATTAAGGAGGTCACCTCAAACTTCAGCATTTCAATAGTTCGAAATAACGAACATAAAATCCAGGTCTCCTCCTCTGACCACTATCGTACCATAGCAAAAGAATTCGAAATTAGAAAAATCCTTCATCATAGATATAAGTTGAAAGATGAAAAGAGAATGCTCTATGCTGTAAAAGGACTCCCCCTTAGTTACGGCCCCGAAAATCTAAAGAGGGAAATAGAGGCAATTGGCTTTAATAATTGCCTCGTCCACCAATTAACTCATAACCGAAATCGGGGAAAAACCCACATCCCCATTTTTCAAGTAAGCCTTCCAGGCTCCAAATATCATACGAGCTTCATGGCGCTGAGAATAATTGATCATATGGTGATAAGCATTGCCCCCTTCAGAAAGCCCCCAGGTGCTCCTCAGTGTAGAAGATGCCAAGCATTTTTCCACACTACGGCCTGTTGCTTTGCGTCCCCCCAGATGCGTTACGTGCACGGGAAACCACCTTACGGTGGAATGTAAAAAAGAAAGGGATACACCAGCAAAGTGTGTAAATTGCAGAGGACAGCACACGGCAAGTTACGGAGGCTGTCCGGCAAAT
>QLNU02015360.1:36775248-36815942 GCA_006491805.2 Dysdera silvatica
CCTTCTGGTGAAACATCGTATTGTCTTGTAATTTTCATTCATTTTGTTGATCTAAGTGTTAGAGCAGAGTGAAATGTGAAATGTTACAGTTGAAATAATAGCTGAATATCTGTTTTAATTGTTTTTTATGTTATGGATGGTAAAGAAATGTGTACTAGAAAGTCGAAGAAAGGTTTCTGTACTAGAATTGAAAAATCATAGTAACTTCCGATGCGATGCATTAGCCAAAAATTACATGCCAGGTGGTTATAATGGAAGTTTCCTGTTTAGAGCTCCCTGTAGCCAGAAATAATAAGCAAAATAACTGCAAATTCTTTATACCTACTATTCAATTAATGGGGACACCTAATATTTATCGATTTCGCGGAAAAATGTAGTTCCAAAATTTGTCGACAGGAGAACTGTGGGTCTATAAAATATGAAATACTTAGAAGAAACCCAAAAAAATAATAAATAACACAAATCTGAAATCATACTTTTATTTTTTAAGTTTATTCGTTGCAAAAACAAGAAAGAAACTTGCGTAAATTGCCACGGAAAATGGTTTTTCAACTCGTTCAACCTTCATTCGTGTTGTTGCTGACAACAGAATTCAACATCGACATGCTTGCCATCGTTTGGGACTAAAAAGCGCATTCGATATACAGCATGGTTAACTGCAGAATGCAACGTCTCTGGAGAAGTATCCTGCACATGCTGCAGTATGCTGTCCTTTAAAACAGCTAGGTTAGGGACATTTCCTCAATAAATACTGGCTTTAAGACGACCACACAGCAAAGATCACACAGTGCAAGACAAGGCGATGTTTGTGGCCATTTTATAGGGAAACAGCGACAAATAATTCTTTCATCAGTGAAATATCGGCGTTATAACTGCTGCATTGATCGTGGAATATGAGGATCTTACACGAAAAATATCTCACTTGGGCATCCTCTTTCCTTAAATCGCGGAATTAGGAAGATACTGTTCGTTTACAAAAAAGAAGTTTGATGGAAAAGTTTGAAAAAACGGGAGGTGATGTCACAAACCGGCTATTCCATTACAGCAGAGAAGGATTCCAATTTCAGAACTTGATTTTGACGTCGAAAGCGTTCACCAAAAAAAAAAAAAAAATAAATAAAATTGACGAATTGTCAATATCGACTGATTTATGGATATGATAACCATATTGAAACTGATTTGAAATGCTTAACGTCCTGTGTAATATTTCAAAATGAATTAATACCTTTAACTATTCAGTTTTTAAATACATGTCTTGTTTCTTTACTTTTTAGCATATTTTATATCTTAGATTAGATTTTATTACGAATAATAAATGTTGATATTAGCATTTACTAACTAATTATTAATAGCAATGTGCTAATTGTGCCCATCAATTAATTCGGTAAAACCCACCCTTAATGAAGCCGAAACAAGATGCTGAAATATTGGATATATATGTGAACTTCGATATATCTATATCGGTTGATGAATAATGAAATTCAAGAGACACGGAGAAACTTTGATATAGATGTGAAACATCGATATATCCATAACGGTTGATGAATATTATGAATTTCAATAGATACGGAGAAACTTCGATATACATGTGAAATATCGATATATCCATATCGGTTGATGGATATTATGAAATTCAAGAGACACGGAGAAACTTCGATATATATGTGAAACATCGATATATCTATATTGGTTGATGAGTATTACGTAGATCAAAGGACACGGAAGAACTTCAATATATCGAGGCTCGATGTGAGCGACTGCGACAGTAATATAAAGTAATTGTAATTTTACTAAAAAAATGTAAGTTTAAGTCATGGCCCATGGTTACAAAACAAAATATCAATAATCTCTTCAATAGGCAAAAAGGCATTACTCACTGCCTATCATAGAATAAGTAAACCAACAAAATTGATTAAATTACCTTTTCAATGATATATAATTTTATAGTATTGGTACAAAAAAAAGTGGTGTAATTAGCCATCAAACCTCTAAAATAAACTTTTTTCAAAGGGTTTCCACAATTTTGTCCACTACTGTATATATCTATGAAAGGAAAAACTCAGAACAGCGAAAAACCCAGCTAATTATTTTTAGTAAAAAATAATTTTAAGGACAAGCACGTATTTATAACAGCATCCTAACACGATTGAAACCTGCAAAGCATGAAAATCGAAGTGCGAAATTCTCTTTTGAAATGCAAATTGAACTTTTTAAGCTCTCTCCACTTTTATTGACCTTGTGTAATTTTTTAAGCAAGCGTTCTCTTCCTCATTTAAATTAAGGATTCAAGTGTTTAGAGAATCAAGCGTCGTAATTAAATTACTTGCTGCTGTTTTCATACCCCAAAGTTCGAGTAAAACCTTCCCGGCACTTCAATTAAAAATTGGATTGCACATTTTTGCATTTAAATTCACAATAATGTTGCAATATTATTTATATATACGCGTTAATGTTATTTATATAAACGTGTGAATGCTATCCATAAAAACGTGTTAAAATTATAGGAGCTAACATTTGTACAATTTAGTCCGAGTACAGTCGAACTCTCATATGTATACACCTCATACTTGTACAGACCGCTATGGGCACGTATTTTACCAATCAAATGATGTTTATTATGGAATTTTAACCTGATATGTGCACAAAGAAGAGTTCAGGAAACCATGCTTGTGTTTCCCCGAAAAGGATCGCGGCGCGTACCAGTACAGGAAAGTAACACTTGCCCACCTATATCAGAAATCCGTGCATAACATGTGTGTTCGGAATGAGTCACATGACCCTTTAGAGGCTCATACTTGCCAATCAATTTCATTCATTTGCAAGGAGTTGTTCACCAAGAAACACCCTTGCTTATTAAGCATTGTTATGCATATGCCTATTGCACGTTTACTTCAGTTATGGCAGACACATAACCTTAAAAAGGTAGACGTAAATCTGTAGAAAATATGACTAGACGTTCATACACGTTATAACTATTATAAAAGTGTCTTCTTTTTTTTGTGCGGAAAAGTCGTCAAAATCAGTATTTTGATTATTTTTATTGCCATCTTAATAAAATAAAATTAGCTTTAGGAAGGTCCGAGCTTTCGTTTTATGCACCATAAGGTTTTATCCCCCTCCCTTAAATCACTACTTGGAGGACGCTAGACAACGTAGGCTTAATTTTTATGAACGTTTACCAATCTAAGGTTGTAGATTTTGAATTCTTTAAATTAAAGGTGAGTACTAGTGCACTTGTCTCTATGAATAAAGTAATTATACTTTATTCTTATTAAAATAAATAATATGCACATCGATCATTAACTTTTAGACAGGAATATGTAATTTAGTATTAGAGATAAAATCTCTCTATCAATAATCATTCATCTGAAAAATACACTACATATAGTATTTTAAAGGAATCCGCTTAACTGCAGGTAATTTTGTTACTGCATAGAGATATTCACATATGTGGTTCATATTATACTGTATATAAAACGGGAATACAATCTAAATACACACACACACCACCACCAAATAATCTGTTTGTCGAGGAAGACCAATAAATGCGTATGCTTTATTATATTATGGAAACCGTACCAATTATATATTGAATTTACGTGTAAATACATTTAAATTGGAAAATCACATGCAAATGTAAGAAAAAACAAAAAATTACAAAGCCGCCGACACCTTGAACTTGGGACCTATTTGGTAATGCATTCCGTCTGTAATGGGGAAGTAACGATTTGCGGCCTATGTGTTCTTACACTCTCTTCTTTTTCCTCATGATTTTACGGGATTTTTCAATTTATATATAATTATATATAAAGTAGAGCTCATAAGTATTTTGGAAAACAGTTTTTGTTTACCAGCGCCATCTATATTAAAGTATTTACTTGCATAGTGGTACGTCGTGATTCACTGTAGAGTTACTTATTCTACAATAACGAGGAACTAGCGCTGCGTAAGTAATTGCCTTTTCTTACAGTTCAACTAAGAAAATTCGATGTTCAAAGGTATTTTGACATAAGAATTAGTAATTTATTTTCGTAATTATACACTCTATAACAAAAAAATCGATGCACCAAGAAAGAGTTGTCCGATTGTAATGAAATTTCGTATGCAAAGACATTTTGACCGAACATGCAAATGATTAAAATTTGGTGTCCAATGAATGAATAGCGGGAACTCCAGCGCATCGGAACTGCGCATTCAGCAGGTGTATATAAGGAGCGATTCTCAATATGTGGTCAAAATTTCTGTTGCATTTTGACTGCGGATATCTTACGTCGACTGTAACAATGCCTCGCCGAAAGATTCGTGCTCATTACGAGCATATGTCAGAGTTTGAAAGAGGTCGTGCTATCGGATTGAAAGAGGCTGGTTGGACGAATCGAAGAATCGCTGGACATGTGGGTCGAAGCGATGCGGCGATTGGACGGTGCTGGCAAGAGTGGGTCAACAACGGCAGATGTCAGCGTCGGGACGGCAGCGGTCGACCTAGGGCCACAACAGAACGGGAAGACAGAGCGATTGTCAGAGCAGCTGTCACAGCACCGGATTCGTCGTTATCAACTATCCAACGTGTGGCCCGCACACATGTGTCCAACATGACCCTCTGCAGACGACTGAGAGAGCGGAATTTACGCTCGCGCCGACCGTTACGCCGCTTACCTCTCACGCCTTTACACCGTCAAGTCCGATTACAGTGGTGCCGGGCTCGATCAACTTGGAACTGCGCTGACTGGGGACGTATAGTCTTTAGTGACGAGTCCCGTTTCCAGCTGTGTCCTGACGACAACAGCACACGTGTCTGAAGACGTCCAGGGCAGCGTGGGGATCCTGCCCTTACTATCGCACGCCACACATGCCCACAACAGGGCGTTATGGTCTGGGGTGCCATCTCCTTTGATAGCCGGACCCCTTTGGTGGTCATTTCTGGCACACTTACAGCACAGCGGTACGTAGACGACATTCTACGACCGGTTGTGTTACCGTTCCTTTTGCGACACCCTGGACTTACGTTTCAACAAGACAATGCCCGGCCGCACACGGCACGTGTTGCTATGAATTGTCTTCAAGCTTGCCCAACACTTCCTTGGCAAGCTAGATCTCCTGATCTCTCTCCCATAGAGCACATTTGGGACGCTATGGGAAGGCGATTGCAACCATCCCGGAATGTTGACGATTTAGCCCGACAGTTGGAGACAATTTGGCAAGAAATTCCGCAGGACACCATCCGGGATCTTTATCAGTCTATGCCACGCCGGGTGACAGCTTGCATCCAGGCCAGAGGTGGACCAACGCCTTATTGACTTCCTCCCTTTGTAACGGTCAAACTCTGCAATAAATCATTCAATTGTTCTGAAATTTTAATCGTTTCTTTTTCTATGTATGTTCTTCAAATCCACCAATTTTTATCGCAATCGGACAACTCCTCCTTGATGCGTCGATTTGTTTGTTATAGAGTGTATTTAATTAAAGCCTGCGATATATTTTGCAAAAAGCAACAATACTATAATTTTTCTATACATATATATGTATGTATATATATGTATACACTGTGGCGAAGTGGCCCACTGGTATAAGCGCACACCTTCTAACCAGAAGGTGTTTGCTAGGGACGTGGGTTTGAGCCCCAGTATGGGGGGGGGGAAAGCCAGCGTCACTACGCCTGGCGCCATTTGTTGTTCGGGGAAAGTACTAATAATGAGTGAAAAATACCATTGGGCCATTAAAAACTGGATTCGTAGCCTGCTGACGTCACCACATCCGGAATGATGTTGTGGTATCCTTCGGTAACCCAGCGACGTGAAAAAGGCTATCTCAGACTCTGATGATATGAACCATAATGAAAATATGAATGGAGCATCGGTTGTCGTGCTCTTGAATCAGAACCGCGTTCGGACTTTAAGCAGAGGTGTCCGTTCGAAAATATGTGTAGTCTCTCCTTGGAGGTCTCTCCTTGGCCGGCGGTTGTAACGGCGCCTCCAACTGTACGGCTACTAAAACCAACACAGCCCAAAGTGCTTCGCAGCCTAATATGGGTACAACCACCAGGGCTAAAAGACCACGCCAGCGCATGTCATGGACAATATATATATATATATATAAAAAGTTTTCCTCGCCCATTCTTGGCGGAAACAGGCTTTGGGACGGGCAGAGCGCCATGTTCCCAAGCCTCTTTTTACATCACTTCTTAATGTGCCATGTCTAGAAACTTCCTGACAATGTGACACGTGTTTAGGATTGTGGCTTTTTGTATTTCAATGTAGGTGTTTGGGTCAATGTTGAGTATCTCCAAATTCGTCGCAAGCGTTTTTGGTACTATCCCTGTTGCTGAGATGACTAACGGGATGATGAAGATCTTTTCCATACCCCATATATCTCGTACTTCATGTCTGAGATCTTGGTACTTGGTGATTTTCGTTGTGTAGGTTGTCTGTATGTTATTGGTGTTGGGTACTGCTATGTCGATTAAGTACGTGGTCTTATTCGATTTATCGACGAGGGTTATGTCAGGACGGTTATGTGGGACTGTCTTGTCTGTTATGATTGCTCTATCCCAGTAAAGCTTGTGTGTTTCGTTCTCATGCACGGTCTCTGGCTCATATTTGTAGTACGGGCATTTTTCTGTCAGAAAGCCAGCATTCGCTGCCAATTTCTGGTGGACTATTTTCGCTACTTGATCGTGTCTATGTTTGTAGTCTGACTGCGCAAGGATCTTGCATCCTGCCATCACGTGTTGGATTGTCTCCGATGCCGCATGACAGTGTCTGCATTTGTCGCTTTCTATGTCTTTTCTCTGGATGAATTTCTGATTGTTCCTTGTTGCGATCACTTGGTCTTGGATGGCTAGCATGAATCCTTCTGTCTCTGGCTGGAGAGTGCCTTTGGCCAGCCAAGAATTTGATGCCTTTTTGTCAACGTGTGGTTGTTGCAGGTCATTGTAGTGCCTGCCATGTAATGGTTTTCCGGCCCAAGTTCTCAGTTTCTGTTCGTTGGCTGTTTCCAGGACACGCTCTTCGGTACTACACAGGTTTAGTGGCGTGTAATTTGCATCTGCTTGTATTATGGCTTGGATGAGTGGCGATCGGGGACTCTTCAACTGGAAGTATTGCCTCATGCTCTGGATCTGCTTGTCATGTAAGTCTTTGAGGTCCGCTTGTCCGCGTCCTCCTTCTTCCCGGGGTAGTGTTTGCCGTTCAATTGCCGTTGCAGGGTGTAGTTGTCCGGCTCTTCTCTGGATGGTTCTCATTTTCCGCTGGAGTTGTTCTAGTTCAGTGTTGGACCATTTGATGATCCCGAAGGAGTAGGTGAGCACTGGTACCGCATATGCGTTAATTGCTTGCGTGGTGTTCTTCCCGCTCAGTTTCGTCTTCACAATGCTTCTAAGTCTTTCTTGGAATGCTTGCGTGAGCTGGACTTTGACTTTCTTGTGCTCCTGCTGCCGTTTTTGCATTATCCCTAGGTATTTGTAGGTTTCGCCCTCGTCCAAGGTCTTCAGTAGTCTCCCGTCTTCGAGTTCGATGCCTGGTAAATCTTCTTTGCTATTCTTCTGTATTTTGCACTTATCGAGGCCGAATTCCATTCCTATGTCCTTGGAGAATGTCTCTGTTATACTGATGAGTTGTCGGAGTTGGGTGATTGTTGGCGCGTATAGCTTGATGTCATCTACGTACATGAGGTGGGAGACTTTATGTAGGTTTCTCTTGTCTTTCTTCAGCATGTATCCGTATTTACTTGTGTTCAGCATCCTTGACAAGGGGTTTAACGCCAAGCAGAACCACTGGGGGCTTAGTGCGTCTCCTTGAAAGATTCCGCGGCGGATGGGGATCTCGGCCGTTTCTATTTTACTGTCTGGCGTGTTTAGCTGTAACCGGGTTCTCCATTGTTTCATGCTGCTCTGTAGGAATCGGATGATTGAGGGATGCACTTTGTATATGCTGAGTATTTCAAGGAGCCACGAGTGCGGAACAGAGTCGAAAGCCTTCTTGTAGTCTATGTATGCGGTGTTGAGTTTTCGCTTTTGTTTTCTTGCTTGTTCCAGGATAACTGAGTCGATGGTAAGCTGCTCTTTACATCCCAGAGTCCCTTTCTGGCATCCCTTTTGTTCTTCCGTCATTAAGTTGTTGCTTTCGCTGTGCCGGCTTATTTTTTCAGAGATGCACCCCGTGAGTATCTTGTACAGGGTGTTAAGGCACGTAATGGGTCGGTATTTCGCTGGGTTACTGGTATCCTGGTCCTTCGGTAGGAGGTAAGTTATTCCCTTGCAGAGGAATTCAGGCATTTTGCTGGGGTCTTCAATTATCGCCGTAAGTTCCTTGGCTAATGGGCCATGGGCGCTGGTAAATTTCTTGTACCAGAAGTTGTGTATGCCGTCAATACCGGGTGCTTTCCAGTTGTGCGTACGTTGGATTACCTGCTGGAGTTCCTCTATCGTGATGCCCGTGTACTCCATCTCCTCTATTCCTCTCGTAGCCTCCATTTCTTGCTGAATCCAGGGGGCGCTTTTGTGCTGTACTTCATTGGACCATAGTGTCTTCCAGAAGGTCTCTATTTCTGCTGGCTTTGGGGCTTCGTACTTGTCTTTGTTCGCTGGGGTCTCTCGAAGCTTCCTGTAGAAGGCCTTCTGGTTTGCTTGGAATTGCATGTTCTGTTGTTTTCTGTTGGTATAGTCTTTGTATCTTCGGAGTCTTCTGGCGTATACACCCAGTTTTTGTTTGAGGGTATCCAGATATTCGCTGATGTGTTTATTGGGCTCTTCGTGTCTTGTATGAATCCTATTTCTCTTAAGGGCCATCTTCACTTTCCTCACTAATTTCTTACTCCTATTTCCCTGCATGTACTGGGTTATTCGCCCTATGCTGCTGCGGAGCTCTTCTATTCTTTTCTCCAGTCTCACTTGCCATGGTGGTTGGGCTTTGTTTCCTCTGTTACTTCGGCCTTCGTTCCTTACTTCGTACCCATTGGCGCGTGATGCCGCTACTGCTGCACAGTATATGGCGGTGTGTATTTCCTGTAGGGAGTTGTGGTTCTGTAGGTGTAGTGGTAGAGTATGTTCATTGAGGATCTTGGTTGCTTTGCAGAGTTTCCAAGATGCCGGTTGGCGTGGTATTCTTGGCCTTGTTGCGGCATCCGAGCCTTCATATTCCGCCAGGGCACATTGGAAACCTTCTTCCATTTTCTCCACGTCCCTCCTCTCTTCTTCTTCTATGCTTGGTTGGAGCGGTTCTCTTGCGCTACTAGCTGGTGCTTCAGGGTTGGCCACACTGGTTGAAGTGTTTGCCAGGTCATTGGCGACTTCATCTCTTAACCTTTGTAGTATGGGCTCTGCTAAGAGATTTCTGGTTATTATGTTCCTGCGTTGGGTTGTTATCCTTTCTATACTGATGTCCAGGTGTGGGTACTGTTGTGCGAATTTGGCGTGAAGTGTGGGTCTGTAATTTGTCATGTCTGTTTCCAGCTTTGTAATCGTATAGTAGGTGCGCATGATGTAGGTGTTCATATCTATTGTCCATGACATGCGCTGGCGTGGTCTTTCAGCCCTAGTGGTTGCACCTATACTAGGCTGCAAAGCACTTTGGGCTGTGTTGGTTCTAGTAGCCGTACAGTTGGAGGCGCCGCTACAACCGCCGACACCTCCAAGGAGAGACTGTTGCATATTTTTCGAACTGGCCCCTCTGCTTAAAGCCCGAACGCGGTTCTGATTTAAGAGCGCGACAACCGATGCTCCATTCATATTTTCATTATGTCATTCCCGATCACCAGATGGCGCCATGAGCGCAGTAACGATGACTTTTTTTTTTCCCCCATACTGGGGCGCGAACTCACGTCTCTAGCAAACACCTTCTGGTTAGCAGGCGGGCGCTTATACCAGTGGGCCACTTCGCCACTCTATATATGTGTGTGTGTGTGTGTGTGTAATAAAAGTTTAAATAATTTTTTTTTAATTAAACGCACGTAAACTGGCTCTGTGTGGTGCGTTTTATACTACTAGGAATATGTGTTATCGCAAACAAAAGTCCAATGATGGCGTTTCAATTTTTATGTCGTTCATTTTTATTCTAATGCGTTGTTTAGTTTTCTAGTTTAGTTACTACTACTAAAGACGCAATTTAGAAATCCATTTCATAATGTTTTATACTTACAAGCCTTGTTATTGATGTTTATGACATCTTGAAACACTGAAATTATATTGAATTTCGTATCATCATTATACCGTTCGCATACTTTTTCGCCCCACTAATTGAAATCAGCTTTAAATTTTTATCTGATTTTTTTTTTTTATCTCATCTTAGTTTATTAAATGGTTCGTTTACAACATTTTTTTTTCGATTACAGTAAGCACGTTCCTAGTTCGAAATGCTTCGAGGTTTTTTTTAAAATTATTACATACACGTGTTCAATACGTTGTTATCATCGTTTTATTTATTGAAGCTAGTGCGCAATGTTTCCAAAATAAGTTACCTACTTGAAAGTAACCTAGAAATCTCAAATTTCTCGCCATTTCCCTGCTACAAGTATTTTTCCACCCATAGGAAATTACTGCCATATAGATAACACTATCGTGTAAAGACAATATTCTACGTTTTTTTAAGTTTATTTCGGATTTTCTCCGGTCAATTTCTATGGAGGGAAAGCAACATCTCTCCAACACACGTCAACGTGCTGTAGCCGATATCAACATCTACGCTCTACAACACTGGTACTAACATTTGATTCTAGTATGATTACAGCTAATTCACTCCTTGGACTATCAAAATCACTTCTCAAAACTGATTTAAATTAAATGGGCAAATCTCCCGAATTGACAATTTCGATTGACCACATTCCGAAATCAACAAAATTGTACAATTTATGTGCATCGTTTTGAAAACCGCAACATGCAATGCTACTTGCTAATCTGGGTTTGAAAAAACACCTCTTATAACATATTTCAGCTATAGTTTGCAAACATTAGTCGATGTATTTTGCAAAGAAGTAAATATTAGGCAAAATATATCCTCTGACATATATATTTAATATAGTATTATCTGTCATTTGTAGTTTTCAACGAATTTGATATTTTAGAGAACCTTTTTGCTGACAAATTTGTATTTTATCTAATTTGATGATTAAAAGTCTGTTAGTCTGATTACCAGCAATTTCTTTCGAATTGCTAAACCGATGAACGCTCGTCAATTTCTACCATAAATAGGTCAAATTCTAATATTATTTACAGTAATTATAGAACATTTTTTAAACGTTTAACTGGAAGAATATAGAAAATTATTCTTATAAAAATGGCATACTTTTGTACGGAAATAAATTTATTAAAATATCTCAATAAATTTATTCAACCTTACCCGTCAATGTTTTCGCTCGCAAAAAGTTTGAATAATAACATGTAACATAGGCGTCTTTGGGGATTAAAAATAGCGTAAATTGGGGAGCAGAAAACCCACAATTTTTTTAAGAAAAAGTACGATTTTTCCACTTTTCTAAAAAAACTGGGGTAAGTGCCCCCTTTTCCCCTCCAGATTAGGCCTGTATCGTGTAATGCAATTTGTGAATTTTTACTATCAACATCACCTTTGCAATTTTATAAATCGACTTCTCGAAAATGTTTCGTGTTCGAAAATCCTTTATTTCTCCCAACGTAAACTTTAAACAAACACAAATTTATTTTTATATCTTTTTTATATCCTCATTATTTCATTTTTCAATCCCTTTTACTTATCTGCTCTTCGAGTTTTCTCCGTCAAAAAAGATTTATTTTTGCATAAAATAAAAGTTAATTGTTATTTGTATTTCAAGACCATTTTTCGTAATGCCTTGCATATCGGGAAAAGGGGGTTATCCCCTAATTTGTATTGTTATATTTTGGTCATGATTCTCAATTACTAAGGGAAATACTGCTTCGTTCTGTTAAGAATACGCGTTTGATAAATTATTAAATGGAAGAGTAGCAAGCTGAAAGCTTGATAACATTTATCAACTTGATAATAAATCCTTTCGATTGCTAATTTAAATGCCCATATCCAGAGGGAGGATCTTCGGGACTAGTTCCCAGAAACGAAATTTGTAATAATAGTGCAAAAATACCCGTATGTATTTATTTTTCAAACTTGTAAAAAGGTGCGGAAAAAACTCCCAAATCTTAAATTATCATAATTCTGTCCACAAGGTCTCGTTTTGCCGACCATTAATTTGAGAATACTTTAAAGAAAAAAAAAATGGAACTCATTTCTTTAAAAGGAGGCGGGAACGTTCTGTAAAATTCAGTTTTGATAGCAAAACTACAAATAGAAATTTATAATGAAGTCTGGAGTCAAAATTGGTGTTTTATCGTTTATTTTTGTATGATATATTTCAGCAGCTTAGCAATTCAAAACTCAACTGGCTTCAAAGAAGATCGTCTGATGCAGTTTTAGAGAAAATAGTGTTTTGATATCCAATGTGGGGCTTGAGCACCCTGAGCCCCTCCATTTTCTACGCCACTGCTCTATTTATATTCCTATTTTACCATAACGGTGACACATCTTTATTCGCTATTTTGTAAAAATTTTAAGTCCCCCCGAAATTATGTCCTAACTACGGCCTTGATAATAATTGCTATTATTTTTTCATGGACCCGTGTGAACTAGCGATGATATTCAGTCATTTTCGCAAGGGTTCAAATCTAATTTGGTGTGGATGTTTGTCATTCATAAGGGTTACGTTAGACCAGTTGTCCCGTTTCAAGTTTATTTATTGAAGAGTCTTGTAACATAAAGCTCAAAACAAATCAACGGAATATTTTAGAGGTTAGAATTTATTAGAGGTTAGGATTTTATTAGTTATACTAATAAACAAGCCAGTGAAAGAAAATCGCCTGAGGTCGATATTTAAATTTAGCGGGTTTCAATTAATATTAATCCGAACCTTTCTAATCCACAACTCTCTAATTCGAAACTCTAATTCGGAACTCCAATCTGCGGCTCTCTATTTCTCAAGCAACTTGGTAGGTTTCCAACGTTAGCGATAGCCATCATTATTGCATTTACGGAAAACTTTATCTTACCCTTTTTATTGCGTACAGACAGACCGACAGACCGACAGACAGATAGACAGGCAGGCAGGCAGGGAGGAAAACCAAAAGCAATAGCGGGTTTTATGTCGATTGAAACTAGCTAAAAATAACCAAAAGAAACTAAAATAATAAGGCGATGCAATAAAACTACACACCCCTAAGGTGGATTAGTGGTAGGGTGTCCATCTAGTGTGCCATTAATCCTGGTTTGATCTCAGTGGTACCTTAGAAGGGGTGCCATTTTCTTCCACCCGTAGTCCAGGATTTTTTCCGCAGGCAACAGAGGTACGAAGTCCTCGGAAAATTGTACGTCCCGAAGCAGCATGATCTTATCTGCTCTTTTGCCGTAACACATGGAAAAAGTAAAACATCAGGAAAGTAGCTGATATTCGCTGATGATCATAAATCTATTTCCCTTTAAATAAGCGCATATTTTAAACATATTATCATCATCTACAACCATCATCTGCAGATCTTTCAGTCATCACACACACACATGCAGTAGGATGAAATATAGAGAATTTGGCCTCAAGCTCACAATATTGGCAAGGCGTTTTAATGTTGAACCTATAGATTAACGAGGAATATGAATCCCCACAGCTAAATTTCTGCGCCATTTCAAGACTCCTTGTGTCACCCTCCCAGGAAGTGACGCCTACCCAAGCAGCTTCAAATTCAGTGTAGAAAAGGATCAAAATTTAAAATCTTTTATTGGCATTGAGTCTTCTCGGGCTTCTCGATTTGTGCAATAGATAGCCTCTGATCGTACTTCTGACAAAAATCTGGGAAAGTTATCGATAATAATAATAGTAGGCGGGGGACTTAATAGGCTGTTGTTTTTGTTGCTTTTCGCCGTAAAGGATTGGTAAGTTAACACATTTTTCCAACAAGCAATGCTGGCGGTTTTCCGCGTGAGTACTCAAATCGTTGCGCAATAAAATAAGCAAGTTGTCGTTTTTGGCTTCGACTCAGAGCAATACTCCACAGAAAAATAATTAGTGGCATAATTAAGAAACCATTTCAGTAAATTATTAGTCCACTAAAAAGCTCATTAGTGATAGTTATGTTCGGGTCTAAGCAGAAATGCTATAATCTATGTAGCTAAATTGTGGTCTTTTCTAGTGATATATCTGTACCATTCTAGCCCTGTTGAAACCTGCTGTAAAAAAGCAAGCACATTCAGAAAAATTCATAAGTCGTCACGAATTTTTTTGGTAGTAAAGAGCCGAAAGTTATTGAGTTTGTGAAAAATTGCTCTCTTAATATTTATAAGGAATCCGTTAAATTTTGCGATGAGAAGTATTGGCGACTTTATAAAGAAGCGCAGTGCAAAGAACGATGGTTAGTTGGTTGGTTGTAGTTTTATGGCGCAAGGACAGCAAGGGTCATTCTGTGCCAATCAAGATGAGATCATACATACAGTTTAAAATAAGCATTAATTAGAACTAAAATTTTAAAAATATATTTGATGCAACGTATTAAATTTAACAAATGAAACGATATAAAAAAATTAAATGAGATAGGAGAACCCATTATTAGATAAAAAGTTAAAAATGATTTCATAATTAAAAGAATCACATAAAATGTCACGAAGGGTAAAATTATTTTGGTTAAAAGTTAATGAGCGTTACTGGTTAAAATTGGGGTAAGTATATAAAATATGCAAAACATTTAATGCTTCACCACATGTTGCCACATCGGGGAATTTTTCCTTTATAAGATGTTAATGGAGAAGAGAGTAAGAAACGAACGATGACGTACTTCCATCAATGTGAAAATATAAAATCAACGGTTCAATTCTCAGAGACAATTTGTCTTTGGTAATTTCTTAAATCTCGTTTTTGTAATTCTTTACACGATTTGTTATATTCTTGATATACAGTAGTGGACAAAATTGTGGAAACCCTTTGAAAAAAGATTATTTTAGAGGTTTGATGGCTAATAACACCACTTTTTTTTGTACCAATACTATAAAATTATATATCATTGGAAAGGTAATTTAATCAAGATTGTAATGCAATAACATTTATGAATCGTATTTTAATAGAACAGCATTCATAAAGAAGAAAGGTGATATACATAGAAAAAATGAGATATACAAAAATGTTCACCATACCAGTTAATACTTAGTTGGGTAACCTTTAGCCTTAATTACGGCCTTACAACGCTTTCCCATGGAGTGAACCAAGTTCTTTAGTTCTGCAGCTGTTATAATATGAAACCAAGATTGAATTATTGCTTCTGTTAATTGTGTTTTATTGCTGGGTTGCTTCCGACTAACAAGCTTCTTTAGCCGGCTCCATAGATTTTCGATGGGGTTAAGGTCTGGGCTATTTCCAGGCCATTCCAGCAGTTGAATATGATGATCTTGAAACCATTTTTTGCACACACGAGCAACATGACATGGAGCTGAATCCTGTTGAAATATAAATGCTTCATTATCTTGGAAAAGATCACATGCAGAAGGCTGCAGCTTGGGCTCAAGTATTTCATTTATGTATCTTTGGGCATTTATATTCCCATTGATCACGCAAATTCTGCCCACACCTCTTGATGTTATACAACCCCAAATCATAACACTAACTGGGTGTTTCACGGTAGGTGTAATGCACTCAGGATGGAAATCTTCTCCAATTCTTCTCCATACGTATTTTACGCCATCACTACCAAACAGTGAGATTTTGGTCTCATCACTCCAAATTACACTGTCCCATTGTTCCGTTGTCCAGTTAACATGGGTTTTAGCCCAGTTTAATCTTTTCAACCTCTGTTTGACAGACAAAAATGGCTTTTTTCGTGGAATTCTTGCATTTAGACCACATTCATGCAGTCTGCGCCGAACAGTCCTTGCACTTAACTTCACATTGCATTGCGCCATTTCACCTTGTATACACAGAGATGATTTTTTCCTGTCACCTAGGCACTGTCTTTTAATTCTTCTATCATCACTTGCTGTTGTGCACCTTTTTCTGCCTTTACCAGTCTGGTTTTGTAATGACTGAGTCTCCTTATACTTCTTCAAAAATTTAGAAATGCCACCTTTAGTTAAGTTTCCCCCAATATTTCTTCTAATTTCTTCATAACTGTAGCCTTGTTCACTTAATATTACTATTTTACATCGCTTCCTAGGTGACCAGTCAACTCTTTGCGCCATTTCTTTAATTTTATTACGTTTTACAAGCACACTAAATCAAAGAGCACAAAAAAAAAACAACCAACTTGATAGCAATTACAGAACACACTGATAAATGTCCTGTAACCTGTTGGCTCATTGCCAAAACAAGAGAAAACATGATTGGCTCATTGCCAAAACAAGATGACACCTGATTGGCTCTGTAAACACTCATGCTCATTGGCCACATTCAAATGAAGGAAAGCTACTTCATATAAATGTAAGCAAGCTGTGCTTCTTTTTTCTGGTTATTTGGCTATAACTTTTGATAGAATACAGATAATTGAACAAATGTTATTGCATTACAATCTTTATTAAATTACCTTTCTAATGATATATAATTTTATAGTATTGGTACAAAAAAAAGTGGTGTTATTAGCCATCAAACCTCTAAAATAAACTTTTTTCAAAAGGTTTCCACAATTTTGTCCACTACTGTAATGTGTATTTTGTTGTAATTTTTTTTTATTTCAGTTGTTTGTTGATAACTAGCTGCTAGCGAAACACACAAGTATGATACTCGTTTCAATACAAGCATGCATTATATTAGAAATGACATAAGAAATTGACACTTAACTCCGTTCAGATAATAAATTATTTTTTTAATATATATGAGATATTATTACCTTTCACAGGCTTAGCACGAATGTTCGGCACACAGATCCACAAACTGATTCCAAAATTGTGAATCCAAAAGTGAAACTGAAAGCGTGATGGAATCATAGCATTATGCTTTTTATTTTTATGATTTGGCTTGCAATTTAGAATAGTTTTCTACTAATGGATTGAAGTAGAAAAAAGTAACTATACATCAGGATGGACTCTCATCAGTAGCCATCGGGTTACTAGCCCGACGCTATGAACAATAAGGAACTTGGACTAGCCATGCGTGACCTCCTGCATGGTATTTTCGTGATGGTTAAATTTTTTTAAATGAATGCTTCTAATATGAATTTAAGATCGTAAAAGATAAGAAATATAATCCTGATCTTTAATACTCCACAAGTTTCTTCTTTCAGAAAGGCGCCTGAGATAATATGTGAGAAAGGAAGTCCATGCATGGCTGACTTCATTGGCTACGTGGTAACACAATCGGATGAAACCCGACAGTTGCTGATTCTAATACAGCCTGAGTCGTATTCCTTTTTTCATTATAAATAGTCCTGCGGTAGCAGAGTAGTAACGCGGCCATCTAGCGTGTCATTAATCCGGATCTGACTAACTCGCAAATGTCCCCTCCCACTAAAAAACCGCTTACCGACTAACTGCCCGTTCTAGTCCGGGGTGTTGATTCCCTAGGACTTCAGCGGTTTGGAATCTTCGGAAAAATCTATATCCACTGCCCTACTGCAGTGTAGTGGAAACGCATTCGTCCATCGTCTCGTAAATCCAGGTTCTACTCCCAGTATGGTATCGTAGCACGCTTGCCTTTATTCTACCCATCTTAATTCGGCGTTAAATTCCCTTGGGCGCAGTGATTCGGATTTCTTAAAAAACTGTAAATCGCTGCGCAGCCTGACCTTTGCTGTCCTTGTGCCGTTAAAACCAAATAAATATTTTTAACTACTGCTGAATTAATAATACAAATCTGGTTTTAAATCATGGAATATAAAATACAACTCTTAAGCCATATACCCTCATTAAACCTGTTATCTGTTTTCTATGTATAATTTTTTCGATGTTCAGTTGGTCTCCTAAAAAGTTTCATATATCTTACGAAATAATGTTTAATCTTATATATATATAGAAAATATTGGAGTATGTAAAGCGCATGCTTTGATATCAACTTGTTTATGATATCTTCGAAACTCACAAAAATTATTAATTTAAGACTTTCTGCAACTCGGAAAATATATTCGCTATATTGGTATACTTCAGTTGTTTTCCTAGATATTTCATAAATACCCACCCAGTGCTTTATATTTTATTCCAATTCCGAGTCCATTCATTTAAATGTTATGTCCATAATTCATATTAAATAAAAGTTGTAAAGCATTCAGATTAATTTGAAATTGCGATAGCAAATGTCGAGTGGAGATAGAACAATAAAGTAATTTATTCTTACAATTAAAAGTGAATGTCCATTTCATAAATGGGATGAAATTTAACTTGGATGTATATGCTCGATGACACTATGGATGAGCAAATCTCCTTCGGGATTAGAAAATAATTATCAGAAATTGATTAGCGTTTAGGGTATTTGATGAGGTGAAATAAATTTCAGTTATGAAATAAGTGGTTCAGTTTTAGTGAAATGGGAATTGCTATAAAATGCGCATCGTTTAAGGTGCAGCAAAAGTTTAAAAATATTTCCTAGTTCACCTGAAAAAACCTAAGTAGGTAATATATTTTCATTAGTTCGATATTTTAAATGACATAAAACTAAATTCATAGGATTGGGATACTGTAATTAGAGGGAGAATTTCTTGAGGTAGGAATTTCTCACTTAAATTTGATATACTATCTGTAATTGACCATTTATATAATCGTTTGCGCTGGACACACAGTTTAAATTCCGTACCTATGTGCACATACATGAATACTACTATATTCGAACGTATATAAATTCTAATGAAATTTGAATTAATAATTGATCTAATTATTTTATATGACTGAGTTATAATATATGTGCTGATTAATAAACATTATAGAATTTCTTAAGTAAACGTTCCAAATATTAATTTATACTGCTACGCACCATAATGTGCAGAGGTTTTCCATTTATTGATCACAATAATAAACGTCTTTTCGGTTATTGAGAAATCTTTGTCCTGAAACTAAATTTTTTTTCTTTTAATTTAGACCTGTATTCAGCAGGTTTGTGAGTATTGGACGTTAATACTAAAAGCATATCGACCAGAATCCTTTTCAATACATAATACAACCATTTCACCAGTTGCGTTGCTATCTCAAACAGCAGGCGGCCCATTAGCGGATGCAGGCAACTGTCCGTCGCCAAGGTAGTTGTCTGACATGAGACAGATCATGTCCAGTTCATCTTCTGCCTACATATAATCATGTTATGATTTCTTCGACCGTCCATTTTCATTACTGGGGTAATATCGGTAAGGGTGAAGTGCCGTACCAGGGAGCACAAAATATATCACTGAAGAAAGCAGCAGTAAATGAGAATAAAGAGAGAGAGAGAGTGGTTCAGACCTTTGGCTAATAGAAATTGCTTCCGGAGAGACAACATGTTTTATTCATAATATGTTACCGTCAAAGCAGAAAGAGCCGTTTATTGATATTATTTCCCTTGATTGAGGATCGAATATCTGTTTTTTTTTATAGATCTCAGATATAATAATGATAATTTCAAAGAGCTTAGACACCACATCAATATCTTTGGAGCCAATACAATAAAAACTCATCAATTGCAAAAGGCTTTTTACTTCAAACTGCCCATACATATAATAAGAAAATGTTTTGGTATTCTAGGACCCTGGGAAGGATGTTATAGAGGAAGATTATATTTTCAGAATATGATTAACCGTGTACATATACCATGATATTAAAGTGATCCCATTAATAACGGGCCAGAAATAATCCTAATAAATAAAGTTAGCAAGATCGTGTGCATTATAGACATATCGATACAAAATATTAATACCATGTAGATCAGAGCTTCTCAAACTTTTCTTCTTGGTGTTTCGTTTTATCCGAGCAAATATTTACGCGACATTAGGTATATAAAGTAGAAATACAAATTATATATAAAACATTTTCTGAAAATAAAGCATAAAAAATTTATTTGGAAACAATGATTTAGTATACGTAAGAATATAATTTTACTGTGTACTAAAGACAAATATTAGCACTTATACTAATGAACTTGGTGTGCTTGTTTACTTTTACATAAAAACTTAAATCTTGGATGAATATTTGATAATGCAAGACATAAGATCTTCTTCAACGTTTTTTTAGAATTGACCGATTTTGTTATTTTATAAACGTTAATGTTGAAAATGTCGTTTCGCATATATACGCAGTACAAAATGTTACAAGTATGTTTAGGGCCTTTGCAGAAAGTGTTGAAAATTCTGTCCCATTCTCCAGCCAAAAATTCATTTAACGATTTTTTGGAAAACTCAAGTTTTAAACTTTTGCCGTTCGCTAACTCGCAAATTCTTCTTGAACGTTTAATGGCGAATGACTGGCATTAATCATATGAATTGTGTATGGTTTATATATCCACATTTCTTTTTGAACATCAGAATTTGAAGGAAAGTATTTTCGACATTGTGTCTCCAAACACTTCAAATGGTCAATTATAACTTTTAGAATTAAATCTTTGGAGAGGTTATTTTCAATTATAAAAGCATCCATAGCTGTAAACATTCCTAAAGACCTATTTTCCACTATATTTTCCCATATGTTCAGTTTTTTAACAAAACTTTCAATTTTGAAATAAAATGTGTTGCCAAGTGAGTTTTCCTTACAGTTAGTCGTCTATGAAAAGCTATAAAATAAACTTGGCATTCTTTGGATCAAATAGTGCGGTTATGGAGACCAATGACATTTGGCGAGTTGGCGCAAGCGCTCTTTCATCATCATAAACTCAGATATATACGTTTAGTATTGTTCTCAACCCGTTTTTTTAATTTGTCAGCGTCCATAAAAATTTTAAGTTTTATTTAAATTTCTGAGACCCCCAAATTTATTTAATCGATCCTAGATGGGGTCGCGACCCCCATTTTGAAAAGCCTTGATGTAGGTAACGTGTATAGAGTGAATAAATAGATACCAAAGGCGTCAGACATGGAATTAAAGAAAGGTGGTGGGTGAAAAGAGTTAACATCGTAACTCTGTTACTATTAATAACGTATTTATATAAATCGAACACTACGCCAATAAACGTTGATTTATATTGTTGTTTAATTTATTAATAACGTGTTCGATAATAAACTTGGGAAGATCGGAAAATTTAAGAAAGGTTTAACGAAGATCCAAACACTTTGTATGAGTGACAATTCTAAACACACGCATAAGATTGTTGAGAAGTTTTTGTATATAACATCCATATAAACCATGTGCGTAAACAGACTTGAATATTTATCCGTCTTAAGTGCGCACAGCTATGTGTAAGAACAGAAATATAAGAACTTTTACAAACTTGATGTACCAGGTGATTATAATTAAAATTTACTTGTTTAAATCTCTCTCTATCCGGAATTAATAAACAGAATGACACCAAATTCTGTACACATATTATTCGATGGCGAAAAGCATTCTGTGAAAAAATAATTTGCCGCTTGAAGAAAATGTGGTGCTGCAAAAGAGGAAATACGCGGAAAAAAGCAAGAAAATTAGTAACTAATGGAGGTCTAACATTAAATTTCAGTTTTTTTAAGTTTTCTGGTTGAAAAAATTAAAAGAAACTTACATAAATTGCCACGGAAAATTAGTTTATAACTCTGTCAACATTCGACCACGTAGTCGCCGACATCGAAGTTGAACATCAAATTCAACTAGAAAATTAATTCGATATACTGAATGTTCAACTTCAGAATGCAACATCTCTAGAGAAATATTCAGCACACGCTACATTATCCTTCCAAACATCCAGGTTAGGGGCACTTCCTCGATAAAATTTATCTTTGCGATAACCCCACAGCAAAGAATCACTCAGTGTAAGACTAGGGGATCTTCGTGGCCATGTTATAGGGAAACAGCCACAAATCATTCTTTCATCAGTGAAATGTTGGCGTTACAGATGGCTGCAGCATGAGGTCATGCAGTATGAGGAGGTATATGAGAAGTTTGCACGAAAGTAATCTCATCCCACCATTCTCTTTTCTTCAAATGCGGAATTTGGAAGGAACGTAGCATGTAAAGATTTGTGCTTAAAAACAGAACGGATTATTGTACCTGCTGCTTGTAAATCCTAGAAAAATTATAGCCCAAGGAAAAACTTTGATGTCGAACCACACCAAACAGTAATCTTCGGCAAATGAAGCGAAATACGCTAAATAATGTTTGGAGCCGATGAAGCCCTTACTAATTTTGTTATTGTTTGTCTAATTGAGATTAAAATAGTTTTCATTTCCTTGAATAATGTTCCATAAAAAGGCACTGTTCCCCACTTCCATTTCTTTATTTCCAAATAAAAATTTTAGAGGGATTCATTTCATATTTAAATTTCTTTTAGTTCTTCTTACAACGAGTAAGTTTAGAAAGTGAATATATTTTCTTTAGATTTGTCGTATTCATTATTTTTTTGTTCTTTTCTACGTATTTCCTAGTTTGAAGCATCACATTTTTCCCAATCTGCAAATTTTTGGACAAACATATTTTTTCGTGAAATGCTTCTCCCCACCCCTTGAGTAATATGTTTACAAAATTTTAGCGCCATTCCGCTTATTATTTCAGGCTACAGAGAGCTTTAAGGAGGGAAACTTTAGTTATAACCACCCTGTACCTTATGCAAAAAGGGCTATTTTAATGAGATTGGCATATTTCGCTTTTGATATATGAAAAAACTTTGTATTTAATATTTAATCCCTCACGTTTTATAAACGGAAATTTTTATCCGCTAAAACAACGTGACTTAATGGAATTCCAACCGATGTGTCTATTTAAATTACCTAAATATAGAAGGTAAAAACTTTCAGTAAAAGACCATTTTCAATATAACAAAATTCCTCAATTACGTTTATATAAATTTTGATATATATATATACTTTTGGGGTAGGAGTTTACAATAAATGTCGTTTCGCCAAAAGCGCGCTAACTTCTTTGTTGGGTTGCACGCTACTTCCTTGTTGGGTTGCTGTTCCCCACGTTCGCTTTATTTCCGGTCACCATGATAGTTTAGCGTTTTCAAGTTTTATAGTGTTTAGAAAATTCTTACCTTTACGTTTTGGCATCCGTTGTTTAATATGACTGTTTGTGGGGTTTTTTTCCCGTAAATATGTGGTGTTTTCCTTTTAGCGACGTTAATGACCGCAATTCCGTGTAGCGGGAGACTACAGTGATTGGTGTACAATACTTCTGCGCATGTGCGTGGATTCTGTAAATGCAAGTACATTGCCGCTTAGGTACTAGTAATGCCAAAATACGCCATAAATTAGCTAGATCTGCTAAAAAATAACTAGATCTTCTAAAATATTAGCTATGTTTTCTAAAATACCTCCTTTAAAATATATTTTTTTAAAATACCTCCTTTAAAATACCTTTTCTAAAATACCTCTTTTAAAATACCTCCTATAAAATATCTTCTGTAAAATATTTTCTGTAAAATATCTTCTCTAAAATTCCTTTTCTAAAATACTTCTAAAATACCTCCTTTAAACTATTTCCTCTAAAATATCTCCTCCAAAATATTTCCTCTAAAATATCTCCTCTAAAATATCTCCTCTAAAATATTTTCTCTAAAATATTTCCTCTAAAATACCCTCCTTAAAATACTTTATCTAAAATTTTTTCTCTAAAATACCTCTTCTAAACTACTTTTCCCAGAATAAATTTCTAAGATAGCTCTTCTAAAATACCTTTTAAAATACCTTTCGTAAAATATTTTCTATAAATTATTTCTTCTAAAACACCTTCCTTACGTTATTTTCTCTTTTCGTCAGATGTTAGTTTTCTAGCTAATAACTATTATTGGATAGAAACACTGATAGGAATTTTTGGAAAGTCAACTCACATGCGCAGAAGGATTGCATGTAGGGTGTTCTGGTCTTCCCCTACGGGCTAGTGTGCGTACGCTGGGATTTACGCGCAGGCGCGTTGTTTGTTTACAGCTCTCGGATTCAGTTTCAAGAGTACAGCACAGTTTTGGTTACGAAAGGAGCTTGGCGAACGAAATTTATTGTAAACATTTATCCCTTTTAGTATTGCGCATTATGATCCATGATTAAATGTAATTACTTAACAGAAAGAATATTTTTTCCATGTTAAATTGTGACAATAAACACGTTTATATTTCACAAGTTAAAATACAAACTCTTTCCATATCTTTATTCTAATTAACGAGCACTTCTGTTTATCAACTCTATTTTGCGGTCAAAAATATTCTTCATAGAATTCGGGCATTATATTGGGATTAACGACTTTTTCGCCACGATTTTCCTCAGTCAATGTGAAGCCATTAATGAGATTTAACTTTGAATATAATTCGAAGTTAAAGATTGCATCTTTTAATTTACAGCAAGAAATTTTTGTCGAAAAAATAAATCACATACTGAATAGGAGCTCGTAACCGTACATCTCTTTTCATAGACCCGAAATTCCCCGTAAAGGTGACAGCTACAGAACAAAGCATCGTCGTGATTAACGACCACCTAATGCCTGGCTGTTGATTGAATCATCAGTCAACATCTAACATTTTGTGTGAAAGGTCTTTCTTTGCCAAAAGCTCATGAAACAAAAAATTGCAATTAAGGTATGAAATGTTTAAAACTCAGATATAAAATAAAGATATTTATTGTATTATACTAGGTAAATATAGGTATAGCAACAACTATTGTTAATTTGAAATCCATGATGGGTTAGTTTGCGATATCCAGTTATAGGCGGCGTCAGATTAAAGTTTCTATGGGCCCTAGTGTAGTAGGATAGAATGAATACCTGCAATATTCTATCGATAAATCATGAGTTTTAATGAGTGATAAATCATGAGTTCATTATGTCAATATTTAGGTGTATCAGTAATGTAAATTTCGGGGAAAATTGTAAATAAACCGAATTATAATAACGTTTAAATATAAATAATACTAGACCCATTTAAGTTCTCTGCCAGGCCCGGGCCAACTTAACTTATACCTAAATTCGGCACTAGTCTAGCAGGTTGTTTTATAGCCATAATGGATAAATTAGCCTTTCGATCTCACTGCATTTGGTTCTAAGTTCATCTCCGGATTGGACGTTGTCTGTTTTATTTAAAAATAATAAACTATTTGACTTTACCAAATTAAGCGACACACTGAAAGAATAGGGAAAAACGGGGAAAAACAATTAATAGCAAGTAAGTTGATGCCTACAATTGATGAAAAGGCCTTTTCGGCATTGCATTGGGTCCTTTGTTCGACTCTGGGAATGGACACGTCATTTTTTTAAACAAAAGAATAATTTGTCCGTACCAAATGAAATTATTCGACATGGAAAGAGGACGTAACGTATATTAACTAAGTAAAACTGACATAAAGGAAAAAGAATCTAAATTGTAGGCAATTTTATTGCTATTAATAAAAATATCCTTTTGATGATGTATGGGGTCCCAAGTTCGATACTGGACTATCTGGGGTAGGTTTTTCTTCCCTTTAAAAAGTAGTAAACTGGCTCTGCCAAATGAAGGGACACATTGAAACAAGGAGAAAAAACAACTCACAGCAGGCAGTTCGTTTGTCATAAACAGTGAAACTGCCTTTTTGTCATAATTTTCGAAAAAAGAGTTGTTTAGGATCCTTAATTTGATACCGAGATTGCGCATATCGTCTTTTATTCTTCCCTTCCTTATCTAATTTGGATTTTCAGAATGAAGTTTTTCAACATAAAAAGAGAACGTAACGCGCAAAAAGGAAAAAGACGCAAAATTGAAGGCGTTTTTATTGTCACTAACGAGAAAGGTGTTCCTTTTTTCTATTATATATTAAGAACCTTTAATTCGACTCGGAGATTAAAAACTTTTTTCTTAAAAAGTATAGTTTGGCTCTTCTAAATGAAATCGTTCGCCGAAGCAAAAATATTACGTGTATTGAATGATAAAAAATAGAATAAGGAAACAAAACTCTAAATTTCAGGCAGATTTTTTGTCATTAACGAAGATATGTCCTTTTATCACTGTATAGTGTCTTCAGTTCGATAGGAAACTTTCCAAACGTCGCCTTTTATTCCTCCTCATGAAAATTTGTTTGACTTAAATGAAGCGACGCATTAAATGAGGGAAAATCATTTAACTCAGTGCCGGATTAAGGTTTTTATGGACCCTAGGCTAGGAGGATAGAATGAACCCCTGCAATATTCCCTTAATAAATCATAAATTTTTATTTGGAGTTCATTATCCCAATATTCAACTTTACCAATAATACAAATTTCTTGGACAATTTTAAATAAATGGAGTAGTTATAATACTTCAACTCTTAAATAAAACTAGGCCCAGTAGCGTATTTAGGAAAATATTTCGCCCTTGGGCACAGGCTGTATTGCCGTCTTTTCCTTCCCTTACAAAGAAATAAGTACTTTTGAAAAAATCATGTGCATTGCAATCTACACTTTTACCTTATGGTGATTTTTCACATAGTTATTCGAACCAGTCGTTTTATATAAACTGATAATATGCAATAACTAATAGCTTTTGGATTTTCATCTGCCGCTTCCCAAGATCTTCAAACGAAAATTTTAGGTGCTTCGACACGTAAAATGCATTTGAAATCAAATATTATGCAAGTTAACATTATCCTTTCCATGAGCAATTTATTTCAGCACAGCCATTAAACTCAGATTCATCCTGTATTGCATATTTGTGCTACAGAACCTCTGTTTCAATATAGTCGAGTTTTGAAATTTTTATTTTTGGGCTTTGTGCTCCTCCCTACCAAAATGTGCTTCCCCTAGGTGCATACCTTATGTGCCTATTCGGAAATACAGCTCTGACCAGTCCCCTTCAATAATTTTACGGGGCACAGAAATCGTAGGGCCCTATGCCTATTTGCCTATATATAAATCCGGCATTGCTTATAGAGGAGCATATTTATTCTTCATGTTATGTATAGTAAACCTTTACCAGGTAGTTGTCGAATAAGTATACAGTTTCTGTCTCATTTTTATTTTGAAATGCTGCATATTTTATGTATAATAATGTAATAATCCAGTACACTGATTCTTTATCATCGTTATGCATTGTTAGTATCAATCTGTACAGGATAAAGGCATTTTCAAAATTCTCAATATATCTGTCGTTATACAACGGTGTTCTGTTTCTGCTTTTTACGATAACATGACTATCTTGTGACATGACTATCTTATCTATAACATGACCCTCGTTTTCATGCATTGCTGATTACTGTCTTAATTGGGGTTTACCTCCCACTTCTTGCAAAATTTGGTACGATTGAAGTATCGGTTTTGAGCTATTAATGATTCTACTATGCTTTCGATATGTATCAAAATGCTTCTAAAACATCTTAATAGTGAGAATTGACATTTTTTTCCAAGGATTTTTGCACCATTTCAATTAGCAGCATGTCTTTACTTCAAGGTATGTTCCATGAGAAGACTGGTCATCTTACCCTTCTGCAGAGCACGATTGTGTTCCTCTTTCCACCTAGGAGAAGTTCTTCCCATCCCGCCAGTGTATATTTTTTGCAGTTTTCACATGGTATTAGGTAACTTATTAAAGTCAATTCATCCATTAAAACTTCACTTCCACTTCGACTACAGGTCACGTAAGGTAGATGTACGTTTGTGCTAAATCTTAATATCAGCTTCTATTACAGCACTTGCAATCTCCTCAGAAGTCCTCTCCATATAAATAGAAATAACTGTCGCTTTAGTCAAACTGTTCTTCACACATTCACAGGGCATTTATCAACGCTTACTGCAATATATCCCAGATGCTCTTGCGCCATAAAAAATCCAAACAAACATCCACAGGTCCTCCACTTCCGCCATCAGATCTTCGAACAACGAATGTGCTCGATTGGCTATCCATAATTATTTTCTTTATTCCCAGTACCTTAGCATCCTTCAATCGGATGCTGCTATTGTGTAGGAAGGTCCGACCAGTCAGAGATCTCACAACATGAGCTTTGTGGTGGGTCGGATACTCTTGGCGGAGACTTAAGTACCTGTTCATATGAAATAGTTTTTGATATTTCGAGGTTAATGTTCAAATTCTGCGTCTAAAAACGGCAAGAAATTATCATGTTCTACCATATCATTTATTTTATATTAAAAAATACTACGTCTTAGGAAACAACTTCTCTTTTGTCAACTGAAAGCAATATAAAGAGGAATGAAGTTTTAAGCTTATATGCCCACATGTTAGGAATCTTCATCTGAGGAAACCCTCGTATCGTATAACACCAGTGGCCACTCCTAATTTGAAATTTAACTTGTAAGATTCTGGTGGAGGGTTTTGAAACGTTTATGGCAGGATTCTTCAGGATATAAATTTTCAATTATCCCAAAAAATTATCTGCTACCTAGATTCATCACATTCTGATGTGTAACTTTCTTAGAAAGTCCCAGTGTGGTACGTGATCTTTTTTAAAAACTTGTTCAACAAGTTAGTTCAAATTGTCTCCCCTAGAAGCCGCACGTATATATCCTATTTCTCTTTGACGAAAAGATCTCTTATGCTGCTTACAAATCAATTCTTGAGGAAGTTGATACACGCGTTTGAGTATTCAATAAATATAATTACATATTTTCCATATACGATAAATTTTATTTTATTTTGTAGATTATGTTTTAATATTGAATATGAGAACGTTTACTCACTCAATATAGAATACTTCGTTTAAGGATAAATTATTTTCACATTTTTATATACACCGGTTCATCATGAGTTTACTCTTTACGTTTTAAATAGAGAAGTTTTAGATTTACAATTTTTCGACACTAAAACTTAGATTTTAAAATTGCAAACGATTAAACTATTACTGCAAAGTCGGAAAGTGCGGAAGGATAGAGTTTTTTACAAAACACCTTTCTTGTTTCGTGACTTCGCATTTTATAAGCAGCAGCTCAATATATGTAGAAAATGTATTCTTGTTTGCCTTGAAAGTAATATTCTTAGCCCTAAGTAGGGTTCACTGCTGACATAAAATATGTTCAACAATTTTACTTTCTTGAACAACTCAACAACTTTTAAAAGACAGAATGAAATGTTGGCATCATTTCTCAAGTGTGTTGAGACTTAACGGTTAGAAGTGCAATGAAATAAATGCAATTTACATATCTTCTTAACATACTTATTTACCATTACAAAATTAGCTAGTGACTTGAAATATGATGTTCAAACGCTAGATAATACGTCCAAAGCCAAATATTACAAATAAATTTGACACCCACGTATTAGTAATTATAGTTTGAGCTACTAATACGTGGGTGTCAAATTTATTTGTAATAAAAAAATCCTCCACAGAACATTCACAAAAATCTCGCCCCGGTGGTTTTGTGTGTTGACCAATATTTGGCAATTGTGTTATCCCTGTGAAGGGTAATAATATCTTACAAAGTCAAATATGTTGATATAAACTAATGATCGCTATTAACTAAATCTAGAAATTCGCCTTCCTTCCAAGGTACGTAAGAACACAAAGGATATGATAATTACGATACATAAACAGAAACTACATCAGTATCTTAATTTTTAATTGCAAAACTCTGGTAAGCGCTACGGAATAGATACTTCAATAAAAATCTATACTTTACTTAGTGAAGTATTTAAGGGACTGGCGAAATTCGGATTTGTCAATGTGAATTTAAAAAATATACATTACCGTTAACGGCATCGTTACTTCACTACGTTTTGCAGTTTCTTGAAATGTGCACTAGAAAAGGTAGGGGGGTTACGTAGGAAAGAGGTCTCAAGGGCCTAAAATTCCCACGTTAGGTAGCAAAATACATTATTCCGTTTAACGCCAAGTTAAATGACTGAATAAAAAAACTATCTGAGTGCTCACATAATTTTTGAATGTTCCATATCCTCATATCTAAATAAAATTTCTTAAGTGCGACCTTCTTCGACTATAAGTAACTTAACGCGGCTTTCTGACATGCAAAGATTCTCCACTTCTGGTATATTGTATAATCTGTAGAACGCCTTCATTAGATTGCAGCTTTTAAATCCTTAATTTCCTCCAATTTTCTTTTTCAAAATATAGAAGAACTAATTTCAGTTATCAGAATCTATTCACTTATTATTATATTTATATTATTGTATTTGAGTTTGGATTTTGGCTTTTCTGTAAACACAGTTGTCGTTAAGACGATTCGGTCACGAAATCTTCCTGTAGCAGAATTTAAAAAATTACGCATTTTTGCTACTAATTCCAGTTTCATATGAACCGTAATTTAAATGCTTATTATTTTCATTAAAGAAGCACTTTATTAAAAAATAAATTACGTTTTTTATCTGTGACTATTAAACTGAATATTAATGTTTTCCAAACAGTATGTGCAGATATATGAGCGAAGAGATTACAGACATTTATCCCATAAGACGCTGGATAACTTCTCAGAGAAACAATAGTTTGTACCCGGTTTGTTACTAGCTCCAGTGTGTGGATAGTAGAAAACGTTCCCATATGTTCTCTACCAGCTGAATGGAACGACTTCTTAAATTTCAACCAGCAAATAAGTTACTAATGTCTATTGGCGAGCATTCTCCTTATCCGCAATTGTTCTATATTCAGGCCAGGAAATTTGGACTAAAATTTGCAACTAAAATAAGACACTAAATACGTGGCCGTAATGTTTAAACTATTGAATAATTCAGCGCAAAAACCTAAGGATTCTAGAACGCGGGAATGTAAATCTAGACTACAGAAATACGATTAGTGGAATAAAATAGTGGAAGAAAAACTGAAATAAAATGCTAGAGTGGAAACTGAAGTGAGGAATTTCAGAACGGAAACAGGAGAAGTATACCAAAATATGCTATATATATATATATATAATAGAATTATTAAGGTGAAAATGGTAGACAATATTAAGTTTAATAAAAGTAATATCAAAATGTTTATATAGCGCTTTAAGCCGCCTATATGAAACTAATTTATTATAATATTATTAATAATAATAATAAGCTTAACATAATATATACTCAATCTAACGATGTCACTTCCTCCAAATTCCACAAAACACAGCCTTCAGCCCGAAAAATCTTGTCCTAACCAAAATAGTGCAAATTATAGCCCAAAAATAATAATACAAGGTCCATTCCCAAAAAAGTGAGTATCTCATATCATGTTTGGGAATAGGGCTTGCATTATTATTTCTGGGCCATAATTTGCACTATTTGGGTTATGACAAGGTTTTTTGTGCTTAATTTAGAACTTTGATTTTTACCGACCGCGTTTTGCGGATTTTGGAAAGATTGAGATTGTTAGACTAAGTGGATATATACAGGGCCAGATTATGACAAGGGCTCGTGGGGCCTGGGCTCTGGCCCCACGAAGAGAGAAGCCCCCGAAACATTTTATTTGACAATTTTATTTAATGCGATAAAATAATAAATTAATGCAAAAAAATAAAACACTTTTTTCTTTCTTCTTCGGATTTACGATCCGAAACGAATCTAGCAAAATCATAGCTAGTATCTACACTTACAGCAATTATAACTACAACTGCATCTTTGAAAATAACTAAACTCAACTCTTTTTTTTTTCGTTGTTGCTGGTCTTGCAATTTCACTGCTTAATTAAGCTATAATTTGGCTATATTTCATCATAAATGGCTTTAAAATTTTGGAGATTGTACGTTTTTAGAGTGAGTTATTTACTTTAATTTGTGTGTGTGAGACATTTTTTCGCAACCAATTTTACCCTTTGTCTCTTTACATCTTGATAAAACCATAGCATTGTACTTTTTCAAATGATCATGAATGTCCTAGGCGTGAGAAGCAGTGTTTCTAAAAACAGGAAGTTGGTGCGATAATGCCACACACTATTTGCTACTTTTACCAAAACTTTCACAACTTCAGCTATGCAAGTGCATTCTTTGACATCCGACATTGGCTTGAAAGTGGGATGAAAAAACACATTCTTACCTGTGTTTTTAAATGGGAATAGCGGGTGCGTACATTTTTCAGATTTATATCCAATCTTATACGCGTGTCGGGTGGGCCCTCAACACAAGTTGGACCGGGGCTCCTAATAGTCATAGTCGGCCCCTGGATATATATTATTTTAAACTTATCATCGTTATTAATATTATTTATAATATTGTGATATTGAAATAATAAAATAATTAAATATAGAAAAATACAAGAGTATAAAATAGAATGTAGAAATAAAATTCAAGAATATCAAAAAAAAAATATATATATATATATATATAAAGCAACAATATTGGAACATAAAAACATGAATATACGACTGTTAGACTATGATAATAAAGAAATACATGAGTTCAAAAGAGAGAATATTTGATTATATTAGAATTTTGAAAATACCTCTAATATAATAATAACAATAATAATAATAGCAATATATTAAATTTCGCTTAACATCTTCATTCTGACAGAATAAAAAATATTGTTCTGAAAAGCAAATATAGCTACGTAATAAAACACATTTAAATAAATATAATAAACCTATTATTATAGACAACCTGCTTAATAAATGAAAATGCTTTACCATTTTCTTTTCTAATGTTTTTAAATTTGTGATATAGTAAATAACTGAACCTCAACCCACACGAAAAGCATCATATCTCATAAAATGTAAAAACCTTTCTTAACAATTTCGGCTATTAAAAATGCATGTACACAATGTAATATAAATGCCTACGCTCTTATTCCTTGTGCATATTTTTCTCTGACTATTGCAAATTTTGAGATTGATAATATTTTTGTTACATTTTAATCCATTACTATATGCATCTCCCCTTCATGTACTGGCTATGATCTATTTTTACGACCATTTTCTCTGCATGTACTTCCTATAAGCTATTTTATGCCTATTTTCTCTACGTGTACTGGCTGTGATCTGTTTGCTATCACATTTCGTCCAAAATACTAAACCAGTATCATACAAGTATATATGTAATTATTTTATACTTATATCATAAACTATTCACAATGTACTGTGTACAGTAAGCCCTGGAACCAGGGCTGCATTTCGTACTTTCCCTGAAATCCTTTCTCTGAAGTCTGACGGAATAGTAATCCTTCACTCCAACTCGAAGCCTCTTGAATATTTTACAACAATGTATGTAGCTTAGATAATCAGATTCCAGTTGAAATACAAAAGGTGTTATTTATATTTAAAAACGTTGAAAACAGAGAAAGGAAAATACATTTTCCGCCAGCGTTTTGGCAAATCCGAAGTAAAAGGAAATTCCAAGACACACTTCGAAAAAAAGTGGGTACTTTCCAGGATTTCTTCTCTCCGGCAATTCCTCTTTTTTTGTAAAAAATAAAAGAAAAAAGTGGGGAAAGGAGACATTGATAAAAGAAGTAGAAACGGACAAAAGGTAGGGCGACATGAATGTCGTGTGGGAAGGGCAACAGTGAACGTTGGGGAACAGTGTAATTTGTGGTCTCCGAAGATACATAAATCATAATCTGAATGAGAAAAGCTCGCTCCCGAAAATCAATACTCAGGAGAAAAAACACAAAAATATCCCCGTGTCCCAAAACCATTTCCCTTTAAGTAAAATGACTCACACAGGCAACACTGGGTGGTACTTAGCTTCCTGCTTCTTTGCCTGCTCTTTTAAAACATTAGAACTAATGTCGACTATGTACTATACTTTATGTATGAGGTGATTCGGAATAAATGTTGTCAAAATTATTTTTTTAAACATTAGTCGTAGAAAAATTTCAGAGAGAAAGAAGTGCTCAAATTATGTATAGATGTTGGATATGTTATTTTAGAAGGGGTTATCTATTTATAAAACTACGAAACTTAGCATTTTATACAATTCATTTTCCAAAAAATTTTCAGTTTGAAAAATATTGGCTTATATTTCTTGTTAGGATTTTTTTTCACCCTTCACAATAAACCTCACTGCTGAGGTAAAAAGAACGCGTAAACGGTCATTAAAAAAACGCATTGACAGTCATAAAAAGGACGATCATAGAAAGAGAAACTTTTAGGATCACCATTAGCGGGTAATTTTAGCGAAGATATCTTAAAACTAGTATCATAAAGGCATCAATTCGGATAACTTGTCGAATGATAATATTGAGAAGAAATCCAATTATATAGAATTCTATAGATAAATAAAATTTCTTTTCAATCGTTTATTTTTTAATAGGCACTTACTGTGTGAACGTGCCTCTTATTAGTAAATAAAACACGATTTACGTACTAATAAAGAAAGTAAAAAATAAACGAGTAGATGACACTTTATTAAATTGAACTCGTTAGCAGAAACTAAAAATTAAGTATTTTTAAATAAAGTTATTGGGGCCCTGATACGACAAACATATGAAAATCTAATTACAAGTATTCTGTTTTACAACATATTAATACCAAGACAAATTGTTTTCATTTCTGTTTATAATAAATACCAGTAAAGAAAATCTGAACAATTGTCGCTGCAAAGATATTAAGTACGTTACTTTTACAGGTATCCCTCGACTTACGCGATTAATTGGTTCTGGGAAATAATCGCGTAACGCGAATATATACGTAAAGTGAGTTCAGTTTAATATGGGTGAGATATGGATTAGTTCCAAGAAAAAAAATACCTGAAATTGGTAAAAATACAATTCGTATTGATTTTTCATACATAATTTTGCTATTAATTTTTATGAATTAATAATTTCAAGTACAATACTGTACAGTTAAAAATTACCACTCTACTATTTATTATACAATAATTTCTGCCACCCACGTATAGATTATAGCTCAAACTAGAGCTTTATTCGTTTTGGAGAAAAAGAGACGCTTTCCCCATCCTGGATTCGAACCAGGGTCCCTCCGTTTAGCCCTGAGTGTCTTAGACCGCTAGACGAATGAGGACAGGAAACAACGCTCTGTTTCTCCAAACGAAAAAGCTCTAGTTTGAGCTATATGTACGTGGGTGGCAAAAATTATTGTATAATAAATTCCCCCACGAAATACTCACAAAAATCTCTCCCCGGAGGCTTTTCTGTGTTGACCATTATTTGGCAATTGTGTTATCCCTACTATTTATATTGTTCTCCTGAAGGTCCCGGATATGTGGCTTTCTTTAAACAATTGTCAAGTGTAAGCTGACAGGCAGTATTTTCTTCTTTCTGTAAAGTTCTTTGTAGCAAGTTAAAGAACTATGAATCTCTCTGGAAACATCGGCTCTTCTGTCTACGTTAGAATCATTCTCTTAAATGATACTAATTGCACCGTCAATGTGTTCAAATAATTCCAGCAATTGTCTTCTTGTAAGTATTTTGACGGGCTCGTTAACACGGGGCTCTTCGCCTTCATCTCCGCCGAAATGGGAATGTTATTTTCTAATTTTCTAGCAATTTTTGCACATTGTGATTGAAAGAAAATGGTACAGATTTTAGCATTTTTATTTTAACGAAATCAGTATCGAAAAGTGGAATGGAAACGGTTTTTTAATTTATATGGACGAAGCGTGGATTGAGTTATGAAAAGAATCTAGATGGTATTATGAAGTTAACAATTATTGAGCACTATAAAACGTAAATTAATATATATATTAGACTAGTTTATATGTAATTTTGAACTATGATAACAAACTAGAAAGACATAAAAGTTGTGAGCTTAGTGTTATTCTCGTTTGTAGACTTTATCAAACTTCTTGCCGCAATTTTTAAAATAAGTAATTCACTAAACTTTCAATTAATGTGATATGTACTTCCTCGAAAAAATAAAACAATCGTCTTTATACGGTTGTGACCGTGTTTCTAAATGAATTATTAGCGAAGCCATTGGTCGTTGTTTGTTCGCCCTCTGGGTCATTTTTAAATCTCGTTTTTGGGGGCCTTTCCTCCGAGAGTGCGTTGCGCGTCATATTGTATCTGGTGTGGAAAAAGGAATAAAGGATCAATCTTTAGAATGAAAAGGGCGAGTTTGGAAAACAGTCCCACGTTTAATTTAATATTTTTATGTTTTATTGTTATTTGTAGGTTTAGTTTAAGTTTCGTTCTACGTTGTTATATTGTTGTTGCAAAAGTTGTTGGGAAAGATGTTCACCAGATCGACAAGACCGTAACTGCGCAACTAAGCGAGATAGGTCATCAAGGAAAAGCAGTTTGTACTGACGAGGTTCTGAGGATGGAATAGCCGCTGGTTGTCTGCGAAACCGTCGATTGGTGATTGTATCTCATCTAATTATTTTATACTAACCTTCGTGGTAATTTTAATGACTTGATAGAACTTAACAGACCGGTAATAAAGTAACTTCGCGATATGGCTCAAGAGCACTGTAACCATTATGTGCTGTGGTACCTATCAGTTAAACAATTAATCATACTTCAGGTGTGCGCAGTATTTAGTTATATTGTTAACTTGAATATGTTGGTATTATTCACGCAACCTTGCGCTAAAACGCTAGAATCGTAATTAAGATCACATACTGTCTTGAACCAATGAAGTGTGAAACCACTGCATTGGCAGGGAAGCAGATATATCCCGCATGGGAAGGAAACTCTAGGTTAATATTGAAGATTATTATGGTTTCCTGATGCAAGTCGTGTGATTCTAATTTATTGTTATTACAATTTCGTTAAGTATTATTGGTGAATATTCAAAAACCCCAGCCGTATCAGGGTTGATGCTCCGTGGGGTGGTTCAGCAGGCACGTGGTTCACCATGGTCCTGTACGCGAATCAACGAATTGATATCGGCTCTGACCTCGAGATGTCTGTCCCCTTGTTATTGTAGTTGTACTCCTTGTACTGTCACTTGAATAAAAACCTAACCTTGACCTGATTACCTGTTCTATTGCATTTACATATGGCATCAGGGGATGTTAACGAAAAGAGAGGGAAATCGCGGTTATACGGTGTCGTTATGGCACTATGTAAATGGATAAGCGTGCCTGAAAAAGCAAATTCAATATCGTAGGATTTAATACCTCAAGCATATGATAATTCTTTTGAGTAAGAAATACAGAATAATGAATATAATAAATAATGAATGATAACAAACTTCAATATAACGAAGTACAACAAATTTTAATGTAACGAACTTTAATAAATCTTTGTATATAGAAATAACTAACTTTAATATAACAAACTATAACAAACTTTTGTATATAAAAATAACGAATTTTGTATAACGAAATAGCAAACTTTAATACAGGGTGGTCCTGAATTCTACCGACAAAATAAGAGGAGTTGTTGGGGACACCAAATAAGGCATGTTTGTCCATATCCCCGTGTCCGCAAAGGGGCCGGTTTGGCTGTAGAGCGTAACTACTGTTTACGTCTATCACGTTGCTACGTAGCCAATTACATGAATTAAATGCAATTTTTGATACATAATTTAAGTAAATGAGCTAATAATACAGTAGAGACAAAGAAATCCGGAATTTTGTTTCTTAATCCTGATCTGTGTTACTATGTAGTGAAAATAAGCCTAAAACTGCCTTTTTTTTAACACACTAGAAAACAGTTGGGAACTGTCAAGTATGTATAACAGGTGAAGAACATCAAAATAAACATGTTTTTATCAGTGAATTATTTTTTTTCCAAAAATTAGCCGTTCGGGCACTACAGTGAATTTAGTATTTGCATCCACCACATTCAAGGTTTTCACAAATGGCTACAATTCGCCGTTTCACGAATTTTCAAAATTATTTAATGTCAACAGACGTCACGCTCTCTCTGGCGACTTTTTAAAATCAGTTAAATTCACCAGAATTGTATGTGTAGAATCCATGGTCGCAAATGAAGAAGCGGATTCTACACATATAACTGTAGAATCTTAAGAATATGGCCCACAGTATGTATAAAATGGCTCTTTGGCTGGTTTATATAACTCTTTAACTGTAACTGCTTATTATAATAACTGACCATAATTATTAAGCCAAAACATTCATATTATTTTCACATGAGATCATCGCATCTATAAAAGTAAGTAACAAGAAAACTGAGCTGCAAATTTGTAACCTTCAATTTTTCGTTGGAATTTATTATTGCTTACAATTTCTTTTTTACCAATCATGGAATTGTAACACAAAAACTCAAATAAATATGTTTAAATTAAGTTTTTGTATAAACCGGTCTTGTTAAAATAATTTTATTAAATTTTACATATATGCTATAAATGATTAATGAAATACGTAAAGGATACGATAAAACATGCTAAAAATGATCACTATATAAGAACTTAAAAAAATTGGAAAAAATAGAGGAATTGAAAAAATACCAGTAAAATTAAAAATAAACGACATATCATTTGGGCATATGGTAATTCTATCTGTATGGCTGATACTATGTCGAGAGTATTTATTATCCCATTTGTACTTATAAAATGTATGATGTTTATAAAAGAAAGTTATTACCAAAATTTCTTAGAAATCGGCAGTTCTCCCGCCTCCTTGCGGAAAAATGTCGTTTACCTTTACTCCAAACTCCCAGACGTAGAAAATATAGTCAAATAATTTTAAATTTGGACAATATGTCCCAAAACATATTTCAGCACGTAGGAGTCAGTCGCAATTTCCTTACACATTGCGGTGCTAAGTTATTTCACTGTTATTTCAATCACACGCAGTCCACAACCTTTCACTTTCAAATGTCATACGCAGGAAAGACAGCGGATTAATTATCCAATCGATCAATTTCCGAAGAGCAAACCTGTGTTTCATCACAGAAGAATTAGTCGGTCTAGAATGCTGACTCTCGTATCTTTCATTCGATTAACACAAAATACTTAACGGCTTTCGAATTATCTTATGCCCATTAGGTAGTTCTACTGTATTATTCCTTGTGAACATGAGATTAGTTTAAGATGGTTTTCTATTCCAACTTCAGCAGACTCGAGTGAAGCTTAACGTCCATGGCTTACGTCAGTTTATATACTAAATACACATAGAAGATGATAACGTGAGTTATTAGTGTCGAAGACACTTTATCCTCTCTGAAACTGACAAGGTTAATTTAATTTGAAATGCAGCGTAAGGTTTGAAATGGAACAGCATACTTACTAAATGAGCGTCTGTGATGTAATTTCAAAATTGTTTTTGTAAGTGAAGAGAGACATGCGTATTTTTGATTAAGGAATTAATACGCTTGCATGTTTCATCAAAATAAGTATACGTTTTTCTCACCAAACTCCCGATACGTGAAAATAACACACTTGTTAATATAAATACAGCTGAAAATTATCGGTTTAACTTGAAGCTGTGGGATTAAAAGTAAAATTTTCTGCTTACGTTCAAAATTTTAAGATGTTGTAAGCTATTAGGTTTTACAGACCTGGAAACTTCAAGATCTACTCGTAATTTGTGGTGCTCATGTATAAAAATTCAAAATGTAAAATTCTCTTCTCGTGAGTAAAATATTCGAATCACAGGTAAAGAACCATTTCCGCTAACTACAGAAAATCTCTTCTGAGAGTAATCGAAAGTCTCTAGCATTAGTTAAGAGCATTTTTGATGCTGATTACAAATCTGTAAGCGTTTTGATGATGTAATGTCGGGGAGTAACTTTCTCTCCTTGTGAAAGAAATATGTTTCTACAATTCCTGGAAACAGGACATCAGGGATCTCTTAAACGGAAACTAGAAGCTATGCTGCATCTAACGCACATATATTAATGTTCGAAAAGTGTCGGGGAGACGATCAAATTCAACTTCAAAAACATTTTTTTGAAGTTGAATTTGAATAAATTTCGGCATTGCTGTGATGCTGTGGTAATAGATTCACCTAAGGTGGTTCGACTCCTAAATGTACAAAATATAAAGGAAAAAAAAACGCTTACCGACTAACTGCTTACACGTAGTCCTGGGCTTTGTTCCCTTAGTTAATTTATATGCATTTGATGCAACGTAGCTTTAAGTAAGCTTAAAAATAAAATTGAGGTCATTTATGTTCACCGTTGCAAAAAAATCGTAGAAAACGTATTTTTTTCCATGGATTCCCATTGTAAATTTAAGTCCCGAAAAAAGTCACTTTCCGATTTAAAACCATTAGAGATTCATAATTGGCGTTAAAAACGCTCTCCACTATTTCTAATGATTTTCAATCAGTCCAATGGGAGATTTTCTCTGGGAAATGAAAATCGTTTTTTCTGGTCTATTGCTCTTCCTCTTTAAATTTATGTATTGGCCGCAAAGTCTTAAATCAATTTTGCACAGTCCAAGGAGCAACAAAACGTTTCCTTTAGACTTCGTTTATTTTTCAAACTGCTTTTCTCGATTTAAAACATCTCTTTTTCTGCAATAATGTGAGTGAGTCAGAGAGCTAAAATGTGCTATTTTAGACACTGCAGCAACTGTTCAATGGCCTGTTCGAAACACATGGTTAGTAAGTACATAGCCAGTTTAACTACTGCATCGTTTTTTACATCACATTATTTTTTATATCATATTTAAATTATTTTACATTGCCTGTAATATCCCTATAAAGTTCTCTTTAGAAATTATACAAATCGGTAATGTTCTGCCTAGTACAAAAATATATATTCTATTCTTATTGATCTCCATTATTTTTAATCTTTTCAATTCTAGTTTATTGCCTACTAATCTAGGGAAAGATTTCAAAATCAACTCTTTTATGAATTACTATTCCCCAGAGAAGATACTTTCGTCTATTGTCTAATCAAACCCGCTTTCTTAGATCCACTGAAACAGACCGCATGAAACACATATTGCTAATCGATCAACTAATTATATACAAATCTGCTATCTTTATGTT
>QLNU02015360.1:36816042-36827797 GCA_006491805.2 Dysdera silvatica
TCTACCATTTAAAATAATGATTTTTGTGGATACAGAGAAAACCAAACGCTGAAATCTATACCACGAGTATGAAATGGAATTTTAACGTAAGCTATTTGAGTGAACCAATATCAAAAGAAGTTAAAGAAAAATACGTTTGGAAAACTTTCCGAGATCTGCTGATGTAGACACCAAAAGTAACTTAAGGTATTTCAGGAAAACGTAAAAGCAATGATGCTTTGATTTCCCTAAAATATTCTTCTTTTCGAAAACTAAAAATGTAAGTCTCTTCAATGAATACAACGCCAAAAAGTGCACTTGAAAATAAAAAATCTTAGCGAGATTAATGACTGTTTGAATAAATAATAAAATAGTCCGTATTTATTGGTTTTCATGCTAAATAATTCATTATAATCGGTTTTTCTAAACATCACGACCTAATTTAACGCAGTTTTGTTTTAAACGTTTAATTTTTTTCTACAAAGTAAAAGTGCAGAATAAACATTAAACCGTCAGTATTTACCACAGCTCAAATAAAAAATGAAGGTTTTTATATAGTTAAACACATAGGCGTAATCTGTGGGAGGCAGGGGGCACATGCTGCCAATTTTTTAGAACAGAAGAAAAATCGTATTTTTTCCTCCCAAATTTGCTTTTTTTTGCCCCCTCCCCCTCCGTTTACATTATATTTATATAAACTTATATATTAATTTGAATATTAACTTATTGCTTCAAAATAATCAGAATGAAACTAAACTACTTAAACGCTGACTGAACTTACAGACCTCAAGGACAGTAATGATGAGGATTTAAATAATATAGACAAAATTCTAAAATCATTATATGACGGTCAATACAAAATGGATCAAAGAATAAATAGAATGGATCTATGGAGAAGAAAAAACGATTTAATAAACTAATAGGATATCCAATGAAACAAAATGAAAATTACATAAGCGAACTTATATCGATATGTAATGAATTAAATATACATCTAACAAAAAATAATATTGATATTGCACATAGACTTCAAATTAATACACAAGGGAAAAGTAATATATTACTTCGACTTAAACTGAAAAATTAGAAGAAATATGGGCTCAAATTAAAAATGATAAATTAAAAACAGGACTAGGAAAGATATCACTGAAGGGCAAAATATACAGGGTGTTTGGAAAATATCTGGCAAAACTTTAAGGGGTGGTAGGGGACACCAAATAAGGCATGTTTGTCCATATCCCCGTGTCCGCAAAGGGGCCGGTTTGGCTGTAGAGCGTAACTACTGTTTACGTCCATCACGTTGCTACGTAGCCAATTGCATGAATTAAATACAATTTTTGATACATAATTTAAGTGAATGAGCTAATAATACAGCAGAGACAAAGAAATCCGGAATTCCGTTTTCTGATTTTGATCTGTGTTACTGTTTAGTGAAAATAAGCCTAAAAATGCCTTTTTTAACACACTGGAAAAGAGTTGGGAACTGCCAAGTATGTGTAACAGGTGAAAAACATCAAAATAAACATTTTTTGTTTAGTGAGTTTTTTTTTCCAAAAATTAGCCGTTCGGGCACTACAGTGAATTTAGAAAATAAAACACCTATAATATAGGCTATTATAATTATGAGCTTATATTTTATTATGTGAACACCAGTATTTAGAGAATAAATACAAGACTTTACAACTTTAGGTTCATTGAAATGGGTATAATCCGCAGTGCATTTATATGTTTATATAAGTATTTCGTCATTCTGCGGCTTATAGAAATATTGGTATAGGATTTAAGGTATTTAGCCCAAAGCCTAAAGTTATTGAAATCAAAATATCTACAGATGTTTATGCAATCGCTTTCAGTATGTCTAATTAGCCAATAAGGTTTAGAAAAGTACAAATAACTCATATATCGGGTGATCCAAAATTCAGGAAAAACTTTAAATATAAATAATTTATAAAATAATAAAGAGAAATAGATGACGTTTGCATAGAACAAATGAAACTAAAGCCGGATTTTTGTCAAGAAAAAAATATTAGTAGTATAATTTACATTTCTACACACAGATGGCGCTGTATTAGTTACAGATATCAGATATACAAATTATCAGACATTATAAAAAGAGCAGTTGTATATGATAACGCCATTCTTGAAGCAGATAGTTGTACTGTCTGTGGGGGGATCGGGCCCGCCCCAATATTGAAATAAATTGCAATTTTACATATACTGTAATGTAGAAATGTACAAAATATGTGCTTTGGACCCCCAATAAATTTGAAAACTCTACGCTGAGGCTCGTGGATTTCAAATTTTAGACATAGTAATGTTGTCATTAATCAAGAAAGCTGTCTTAGTTAAACTTTATTATTAGAATGTGAGAAGTGCTAGTGTAGCTTTTCGGGCATATCGATTCACGCGTGATATGAGGGGTGGTAATGAACGTATGACGTGTTCAGGACTGACAAAAATGATAAAAAAATTGAAGCCACAGTTTCTTTTGCTTCACGTGCAAGAAAGGTCAGGCTTTCAACATCTACAGTTATTCCCCCGAGAGTCAAAAAAGCAGTTCAATCACTATCTGCGGGAGATGCAGATGATGGTCTACACGGGGAATGAAATTTTCGAGAAGTGTCCCGACGGACTAGCATTTCGTAAGGCAGTGTATGGAGATTATTGCGAATTATCCTTAAGCCATACCCATACAAGTTGCAATGTAGTTACAAACTAAAAAATCTGACGATTTCAGCAGTCGTCAAGATTTCGCTAATTGGGTATTTAATAAAATGGAGGAGCAGCATAACTGGCTTTTCACTGTACTTTGGAGAGGAAGCGCATTTCACCCTTTCTGGCTGTGTTAATACACACAATTCAACTATTGTAAACGATCATAAATCGGTGTTTTATTAATGCGTACAGCATTTCAAATTCATTTATCATTGAAAATCCAGAACTTTCCTTAAAATATGATACATCAGAAATGTTTTCCTTAAATAATGATACATTAGAAACGTTTTTCTTAAATAATGAATCATTAGAAACGTTTTTCTTAAATAATGATACATTAGAAACGTTTTTCTTAACTAATGATAAATTATAACTATAACTTAGAAATACATGGCAGTGAGAAAAGAAATATGTTGTGATAGTTCTCAAAGATCATGCAGTTATCAAAATGGCAAATACATATTATATTATAATGTATATAATCTTATCAAATAACCCATTTTATACTCGCAATTCCGAAATCTAAGATTAGTGTTCAGTGCTAAGTTTGGACTGCTTCAATCTCTTTACTGAAAATCTCTAGAACCTACAGTAATGATTGTGAAGTCAGCGAATTGAAATTTCGCATCACTGGGAATATAACTTCATCTTTTTATAAAAACAGGTCTTCCCCCAATATGTAGCCTACCTTGACTGAATTAATACGAGAATAAGTGTAACAAAGATCGCCTTTGACACTTCTAGTACTTAAGCCACTTAATGACAACCTCATGTGTATGTTACGAAGTAAATTAGTAAACTTAGATTCAGCGTACAAGAAGCGAAGTGCCATTAAGAGTTAAGTAGTTGCCCCCAGCGATTTTCCCAGACTAAGTCCACTTCTATCCGTAATGCAGTTATTGATTATTCATTAGGGCGTTAGAAACCTGTGAAAAAGTATTTGAACTTTCTATTATAAACTCTCACAGTATCACATAATAGTTCAGCTGATCATAAAGATAAACACAGTGTTCTTTCATGATCGATATTGCCTCGGAAAAGTTTTTCATTATTAAGTAGATAGTGATATAGACGAAATTCTTAATTGCAGTCGCCATTATAAACTTAGTAATGGATTTTTAAGTATTTTTATTCCTTTTATCTTTGGTTTGTTGATCATTTAACACCCAGATAAAATGAATGTTTTATTTTAGATTCTGAACGTAATTCATAAATAGTTATTCATTTCTAAATTATTTGTAATATTACTGGCCTTCTGTTATACTAGAAATTATGCATACATGTGACCAAATTTTTATTTGTTTTAAATATTTTCAGATCTTTGGATTTTTAATTAGCAGAAATCGTTTCTCTTATGATATCTTTCATCAGGATGTAATATTTGTTTGTTCATTGATCCGCTTTTGTTCGATGGAAATTGATATAAATTGGGCAGTCCACTTTTGTTATCGTAATCTGATTCAAGTATCTAATTTTGACTAAAATGATATCGTTCATTTCTTTAAGAATCGAACTTGTAAAATGACAATTTTTCAGAATCACCGTAGGCTCTATGTTGTTTATCATTTACTGAAGTTGCATGCTTTACACAACATTCGGCGTTATTAACGTTATTTATAGAGAATGCGAAATAAATTAAATAAATTTTGACTTGTATTAGAAACAAATATGTTAGAATTTTGAGAAACAGCCATTAAGAAATATATAATTAAACATGTTGAAAGAAGAAGTGTTTAAGTATATATTTCTTAATGGATGTTTCTCAGAATTCTAATGTATTATTTATGGCGCTTTCTTTATAATTTGCTTACAGAAATTACCAAGAATTTATTGTATCTCTATACAGAAACCTTTTTTTCGTGAAACAAAAACTTTTGTATGACCATTAATTTTTTCTAAGGCAATAGTTATATGCAATTAATAGTCAGCAAAAATTTATTGTAAGTTGAATTTCTTCATCATCAATTTCTGTGTTCATTTGCAATTAATTTTTGCTTATACGGGAGTTTTTCATTCTTTGGAATAAAATTGCGATAAAAATTGCAACGTTGCTAATGAAAATTGCATTCTACGTTTTGAGATCCAGATGATAATAACTAACTAATGTACTCTTGCAAATAAACTAAATATAACGTGAGCATTCGCTATATCAATTATCTTGTAAGCACTTAATACAAAAGTATTTTGACTGTTGATAGTACATTCCTTTTATAACAAAATTAATACAGCTCAAATAAATGCAAATTTATTGCATACGTATGCAAATGGAAATGTCATGCACATCGAATGTTTATTTGGAAACTAAAAGACAGTATTTTATGCTTACACACAAGCGTATCTGTTAATAATAGTAGGGCAGACAAGACTGATAGTGATAGTGCAGAAAGATTGCAAATGAATACGTCAGATCTTTTACAAATTTAAAGACTGTAAAATAAATATGGACCATGCATTTGAAATCTCACAAGTGGTTTATAGGTGAATTCAATAACACATCAACATTCCTTCGTTCTAGATGAATATACCATTTAACATAACAGTATTCCACTGTCAGAAATAAGGCATTGTAAAAACATTACATCAATTTTTATCCACATATCGATTTATTTTGGCTAATAGTCTTCTCCCCTTTCAAATACATTGTGTTTATTTGCATAGGTATTTTTACCGATTATGAGATTTGTCTTGTGGAAACATAGTCGAAAATTAAGGTTTTGAAAATAAATATAGCTGTTTATAATACGTCGAACTACCTTCGAAACTAATGGGTGTATTTCAGGCGTCACGAAACATATTTGATATGAACAGCCATTTTTCCAAAGGGAATGGTATTGTCTTTTCACCCCAGATTATTTTTGGATCTCTCAGAAATTTAAATGTTTGCTGTAGATTTAAAGAACAGCTTGATAATGCTAGAAGAACTGTGGTAATGCATTGTGGATTAGCTTTTTTCACGAAACAGAGAAACCTCCTTTCGAAAGCCTACCCTCCCCGATATTTTTGGTATAATGAAATAGTATTTGAAAGGGCCCTATATGAAACCAAAAATTTGCATGGCTGTGATTATTGTTCTCTGAGTATTATTTGCTTGATTACTATTTATTTCATTCTACTCGATGGAGAGAAATATACTTACGCTGGACTGCTTTGTCGCCTTGCCTTTAGATTAGTTGTTTAAATAAAGGAAGTTTAGTAGTTTTGACTTGCTTCAGTAAATGAGATACTGGACTATAATATCCGCTTGAAGATCGCATAATTTTACATTGCAAATTCATGATCATAACTAGTACATAATATATAATGCAAATAACTATACATAATGATTCCACATATTACATAACGATATTTACTTAAAGCAAAGCCAATTAAAAGCAAAGTTTTCTCTTTTTTGTTATAAATATACCAATGTTTTATCCATCTCCAGTATTAATGTTTCGTTTCTGTTAATGAATCAGCTTTCTTGTTGTTCATTTTAGAAATATGCTCCTAACTCAAGTGTGAGTTATTCTTTTCCATGTAAATTAAAAATTCACTTTTTAATTTTAACTCAATCTTTCGAAATATCCTGTGTTGTGCGTTTTTGATTTCTGCAGATTAAAACGAACAGTTTTGTATACTTGAGATCTCGATTGTACAGGTGACACAAGAGAGAAACATTTGCCTTTAAATTAATTTATAAATGACTACTTTTAACAGCAACGGAAATTCAAGTATTATGACATGTTTTCTCAGTTAAGATAAATTGTAATTACTAATATGAGTAATCATCTGGAAGTCCTTTCAAATTTTTACATACACAAACAATATCTAAAATTTACAGATGTCCTTATCTAATGAGCAAGTTAGTAAACTTCCACGAAAAGTAAAATAGTGTTATAGAATCAAAAATAAAATATAATTATATAATGTTTTATATTGCATAAAGATGAGATGAATTTTTATAAGAAAAAATTACATTTGATACAAACTTTCTATTGTAACACATTATTTGTCAACAAGCTAAAGTGGATTAGCAAAAACTTTTGTTTTCCGTGTATATATTACTCTTTCATTTGTTAAGTCCTTTGTACTCTATTTTGAAGATGTTTTCCCATAGCAACACCCGAAGTCAGAAAAGGACTCAACAATGTTCACTTCGATAGGAAATGTAGAGAAGAGATCATTGAGAATTAATTTAAATAACTTCATAATAAACTAGCTTATAATTGAAGTGGAATGTAGAAGAAATTTTATTTCTTTATACGGGAAAACGAATTTTAAGAAGCTGTATTTAAAGCTCAGGTATTACTATAGTCTTATGACTACGACTAAATATTTAAATGTTATTTTCCCAGTATATGGCATTGACTAGTGATATGTTAAAGCGCATATGGGTCATTAGCAGTTTCTGCTTTTTGTTTCCATGACAAATCGACATACGTACGTTGTTAACAAACACTTTTCATTTGATACATCTTTAAAAATACCTTGGGTTCTCTTCAAGTAATCTTGATTATTATTATTACATTATTATTTTTACATTATTATTATTATTACATTATCATTATTATTACATTATCATTATTATTACATTATCATTATTATTACATTATCATTATTATTGCATTATCATTATAATTACATTATTATCATTATTATTACATTATTATTATTATTTACATTATTATACATTATTGACTATATTATTATAATTGAAAACTGCTGTCCCGGAGGAGCTCTAACTCTTGATGATGCTACTGAAGAGCCAAAAAATCTTGTGACTTCCCATTTTTCACCTTCCACATGATGACTCGGGAGTTTTGTGCTATACTTTTCAGAAGCCCGACACGCAAGCATATTGATTTCTCGAAAAGCATCCTCGGGTATTATTTATGATCAATACTAAAGACTAGTTCCACAATTAGCCTTTGTTTTCCATGAAAAATGTCCATGAATAAAGACCGAGGGGCAATATTGACGTACCTGCACTTGGTTCGGCAAAGCTTAGAGTTATTTATACTGCAACGTACAGGGTGACACAAAATTTCCCTGAAAGTAAAAGTTTATATTTAGAGAACAAGTTAGCTACAGGCACTGTTCAGAATTTTTATGCGTATGATTACATCATTGGGCCCTGCGGTGGCGCAGTGTGGTAACGCGTTCTCCTATTGCGCGGCTAATCCGGGTTCGACTCCCAGCAGTGCAAAAAGAACGCTTACTCAGAGATCTCATAAAAGATCGCACTGCTCACTGTAGTCCGGGGTTTGGTTCCCCAGGCCTTAAGAGGTTCGGATTCCTCGGAAAACTGTAGGTCCCGGCGCAGCATGACCACTGTAGTCTTTGAGCCGTAAAACCAAAAAACAAACAAAAGAAAAAGAAAGATGACGTCATTGATTTTATCCCTTTAAATGGGTTCTTCTACTTTCCCTGAATATATATTGATCCATACTGCTGCTTCACTACCCCTGCATACAGCTATGTATACAGGTTATATATATACACACCCCGTGTTTCACGAATAGTGTCCGAAAGGAATATAAAATCAATGGTTGATCGTAAAAGTAAAATGAAATATGAGAAATAATCAGCAAACAGAAGAGAATTGAGCTATAATAATTTCATAAAAATGTTAATATTAACTTTTATACGCCCCCCAAATCCAAAAAAATGTTAATTAATAAAATTTTCGCCTCACTGAATTAGGGTGAAAGAATTTTACCCCGTAGTTTTCATGAAAAATTTGGGGGTTGCATCTTTTTCTAAGAAAAAAAAATTAGAGTTGCCCCTACGAGCTACTTGTCCTGTATACGGCTGTGCGCACAAAGTGTATCATATAGGGGCGATTCTTCTCCTATATGCATAGCTGTATACAGGTAAAGTATCGTGTAAGAGCCCATTTCCTTCCTTCCCTCTGTGTGTGCACAGATGTACGCAGGAAAAGTAGGGTGTCGGGACCCATAAAATTTTATCCCTAACTTCCCTGGCCAATTCGACACAGATTATAGGAGTTCGATTTGATTCTTATACAGGCAATGCACATTTTATGTATGAGAGTCATGGAAAAATTTATTTTACTAATACATATTTCAGTTTGTACATTACAAAATTACTCGTTTGATTTTATTACCTACATAGTAGACAATTATACATAGAAGTTATTGCTGTATATCCTATGATTTTTAAATATAGTTGTAGTAACCACGTGACAAAATTCTCAGCCACCGGTCCTGGCAATGATGCTGTAATACTGCAAAATGAGTTGGCAGAAAATTTGAAAAAAAATCCCTTTGTGGAAAATGAGGCTGGACATTTTTAACGTTTTATGCAAATTTATAATACGTTATTAAGTAATACTGGTATTTAAATTTATTGGATTTCGATGGAAAAATTGAAATATGTATTACTAAAATAAATTTTGCCATGACTTCCATACATAAAATGTGCATTGTCTGTATAAGAATCAAATCAAAATCCTACAGTCAGTGTCGAATTGGCCGGAGAAGATAGGGATAAAATTTTGGGGGTCTTGACACCCTACTTTTTCTGTATACATCTGTGCACACACAGAGGAAAAAAAATCGGTCCCCATACAATACTTCCCTTGCATACAGCTATGCATATAGGAGAAGAATTGCCCCTAAGTGATATGCTTCTCCTGTGTGCACCGTTATACACAGGACAAGTAGCTCGTATGGGCAACTTTAATTTTTTTTCTCAGAAAAGGTGGCAACCCCCTAAATTGTCAATTATCAATATCTCAGCGAACAGCTTCATGAAAAGCTATGGGGTAAAATCCTTTCACCCTAATTCAGTGAGGCGCAAACTTTACTAATTGACATTTTTTGGATTGGGGGCGGGGGTGTATAAAAAGTTAATATTAATATTTTATGAAGTTGTTATTTCCTAGGGGTGAAACTACTATAGCACAATTCTCCTATATTTGCTGGCTATTTTTCATATTTCATTTTATTTTTACGACCAATCGTTGATTTTATATTCCTTCTGGACACTATTCGTAAATCACCCTGTACATATATATATATATACACGTGAATTCGGCTGTGGTAACCAAATTTTGCGATCCTCGTTAAACTGTAGGTCCAGTTTGCCAACCCGTTTGGCCAACATTCTGCGCTTAAGGCCATTTCCTTTGTATTTCTTTCACCGTACTACGTGTATGTGTGATAACACAGAGGTTCTGAAATGTAGTGGCGAATTGAGGAAGTTAAAAAAATTGATTTCGAAAAATAATTAGATACGGAAATATTTTCAATTAGAAAGTTGTAGATCATCCTTCAGTTAGTAAGAAGAGCTATACGGCTTGCATGCAGTATGCACATGTAATGCCAACAAGTGAGGTGTTCCGGAAGTTTCAATACATTACTTTCAGTTAATATTTTCTAGTGATTTAGAGATGGAGTTGAAGTTCTCATAGAGAAGAGATCATAGTCGCTCTCCTACTAAAACTTCAACTCAACTTCTAAAACACCAGAAAGCATTAAGTGAAAGTAATGCATTGAAACTTCTGCGACACTCCACTTTTCGACAGAACATTTACATATTGAATGTAAGCCGTATATGTTTTCTTACTAACTGAAGGAAGCTCTACAACTTTCTGTTTGAAAATATTTCCCTACTTGAATTATTTTTCAAAATAAAATTTTTAACTTCCTCAATTCGCCACTAGGGTCGTTGCTGTTTACCTCATCTGACAAAGTATAGTCATTTAACTTACCAATAGCTAACTTCCGTTGCAAGTGATGTCTTCGTTCAAAAGTTATTAACCGCATTCGGACTTACTTAGGTACCATGTGTATATATATACTCTATAACAAAAAAATCGACGCATCAAGGAGGAGTTGTCCGATTGCGATAAAAATTGGTGGATGTGAAGAACATACATAGAAAAAGAAAGGATTAAAATTTCAGAACAATTGAATGATTTATTGCAGAGTTTGACCGTTACAAAGGGAGGAAGTCAATAAGGCGTTGGTCCACCTCTGGCCTGGATGCAAGCTGTCACCCGGCGTGGCATAGACTGATAAAGATCCCGGATGGTGTCCTGCGGAATTTCTTGCCAAATTGTCTCCAACTGTCGGGCTAAATCGTCAACATTCCGGGATGGTTGCAATCGCCTTCCCATAGGGCCCTGCGGTGGCGCAGTGTGGTAACGCGTTCTCCTAGTGCGCCGCTAATCCGGGTTCGACTCCCAGCAGTGCAAAGAACGCTTACTCAGAGATCTCATAAAGATCGCACTGCTCACTGTAGTCCGGGGTTTGGTTCCCTAGGCCTTAAGAGGTTCGGATTCCTCGGAAAACAGTAGGTCCCGGCGCAGCATGACCACTGTAGTCTTTGAGCCGTAAAACCAAAAAGCAAGCAAGCAAGCCTTCCCATAGCGTCCCAAATGTGCTCTATGGGAGAGAGATCAGAAAACCTAGCTTGCCAAGGAAGTGTTGGGCAAGCTTGAAGACAATTCATAGCAACACGTGCCGTGTGCGGCCGGACATTGTCTTGTTGAAACGTAAGTCCAGGGTGTCGCAAAAGGAACGGTAACACAACCGGTCGTAGAATGTCGTCTACGTACCGCTGTGCTGTAAGTGTGCCAGAAATAACCACCAAAGGGGTCCGGCTATCAAAGGAGATGGCACCCCAGGCCATAACGCCCTGTTGTGGGCATGTGTGGCGTGCGATAGTAAGGGCAGGATCCCCACGCTGCCCTGGACGTCTCCAGACACGTCTGCGGTTGTCGTCAGGACACAGTTGGAAACGGGACTCGTCACTAAAGACTATACGTCCCCAGTCAGCGCAGTTCCAAGTTGATCGAGCCCGGCACCACTGTAATCGGACTTGACGGTGTGATGGACGAGGACGTGAGAGGTAAGCGGCGTAACGGTCGGCGCGAGCGTAAATTCCGCTCTCTCAGTCGTCTGCAGAGGGTCATGTTGGACACATGTGTGCGGGCCACACGTTGGATAGTTGATAACGACGAATCCGGTGCTGTGACAGCTGCTCTGACAATCGCTCTGTCTTCCCGTTCTGTTGTGGCCCTAGGTCGACCGCTGCGGTCCCGACGCCGACCTCT
>QLNU02015360.1:36838483-36854609 GCA_006491805.2 Dysdera silvatica
GAATGCAATGTAGCAACCCCGCGCCGGAGTTGAAATTTTCGGGGGAGACAACTTCTTGGTTTGTAAGCGCCATTGGTCATTATAGATCCCGCCTCTGCGAAATAAAAGTATGCATAACTCCGTGGATATTAATTTGCGCCCCACCCCCATGTACAGGGCTATTGTAGTCCATTCTGTACAAGGATAACGGCTATATACTTTTGATTCGGTGTTTTCGGAACACCCTGTATATATATTGCCAAACCTTCTCGCAACTGTCACCAAATTACTGATCTTATAAAATAGATCGATAATATACAAAAATTACATTAAGAAACGTTCAGAAATTTCATCCTCTTTATTTATAGTGCGCAAAAAACACCGATAATGTGTTCACTTAGAATCACGAAAAGAACTCGTATTTTCCCACATCAGTTGGAGATAAAATGAATGGCATACACATATGCTAGAACTTCATTGGCGAGGAAGGAAAACAATATATTGTATGTAACGGAACTGCCCTGTCTTCGATACGGTCCCTACAGACTTATTTGAGAAGATGTGGAAGTAGCCTAACTTCCGGCCGTTTACCGGACACGTAAAAGCTACGGAAATAAGCTTCTACCTTCCGTTAGTTTCCAGCAAAACCCGGAACGAAGGATCAGTTCTTTCTCTTATTTTTACCTTTTCCAATACCTGTTCCACAATTTTTTCGATTGATTTATTTAGTTTTGACTTTCTTTCGATTTTCATTTCCAACTTTTAGCTTCATGTTTATTTTTAGTTTTTCATTTTACAAACTCTTATTTTCTATTTATTTTTCTGTATGTTATCCCTTGTGTGTAATCCCTGTTCTCAATTTTTGTAGCTTCCAATTCTATCAGAAAATACGTTCTTTTCATCAATTTACTGTCCGTTGAGAATAAGCTTAGATTCTATTAAAGATACTAAGAAGTCGTAATATTTTCAATGTTATTCGATTCAAAATACAAAATCCTTTGTTTGGAAAGAAGAAGCATTTATTCTGCTCTACATATTTTTTTTAACATATTAATATTTCCATACATATCTCTCGTCAATGGATTTACTTGCAGATAGTGATCAGTATCCTTTGACATAAATAGCTTATTTAGAATTTTTTATAATTTTTTTAAATTTATTTTAATATAATTCCACTTTACACACACACACACACACACACACACACACACATATATATATATATATATATATTATATCATTGTAAATTTTATCCACGAAGCAATTCTCCTAATAGATAGAAAATTATATCATATGAAATAAAAGTACCAAACCTAATTTGAGCTTATGTAAGTTTTATGAGAGTAATTAATACAAGTACACTATGCTATGTTAAATATACATATATAATTGTGAAGGATGTTTATTAAATACTAATTCTTATATATATACAAGGTGTCGTGGAATAACATTAAACCCTTATTAACTAGATTTTATCTTGACGAAAACAGTTCTCCCATTGTACCTTATTTTTTAGAATTTTGAAAGCGCTATATTTCTATGCTGTAGAAAATCTCATGAAAGTGTGGAGTGTGTGCTAAAAACATAAAGTATACTTTTTCTTTCTCATTTAAAAGTGCACTCCGTATATTTTATCAAAGGAAAGCTTATTTAATTAAGGTTCTAACAGGGCAGAATCGATTTTCGCGTCGAATAGAACTAGTGATATTTTAAGTTGATTTTTAAGAAATGCATCGAATCATACAACCCTTCTTGGGTAAAAACAAATTCAATTTTTTGTGAAAAGTCACTAATTAGAAAACAGATTAAAAATGAAAAAAAAAATTTATATCTAAAGTAATTTTATTATTTCTAGTTTTCCAAATGGCCTAACATGTCATCTTCAGCTGTTATGTAAAGGTCGTTTTGTTTTTGTAAAAAGCGTGTTGTGACTAACAACAGTTGGGATAACTGGTAACAACAGTTGTTTCGGGAAAAAAATAGATTTTTGCGTAAAGATATAAAAACAACAATTTGTTTACATTTCTTTTTTAAAGTTTTCTTCTAATTAGCGACTATTCACAAAAATCCGAATTTTTACATATGAAACGCTTCCTGATTCGTTGCATTTGTTAAAGTTTAACTTGTACATAATATATCCGCATATAATATCAAATGTACAATATCTAATATATAACATCTAATGTACAATATCTAATATGTAACATCTAATGTGCAATATCTAATATATAACATCTAATGTACAATATCTAATATATAATATCTCCAGTTTTATTTGCAGGAGAAAATCCGTTCTGATCTTGTTAGAGCTGTAATTAAAAATGCCTTTCATTTGATGTAAAAAAATACACGTAATGCAGTTTGAAATAAGAAAGAAAAAGTACTTTTATATTTTTGAACAGACTCCATATTACTGTGAGATTATCTATGGGACAAAAAGATACCGAATTCAAAAATCTGTAAAACAAGACATCAACGAACTTTTTCCGTTGAGAATAACTGGAGTTAATAATGTATGGTACTGTCATTTTGGGACACCCTGTACATTAAACATTATGTACGTCCCAGTCATGCGGTAGTTACAACCCGCCGCTTTCGAACTTGCTTGCATAGTTGAAGTCGATTCATGGCATACTTAGTTTTAAGTAAGTACGGTGGCTTAGGAAATGGGCTGGCTCAAGCCACCCCCACTCTTAAGTTTGGATATAAAAACATATTATTTTCTCACATCGTATCACATAATATTTTTTAAATCCACTTCAGACCCCCATAATTTTTGAATTGCTACGTTAATGTGTAAGTGTAAAGTGATTCGTTCGAGGCCACTCTAAATAGTTTATCTCATACCAAATATGACACATAGCGCTATCTTGAGATATAAACTAAACGAATAATACTTAAATATAATGCGTATATATTTTTATATTAAGATTCTTACATTACCATTTATTTTTAATCTAAATAATTGTGCTTGAATTCTGCTCTTAGCGTCATTATTTTGTCTTCAGTACGCATTTTACAGAATGTCAACAAGTTTAAAATCAATAACACAATCTATTGGGAAATCAGAATGTGTCGTTTCGTCTAAAATGAAATTGTAATATTTTTCGATTATCGATATATAAATCAGTTGCTAGGTACGAAAGGTATATTTGGCTTTCTAAAATTTGAATGTCAGTACGCGATAGGCACAGACACCGCATGAGCTAAATGTGTGCATTTTTGAGTGCTTTACCAAGTATAAATTTTAGTCTGAAATTTGGTGTTTTTTCGCTGCATTATATTTGACGAAGAGAAATCTATATAGTAAAAAAGTTAACTCAAATTTGAGATAATATTATTATTATTAAGAATCTACTAAAACAGGAAATTCTTTCGATAATCTTATAAGAATACGGGAAGCAAAATAGGAATAATTATTGCTAGGTAATTAATTACATGTACAGTACGGTAACGACCAATTTAGAACTCAAAATAAATGGAGTTTCCCTGATAAAATAAAAATTCAAATATATGACACAATAATTTGATTAGAAAAAATAAACAATACACTAAACGAAATAAGAAACTTAATGGAAAAAATAAAAAAGTAAATTACTAGAAAAAATGAAAACTTAACTTATTACAAACATAAAGAAGATGCATTACAGAATATTATATATTACTAAAAAACAATTGAACATAGCTTAGAAATATACGATGAGACGACATGGTGCAGAGGATATAAGGATATAATGAAAGAAATATAATTCCTTTAAAATCTCATAAAAGGAGGAATATCCTTTATGATGTGGGAATACTTATCGTGAATAAAACAATGGTTGAACATTTATCAATGTCTGTCTGCTCGCAATACGTCGATCATTAATTTATTACTAATCAGCGACTGATGAGAAATAACGATAGTGTTAATATGTTGATCATTAATTATCATTATGCCACGCCATTAATTTTAGTTAGAACTGAGCTTTGGAATATTACGATAAGTGTTATAAACTTGGGCTCGCGGAGAAATGACGCAATTAAAGATAATTTTCCCTATTTTATGGAAACCTTGGTGTATGGTTTAATGAGAGTGCAGTCAAATATATATTAAATTTGATGTTATTTCTAGAAAACCTAAGATACGGCAGAAAATTGTGCAACCAAAATTACAAATATACAGTCACGTCCCTCATATATGAAATGGTATTCAATCTGGATGGAAATTATCACCCCGGAAGCTATCTTTTATTCAATAAATGCCTTTTAGAATAATTTAAATGTCCCAGAACAGCAGTTCTTCAAATATGGTCCGCGGACCACCCTGAAGTCCGCGAGACCCTCCTAGTGTTCCACAAAATTTCGGAAAATACTGAAAGAAGAGCATTTACTCATTACATTATGCTATGAGTAAATAGGGAGGGAACGAAAAATTTCTTCCTTAAATGGTGAAAATCAGTGATGAAACACTAGAAATAAATATGTGTATTGCAAATTCTGGGCTTTAAACTTTGAGTTAATTCTTGGGGGTCCGCGAGGGTGAGGGACTTCTGAAAGGGGGGTGGGGTCCGTAGTCTAGGAAAGTTAAAGAACCGCCGTCCTGAAGCATATGCCGGTGCGTATAAATGCCCATAAGAATTTCTAACGAAACAATACAGAGTTTCACCAGGAGATTCCATAACAAACAGTTATTTCGACACTGGCGTAAGGTTTAAAAACACGACGTTTCGGGAGCCAACTGCTCCCTTTGTCAAGTGAAGGCAGAATTCCGCCTTCACTTGATAAAGGTGGGGGAAATGGGCATTATAAATACCCATTTCTCCCCACCTTTTTTTTAAGGATATCCTTTCGTATGCTTTTGTCAGTTGCAATTATAGGTGATCGGTTTATGACATTCGCTGGCTACTTTTTTAATTGTTATGTGAAATAAGATAGATTTAATAAATTACTTTAGTAAATCTCTTACATTTAACAAATTAATGATTTGTTAAATCTATTACATTTAACAAATCAATGATTTGTTAAATCTATTTATATTGAGTAAATTTCGGGTTGTGTGAAATAAGATAGATTTAAATTTTAAAACTAATTACCATGAATGATGTGTTTTATTTTTCTTATAAGTCTTTTCCCTTTGATTCCCCGAAGGAGTAAACTCATGCCTTTATATCATATGTACAAAACCATAGAAAATATTAATTCCGATTAAAATAAAGATTGTGTGTGATTGCTTATTTTTTAATTCCCCTTTTCTTAATTCCTTGACGACAATGTGTTTCCGCAGAGGCAGATTTAAGGGGGGCGTGAGGGCGATCGCCCCTCCCTTGAATGAAAATTAAACATTGAAAGGATAAAGGTAAAGGTCCAATGAAGTGTCATTTTCAAAAATCAAATCTTTAATCGCCCCCTTGAATGTCAGCCTTGTGTTTCCAATAATGTCCAATACTGAAATAAAGGCTACTTTTGCCACATTTTCTGTATTTAAGTATGTTACTAGCAGTGTATTTATTATTGATTGGAATTTTTTTGTAATTTAAATACTTTTGTGTACTATTGGCAAATACTATTTCAATAATTTCATAGGAATGCTTGAAGTATATCTGCATGTTAACTACATTTGTAGTTGTTGTGGTGTAGATACTGTATAACTATTACTGTTAACGTCACCCAATAGTTCAATATGTTCATTATTTTGTCCATAACTTATATCTCCCAAAACCATCTTTAGCTCTCAGTCCTCAATCCATCTATTAAATAGTCTGTAAAGACGTAAATTTAACAAACCCGTGAAAGACATATGTCTATGGATTCAAATTTAACCGATTGAAAACTACTCCTAAATTTATGATGTATATTTTGTTTCAATCCTTCTTTTTTAACACAGCAATTCAAGAAATGTATTTCATTATGTTTATTTGGGAGAAAGTCGATGCATATTGCACTGCCATTAACTCACCGATCTTGACAATTTCATTTTCAGGTTTAGCAAGATATGGCATTTTTTGCCGCCAATCTCCGAGTCAGAGAGGGCACAAGAAGAAAAAGCTAATTTATAACGGATTGACGTCTATTAATATTGCATGTTTTTTAAAAACTAATTCATATCAGATAAAAAATAATTAGGATGACACTAATCAAACTTAATTTCTTTTTTTTTCTTGTTCATTTTAATTACAGAAGAGAAGTTTTACTGACAGTTGCTAAGACGCTGTCATTACAGTGTGTGAGTTAGATCACTTATGAAAAGTTTTGAGTAGATAAACAAGGCGGGGACTATATTTAGGCTTTATCTGTGGAAGTTAAAATTTTGCAACTTTACAAATGCTTTTATAACTATACCACATTGATATATAAATTTGGAGTATTCTTTTTAATTTAAATATAAAATGTTTCAATGTTAATATAAGTCGATGAAAGTAAAATTAAGAAAACATCTGGAAGGATAACGAGCTCTTGAATATTTATAAATCTTGTTCGCTAAATGTTGTGTATGTTTAGAAAGACGATTGCAAACAGAAACGAACTTCTCCCGATATCTGCGTTTCAAGACTTTTAGCTTTGGTCAAACACGCATGTAAAACCTATTTGGGCTACTGATTACGTAGCTTAGTAATTAATCAATACTATTAGTTGCAGAAATGCAGTTTCTCACCATGTTATATACTATTTTATAAATAAATCGTCAAAACTGTCCCCTACACGAGTGTTTCACAAACGTTTGTGCGTTCTAACAGGCCACTTTGAATCAATTTCACTTACCAGGGATTATCAAAGGTGGGAAGGGAGGACCTTCTTTGGTAGACAATTGAAAAATCTACATGAAATTCTAAAATTAAGATTTCTAATTCGGGTTGGTAATGTTAGGGCCCACTATGAAACCATTACCGCTTGAAAGGTAAATACATTGGTTCTTTCACCCATTATTAAAGCATTAAAATTTTTCAGTACCAGGTTTTACCTGTATACTCTAATATAGATTTCTTACAATTATTTAGACATTAGCACGCGTGCTACATTAAGAAATTTCATGGCCACCTTGACCTTTTACTCGTCACATAATAGCATTATTGCGAGAAGTAATGTTAATACATTATTTCGTTACTATTTTTTATTCTGAAATTTTCCCAAGATCCTGTGGACGGCTTAGCAAGCCACAGAGGACCGCAGATGTAAAAGAACACTACCCTAAATTCTCTAACAGGGCTTCTCAAATTTTCTATACCCCGTAACTCTACGAAATGATTGAGTAGTGTTCGCCCCTACAAAAGTAATATAGTACCAGCCGTAAATAAATTGATCTATTGATAGAATCAGCTGTGCCCAATATAATTAAATCCTCGGAAACGTATTCAAAGTCATTGCAAAACATGCCGAGTAATAAAATCAACAGCGCTGCTTATGAAATTTAAAAAAAAAATCGGTGACAAAACTTACTAACATAATAACTGGCAAAAGAATCAAAATCAATTGTATATCGTTCATTTCTTGAATTTCCTCTATGACAATTCAGTAAGTGTTCCACGAAAAGCTTACGAAGAAACTGAATCCTCCTCTTGTCCAAAACCATGTCTAAAACCATCATAATTTATTACAAAGCAGGGAAAAAATCGAAAAAAAAATTGGACATTATTATGCCAAAAATATTTACCAACTACTTAGAAGCATCTCTTTATTAAGAATCGCTGCTTTAATAATTTCCGTCGCTTAACAAAATCAAGTTTATTGGAACAGAAATGCTTCTATTAAGTGGAAGCATATTTGAAGATGGTAAAAGTATAATTTATAATTTTTGAATACTGTGAGTACTAATTTTTCAATGATTTGAGGAGATAAATCGAACTTAAAAAGTCAAATTGTAACTCAGTGTATTAATACCTGTATATATATGAATTGTGTAATTAGATAATAATTTATTCAGAAAAAGATACAAACAGTAAACTGCGTGATGACTTGTGATGAGCCACTCAAGAATACAAACCACCATTTTTTGCGCCCCCTGCAATTTTATGCAGGAACCCCTAAGTGTGCTGACACCCCAGGTTGGAAACCTGTGCTCTATAACATCAATGAATTGAATTTTAAATCAACGAAGTGCTGATTCAACCGCATTTTCAAAAAACGCATCGAGCTCATTTTCGACTGGTTTAAGTTGAATATTTATAATCTTAACTATCTGAACTTAAGTTCAATTTATTCTAGCTGTAGATTATTGCAAATCGATTATAGGAATAACTCTTAAAAAAACTAATGTTGAACATAGAAAACACAAAAGTAGTCTATCATAAGATAAAGTTTCAGTGATGGGAGAAAAGGTAAGTCTCACGTGACGAAACAAACCCAGCTAATCTGCTTTTAATGAAACGTTTTGGGTATACAATAGCAAGATAACGATCGTCGCCACTGTCACAAAGATGAGTCAATATTTTAGTGAACTATAATCGCCACAATTAGTTATGCATAAATAATTGTGTATAAATGTGTGAATTTTGTGTAAATGTGTAAACAGAAATGTAAACAATATTTTTGTCATCGCTTCTTGTTATTTCATAATAATAATAATAATTCTTTTTAATTATTCTTTATTTTACAGTCAAACTAAGTTTTCCCCTGTGACAACTAGTATTGCATAAAACAAGCGTATATCATAAGTACATCATATTCAACTAATCAAAGAAAGGTCCCAAAAAAATATCAGCGCGGATACAACATGCCTGAGACCTAAAGAAAGCAAGATTTCTGAGACTAAAATCTAGAAAAGACCACCGTGTTATTCCCCCATCCCTTCTTTTTTCTACCTCCCATCCCAAACTTTCCACATTATTTCTTACATTTTTTGTTTTCTATAATTATTACCTAATTTGTTACAGTACATAAAACTTTTTCCTTTTTCACTTGTATCATAGTAATACGAAATCATTAAAAGTTCTCTCTTTTTTTTACAAGATCCAGTCCGTCTCTTTATCTATTTTCCAGTTACTTTCTATCCATTATCCTGTAGTATATATTTCCTTAATCTATTTTCAAACTGGTTTTTACTGTTCAATATTTTTAATTCGAATGGCAGTTTATTCCAATATTTAGGATCTTTGTAACTTATATTACTCCTTCTCATTTCAGTTCTTATTTTTGTCAGTATCAGATCATTGAAGTTACGACAAATATTTCAATCCCTTTCATTTAATTTTATTTTTATATATTCGATGTGCTTATCTTCTCTCATCTTTTCATACATTTTGACCAGCACACAGTACTCATGTATTTTATCTATTAGCAAAATATTAAGTTTCAGGAATACATTTTCCAGTCAAGTCTTTTATCCTTGTTTATTAATTTAAATAACGTCTTTTTATGTAAGTTTTTAACGCTTTCTCATTCACTATACCGAAGTTTCCCCAAACGCAATTACAGTATATCGAATAACTATATATTAATGAATTGTATAGTTCAATGTACATTTTTTCGGTTATAGTCGTATTTATTCTTCTTAGGATTCCTATAGTCTTACTTATTTGATTAGTTGTTTTATTTATTGTATACTTATTGTCCTATTCGATTATCGAAACTGCATTGAATTGTAGTTAATCGACGCTCTATTCGAAATGTAGAACCAAGATCCGCAAGGATATATGATGCTGTCATGAAATGAGTTTAGTCCGGACCGTGCGATGGTATAGTAGTAACGTCCTCGCCTAGTGTACCGCAAAGTCCTAACGATGTCCAAATAGAACACTTACTGACAAACTGCTCATTGTTGTCCGAGAGTTGGTTCTCTAGCCCTTAAAGGGTTTATATTCCTCGGAAAACCGTAGATTCCGGGGCAGCAGGATCTTTGCTGTCCTTGCGCCGTAAAACAAACAAATATTTTAGTCCGAAGAAAATATAAAAAAAAGGAATATAAAAAAGGTATGAAAAACTGTAGTACTTTCCAGTGCATACGTAAAACAGGTTTTAACAGGAATATCTTTGAAAAACCATGGTTTTGCTTCAATTGATGCAAACGAGCGAATGGACAGATAGACGGATCGATGGGCACAGAGACGCAAAGGATGGATCAGGTGGATCTGAAAGTAATGAATTAGGAGGGGGGAAATTGACAGGCAAATCATACTCCTTCCTACAATAGCATTGCACATACAGTTCAGTGCGTCCAGTTTTAGTGCCCCGGGGGAGGATACTTCCAAGAGGAGAGCTCCCTAGAGGTAAACGCCCTCTCTTTTCTACCACTTTCCAGCGTTCTTGAATGTATGGGATTAAAGATTCTGGACAGGTTAATATCATCCTTTGATAAAAAGAAGTAATCACTTTTTCATTCAAAATTGTGAAACAAAATAACATACTAATATTTTATCAAGCGAATTCGTCGAACTTCGAACGTATTAGTCCGAGGTTTTGATTTTTCTCATTACACTAATATTTAACTGAATATTAAAATGCGTATTGAATATTAGTAGAATACTTAGAAATTGATGTAAGCATGGATGTAAGGCTAAAGATTTGTTCCAGTAACCTATCTTTGCTTATGAGCTTGTCGTTATCCGCCTAGCTTATATTAACATTTACACTCGTTATAACAAATTGATCTGTTTTCCAATGCCAAGATTAAAAAGTTAGTTTGATATTTAATCAGAGTTAGGGAGGAATTTGAATTTAATACGTTGGTGAAGTTTTCATCAAACAGAGACAGGTTAGATGATCAAATATTCGCAAAGAAAAGAATGATTTTTTGGCTCCTAGTGCAATCCAAACGCATATCTCTTTGATTGCCAGTAAAATCCTCTATCCATCAAGCTACAGACGACGCTCATTCTCTACCCTCTGAGCGTATATTAGGCTTTCACTTCAGACAAGTTCGCGAAGGATAGTGCAGTGCCTAGACTGCTTTTTAAACCAATGAGACAAATGAAAGCTTTATATACGCTCGCAGGGGGTAGAATGATCGACGTCTTGCTTAATGAGTAGAGCATTTGACCGGCAATCAATAAGATGTGGATTAGGCTTCCACCATCGCAGAAAAATTATTGTTTTCTTTGCGAGTCTAATACGAATTACTCGAATAAAACAGGGACAGGTAGTCATAATTGTAGCAGTTTTAAATTATTAAGAACGGTTACTGAAAAGGCTTCCAAATATTGATGAAAAGGAAGACCAAACTCCTAAACATACGACAAAAAATTGCATTAATCTTCAAACCTGAATTTTATGTCAATCCTATGTGTTTATATTTCGGTTTTGATCTGCATGTCATATTTAAATGTTATATAGATAACTAAAGAATTTAACTTTACCTAATTCCGAATATTGAGAAAAAGTGTGATCATTTGTTTATAAATTCGTGGGGATTCTTGTATATTCAATGTTAAATTATCGATTAAATACCTTAATATCCCAACTTTAAAAAAAAATAATATATATATATATATATATTACTTCCTATTTCTTGGAAACAGCGACTCATAAATCAAGGAAATAAGCCCTTTTCATAATTTGATGCATATCAGAATTCGAATGTTCCATTGAATTTGAAAAAAAATTGGATTGTTTGTACGCAGCCCAAATTTGGAAGAAAAACTGGAATTATAATGTCACACGTGGTTCATTTTGCACGTCACATTAGCAGTGGTGTTCGAGGGGGCTCATAAAGTTCAATTCCCTCCCAATGGGTATTAAACTACATGCTTCTCTTTAACACAGAACCACAAGATATTTTTATAAAGCTGCTTGCCCCCCATAATTTTTCAATTCCTACGTCCCTGGATTACGTTTGCAAGTTTGGCGGCTAATCCAAATCATATTTTATAACATTTGGTTTATTTAAAAAAGTGTTTCTGGAAACTCTATTGTAAGTGGTAGAAATTTACTGTCATACTTATCTAATAATAATAATAAAAATAATAATTTTATTTCCAACCCGATATACAATATTTTATGATACATAAATTGAGCAGTACACAAGTTACAGCAATGTAAGAAAAGATCTACATTAAATTATGTTAATCTTTGAGTTAGAAATGGTAGAGAATATAAAGCCATAGCTTGTTACTAGATTCTCTTCCACAAAACGGTGACGTTGACACCATATAGGTGTCTCTGTCCATACAGCTTTAAAACCCCTTGAAATATATCTTGTTTTTTCAAAAGTGATGCAATATTTCCTGGGACACTTAAAATACCGATACTCATCGTAAAAGTTGTAAAAATTATAACTTGAGTGGTTCTCATGGGATCAAAGAGTGATGGATATCACTTGTGGTTATGTTGGTCGATTGGTGGAAATAGTAACGTAGCAGGTAAATTCTCCAGGACTTCCTCATAAGGATCAAACGTCGTGGATGACATTCTCGTGATGACTCCAAAAACACGAAAAAACAATATCCACAGGTTTAATTCATTTTAATTAACGTCGTCACACAGTGAAAAATAGCAGTATATATTTCGGTAGCTTTGATGGATAGCATTACTCGTTGGATGAAATGGAAAAGGGTGGCTCAAAATCGGCTAGATCGCATTTAGATGAACAGAACTGAGCGCAAGCTTACATATATATTAATTATTTATATTTACGTTTTTCTTTGATAGTAATTATATTGTAATACCTCCACAGTCACTTTTAATAACATTAATAGAAACTTTATTAGGTAATTGCCTTGAGTATATATTGGAATAAACATAAAAAAATAAGGAAAGCTATAAATTATAATATTATATTACCTCATATTATAAATTATAATATGAGATAATATATATAAATATAGAATGAGGCTAATTCATCTTATAAAGTACCCTGCATCTACACCTGTCTGGATGCTACGGTTTTCGAAAGTGAGACCTAATAAATCTGCTACGAATAGATAAAAACTACTTTAAATTTCAATTAATTGAAAATATTTGAAAACTTGTTAAAATGATGCGATGATAAAAGAGGATAAAAGTACGTATAATTTGTAGTTACATGCTACCATTAACGCTAGAGTATATAAAAACGTGTGTACAGGGTGTTTCAAAGCTAATGAAACAAACTTTCGTGGATGATAGAACACACCGAAGCACTTTTCATCATAGAATGCATGACTGCAAGTGAAGAGGTTTCGCGCCAGATGGCGCTTTTAATTGTTAAAGGGCTATTTCATGAGCGCGTGGAAAACCGGTGGTTTTCGTATGCAGGAGTATTAGCGATTTGGAATGGATCGGTATAGCAATCTAGAGAAGGGGGACACGCATTTTGTCTACGGTCTCGCCAATGTTAATGTCAGGGAAACGTAAAGACTTCAGCGAGAGCGCTTCCCCAGCGGGCGTGTTAATGATCACAGAATGTTTTCTCACTTGCACAGCCAATTATCAGAAAAAGGATAATTCAATGCCGCCATATATGCTACAGGTTGTGGCAGAAGTGTCAGAACACCGACCCTGTCAGGAGAGATTCTACGCGTGATTTAACTTTTATATTTATGTAATGTGTGCAAGTTTGATTTCATTTCATCATGTCAAGCAGTTGTCAACGTTTTGCTTTGTCTTAAATAAAGCTTTGTTTTGATGTTTCGTGTCCATCCTGTCTTTGCATTGCGTAAGACTGCGCGCGTGTGGAGCTTCCTGTAGCGGATGACCACTTCACTGGCGAACGTGCATTCTTTCGTGAAAATCGTTTGTTTCGATTTGTTCTCTCACGCCTGAAGTTTGTTCCATTGGTTTTGAAACACCCTGTATTTTCAACGAGGTTTATGGGTGTTAATTTTCGTTTAAAATACGAAGAAAATACATTCAGTGTGATATAATGATATATATAATTATTATTATTATTATTAAGCTATCAAGTGTATACCAAGGATGGCTTAATCAATTCGCCCACGAAAAGCATTGGATTAGACCAGGGTTGTCCATCCTTTCTGGGCAGTGGGCCACTTAAATTTTTTTACAGATATTGCGGGCCCGCGAGTTCCGTAAAAAAAAATCCTAAAAGCCACTCTTCCGAGTTTATTCCGATAGTTCGTTTGTTCACTTGCGATAAGCGAAAGGGCAACCTATGCTTCCTCGCGATTTTTCCTTATTTCTGAAAAAAAATAAAATCTGAAACTTTTGTTTTGATTTTTTTATTCCAGGCAGTTGTTGGCCGGCTGGATTTGGGCCCGCGGATCGTATGTTAGACAACCCAGGGTTAAACATTAATATATAGTTTTGTCATTAGGCGTAGTGATCTAACGATTAGGTTGGAAATGAAAGCAAGTGGAAAGCCTAATTTGTGGAGAAACGCTCGCTCGCTCTCTCGCAGTGAAAAAAGAATTGAAAGTAAAATTAAAGAACGTTTTTACAAAAATGATGAAAATACAAAAACGAATTAAAGGACGCATTATGACAGAATTGCTAATTTCTCCAATATTGAGAATAATATTCAGGCATATTGACCATCCTTAATGAGAATTAAATGCCTTAGTTTATATAGTTAGAAAAATTGGTAAGTTAAGGAGAATAATTACGAATGTACTTCGCTTGAGAAAACTGCAATAAACGGCAAGTAAAATATAAGAATAACCTATAATTAAACTAACAGTAAGAATAACGCGAGAGATACTATTTGCGACAAAAGAGTGTTTTGATATGTTTTTAGGCATTTCACGTTTCAAGATATCTCTTCTTATACGAAAGTTGTATCTATCCCGTATATGTTAATTCACTTTATGGATAAAAGCATTTTAAATTCTGTGCTAAATTTTGCCTAAATTCTATGAGAAAATAAAACAAAAGCTTATTAATTATTTTACACATTCGCCTTTTAGAAAGAAATATTATCATTTGGCAAGAATGGAGCCTTTCGCAAGTTGCGCTGCGTAAATGACTAAAAATATCGTAATAAAATATTAGATTGGCTTCGAAATATTTTCGCGAATACTTGCTTGCTTTCGAAATTAAATAATCCCACAAATTGGCCAAAATTACCATTTCATGCCTGACCATATATATATATGGCCTGCAAAAGGGTTGCTGGTATCTAACTGGAAGGAGACCCACACGCTGAACGTATGTGACGATGTGTGGAACCGGCCAGGCCAGTAACCTAGTGTCCTACCCCGCCTTCAAGTGGTGCAGGCTGAGCTTTCTATTTATGTGGCAAATTAATATTTGCTGCACGGATAGAAAGGCGGAAGGGGAGGGCTAATTCACCAACCCGTCTAGCCAGCGTGGTGAAATGATGGCTAATTCCTCCAATATGCTAATACACCAAAAACCATGGCCCCTAGTCTCCAGGTGCTGGAGTGCTCCTGATCAAGGCAGCGGTCAGCGTGGCATGAAAGCAGGGGGTGCTAAGAATCACTGGAATGGCCCAGGCTGCCGTTTGTTATTGACCTTGGCAACGTATAATGGACGATCCCTTGCTTCTGAAGCAAAACTTCAGGAATTGGAAGAAGAACTTGACAAGATCAAATGGGACATTGTAGGACTCAGTGAAGTTAGAAGAAAAGGTGAAGAGTTGGTGGAACTTAAAAGTGGACATTTGTTTTATTATAGAGGAACGGAAACTGGAAGAACAAGTGGTGTTGGCTTCTTAATCAACAAAAGAATTAAAGACTACCTTCTTGAAGTCGAAAGCACGTCAGATCGAGCAGCGAGGCTCGTTGTTCAACTAACCCAGCGATACCAACTTCAGATAGTACAGGCATATGCACCAACATCAAGCCATACCGACGAGGAGGTTGAGGAATTCTATGAAGAAATCAAACAGCTACATACCAAGGGGAAACAACACATCAAGCTCATCATGGGAGATTTTAATGCAAGAATTGGACAACAGGAACAAGGAGAGACATCGGTTGGTAAATACGGATACGGGGAAAGGAATGAACGTGGCGATCAACTCATAGAATTTGCCGAAGCTGAAAATCTTAGCATCATGAATTCATTTTTTAAGAAGAAACCGCAAAGAAAATGGACATGGAAACACCCCAATGGAGGAACCAGCGAAATTGACTATATACTGGCAAACAAGAAATCAATTATTGAAGATTGCAGCGTACTGAACAGATTTAATACTGGAAGTGATCATCGAATGGTGAGATGTAAAATGCACTTAAATACTAAACTAGAAAGGCAGAAGCTCATTAGGAAACAAGTATGTAAGAGGGTGGATTTAAAGAAATTAAAAGAAAATACTGAGGCATTCAAGTTGGAATTAAAA
>QLNU02015360.1:36854709-36876753 GCA_006491805.2 Dysdera silvatica
CAGTTGTCTTTAGTAAGTAAAGCACAATCAATCTCAGTTATACATTCAAATTTCGTTTACAATTGTTTCGAAGGATGTAGCCTTCGAAACAAATGTAAACGAAATTTGAATATATATATATATTAATATATAGCTGTGATTGATTGTGTTTTTCTTACTAATATACTTGGCACAGTGTTTTTCGCCAACCGTTTTTCTATTTCAGTTGACGTTAATAAAAGAAAGAATATGGGAAAGAAGGCTTATTTATATATAGAGAGTATCATATCTTTGCCTGTGAAAAGCGTATATTTACAAAAAAAATTAAAGTCTATTTTATAATTAGAATTACCTTTTTTGTTTTCTTGATATCATTGCCATTTAGGAACAGATACGGATTTGATATTTTGCCGTCCGTAAACTGAGTTATTTTGCCGCCTAATCTTAAAAAAACGTAACCAGGAGTTTAAACAGGGAGGACATAACAGATTTTGGCTTTTTTTTTCAAATTCTTAATATGACGCTTCTAGCCAGTGTCGTTTCTGGCTTGGTCCCTGCCTTGGCGAGGAGTGGTAACGCGTTCGCCTAGTGCGCCTTTTATCCGGGTTCGACTCCCAACAGTGCAAAGAACGCTTACTCAGAGATCTCATAAAGATCTCACTGCTCACTGTAGTCCAGGGTTTGGTTCCCTAGGCCGTAAAAGGTTCAGATTCCATAGAAAATTATAGATCCAGAGATTCGGATTCCTCGGAAACCAATAGGTTCTGGCGCAGCATGACCATTGTAGTCCTTGAGCCGTAAAACCACAAACAAACAAATCGCTTCTGGCTTGTCGGCCGCCCAGGGGCATAAAAAAAAATTGCCGCTCTTATTTAATATTTTATTTAATTAATAATTTTGAATGTCCAATGTTTATTTTTGTATCCATATATACACATTTTTAAATAGTTATCCAAATAACAAATATTGTTTTAATTTTTTTAAAATGAAACACAGATCTTTGATATCGATTTTGGTTCAAAGATAAATAAATATAATAATAATAATAATAATAATAATAATAATAGTCTGTCATACTAAAGCTAGTTTTAGGTATAGGAGAAGAGGGGACATCGTTCCCGTCCTGGAGTGAAAAATAGTATAATATTGGCAATTGTATTATTCCTGAGAATGGTAATAATATCTCTCATACTGATAATATTATTCGACCAAAATTTGTTCAAATTTAATATTATTTCATATAATAATATTGGTGTACTTTAATGTCTTATGTAATCAAAATTATTTTATAATGAAAGTTATTTAATTGTTATAAAATGTATATTTTTAAATTATTGCGCAATGTGATATCTCCTGAATTAATTTTAAAAACTTCTTTTGCGAGTGAAAATTTCAGGAACATATTTCTTTTACGACTTCGACAAATCTATTAATCCTGCCCAACTAGCTTTTACATTGCAACTCTCTCTCTCATCAGAGAGGACCACGGCTTCCAATTTCTGCGCGGCATTGTAAAATAAATGTAAACACAAAATCGCTGTCATCAGGAAGTCTAGGATGAATTTAGAATGATGCATGTCTTATTGATTTACGATCGCAGAAAATTAGAGAGTAATTTGGCGCTTTCCATCCAGTGGTTATTGCTCTCACAAACGCCTTGAAAAAATGGCCAGTTTCTCTGTTTCCGATGGAAACTGTTTTCGAATATTTGTTTCTTATGTATACCAAACCCTTTATATTTTTCTAAATTTTTTTGAATTTCTTCTAAAACACTACATTTTTCTAAGAAAAACAGTTTCTTCGAAAAATCGTTAAAAAGTAAAAAACAAATTGGTCTACCGGAGATTATTTCGAGCCCCTGGAATATACGCCACTTCATATGTGGATTTTTGCTTGTGAGGTTGTTTAAAGTCTCTAATATGTGTATGTGTGTACTTACGCAGCCATAACCATTAAAAAATTGAGAAGCACCGTTTTCCATACATTCAGTCACTAGTATTTATCCGTGTATGTTTCACGCTGCTGTATCTGGCGTTTTCATCCATTTGCATAAAACTTCCTTGTAGTGGCCAACACATTGAACATTCGTTATTGTGATAGGTCACAGATTTCCTGCATACAATTGATAGTTTGCAATGATCTTCTGATTACTATAACCGTTCCTATCTTCTACCGGTAAAAATTTTGATGTTTTCCAGAGGAAAAATCCTCCTCCTCCTTGCGTTTCATTTTCATGCAATCATCATGTAATCGTCAAATTTGTTCGCTTTTTATGAATTATTGAAATGTTTACGAATTTATAGAATACCACACACGCGCATTATATATATACTATATACATATATATGTGACGAATGCTATAATGTGGTGTTCAGCGATGAATCGCAATTGGGCTAGAGCAATTATCAGCACCAAACACGAGTTTACAGGGAGTTGGCAATTCAGCTAATCCTGCTACCATTTTGGAGCGCAACACTGATCGTCAGAATGGAATCATGGTGTAGCGTGCCATCAACTACAATAGACGTTCACTTTTAGTACTCGTAACGTCATTGACAAGACAACGATATGTTGATGAAGTGCGCTACTCTATCTTCAAGCCATATAAAATGCCACTTATCAGCATGCAAACTCTTGGCCATACATAACAAGTTAGCAGGTATGCTTTACGTTATATCCCGGTAATCCCTTGTCCAGCAAAATCTCCAGACCTCCCTCCAATTGAGAATTTGTGGACATGTCTGGACAACAAATTTATGCTCTCCAACGATCTTGAAAATTGGATAAACTCTGAACTTTAGTGAGTACCATATGGCCTATGATTCATTCGGATAGTATTTGAGAATACTTTGAATCAACACTACGCCGCGTAAACGAAAATATAGCCCAACATGTTGGGTCTACTTCATACTCTGTACACCCTGTACATTCAGCCACTGGATACTTGTAACTGCCTGAAATTAAAATCATTTTTTCAGAACGTGTTTCTATCTATGTGCCAAGCGCTGTCTTATTTAAAGTATTTCTTCATGATATTGCGTTTTCTCCGTGCGGAGCAGTGTATTGTATCAAGTTAAATTCTGTATATCAATTTATTTTGTCATAAAAAAACTAATGCAACGGTATTGATATTGAAAAAAAAACGAAGACAATTTCCATCATTTGAGCAGACGGAAATCCGTCGTCTTCATGCCCTCTAAATAAATGTGACCCTTGCTAACGCGGGAAAACATAATTTTGCAAATGGTCTAGCCATAAGCTTCCGCAAAAGATACTACAAATTAATAAATAATTAAACAAAACCATTAAACATTTATACAAATGCACATAATTAATATACTAATTCGATTGCTTTTGGTAGGTTAATCATTGTGCAATGGGGAACCAACCCACTTCACGCAAATTAGATGAAACGGGTGGGTGTTAAACAACGAAATAAATTCTAATGTTTTTCCTCATTTCAATGAAACTTTGCCAAATTTGAATCAAGAGACAATTTGGAACCAGATGAGGATAAAATTCGTGGTCAACATTTACTCTTGTCGATGGCTGTTAAAATGAATAATTGATTTTCCTTCACATTTATCATTACGAATAGAACTCAATCGGAAATGACAATGAACTTTTTCTAGAAAGGACCAGAAAGCATCCATTCGTTTCCAAAGTATTGACAGAAATTCTCATGGAATTCCTTGTTGATTCACGTGAAACTCAATTTAGGGTTTATTATGGTTCAAAACACTCGCTTTCCCTATGATTTGGTCTAAATTTTAGATTAAGCATTGTTCTGTATTTCGCGTGAGTCGCGAGCATCCCTTAGCTTTTGTATGGAACGTTAAATAGTTTGGGGCGTCATCAAGGTTCCCATAATTGTTTATACAAATTTTGAAAAATCTCTGTGACCTACAGTTCTCAGCTTTCTTGAAGCCGCGAAGCACAATTTGTCCAATTCAAAAGTATTTCTCAGAATTCTCGTTATCCGCCTTTTGGTTCTGAGACTACTATTGCAGAAGTTTGAGACTAGCCTAGCTCCCATAGCACATGAAGATAGATGCTCTCACCTGGACAAAGAAATGCAAATTCATTATCCAGTCATTTATCTTTCAAAACCTCTCTCTCATCCGTCGAACTGATTACTATTTACTTGCTATTTTTTAATAGAACATCTCGAAGCAAATATTCAATTTACCTTTGGCTTCACGGTCAGAAATGCGGTATCACCTTAAAAATTCGTTGCGTATAGTTTCTTTAATGATACTTTTACTTTGTTTGCCATCAAAGGAACGTTACTCGGCACCGACATAACGATCTTCTGGCGAATAAATTTATCAGATATGTTAAATTCTGTAACTAAAAAACTAACTATTTCACAGATGCCTTAAGAAAAAGAAGCTATACAGAATTTTCAATGTCAAATAACTACTAATGGAGCAGTAGAAGCAATTAAATTTGTTTATAAGTTATACTTCTTTAACGATATTTTAAATTTTAAAAGAATCTCGACTGTTCCCCGTGGTACTTTTTGAAAATGACGTCTAAAACTAAGAACAATTGGTTAATTTCAAATTTTCGGGCCGTTAAATACGAGGAAAAAATTCCATAGATCAAAATACCTTAAAATAATCAACTTGCCTTGTTTATGATACAGCGTGGTCTAGGCTAAAACTTTCGACTTTACCCAAAATCCGAGGTTTTCGATCCTTTGAAATAAAAAGTCATCGAAGATGCGAACATTGACATGGTTAGACGTGATATAAAATGCATGTGGCTATGCAAAATGCATGCATGAAAATGTAGGTGCTAAATTTAGATTGAGAAGGATAAACAAGACATCAGATTTGGTAAAAGAGAGAGGACGTTAGTTACCCTGTGTTTCCGAAACTTCTTTTCCCAACTTTTTAGGTCCTAAGCGAATAAACTTGAAGACCAAAGGTATAGAAATAATTGGAAAGTAATTAAATCATCTGCGTTTCAATGATGGCATTGCTATTTTAGAAATTGAACAAACTTTTTTCATGTAAAATGTGCAGTGGATGAATCTATTTTAAATTATAACCTAACTATTTACATTTAAACCAAAACAAAATGCAGGAATTTTTAACTGAAAATAGAGAAGATATCGTGAAATGAATCTATAAACTGTCACTGCGTCGGTGCAGTGGTAACGTGTTCGATTCAATGAACAAAAACAAAAGAGTTTATCCAGGGTTCGATTCCCAACTGTGCAGGGGAGAAAACGTTTACCGGCTTATTGTTCATCGTAGTCCATGGATTTGTTCACTAGGTCTTGAGAGGTTCGGATTCTTCGAAAATCTAAGGTTCCCGGCGCAGCATGACCGTCGCAATCTTTGCGTCAGGAAACTCAAACAAACAATAGATAGAAAATCTAGAAAATTCTGTTTAATATATCCAAGGTAAAAAAACAAAACACAGAGTTTAACAACAAAAGACTATAAATAGTCGGTTGATGCATTTAATTTGGACAATTAATATATATGAAAATCCAGACTATGAGGGACGTATTAAGCTTAAATAGAATGCGTTTAGAGAAAACAGTTGTATCTCTAAAATGCGAAATTGCCTTTTTGTTTAAAGAAAGCCCTTCTAACTAGTATGGCTATTACCATTACTCTCTAATGGTAGAATAGACATAAAGTTGAACAAAAGTAGCAATATAAAAATTGCAAACAACCCAATGGAGAAAGGAGCGGGGCATGCTTGGAATATCTAAGTAAAACCGAAAACCTAATGCTTGCTAAAAGGGAAAATCAGGATTGTGGACATCACATTGTAACAGTAAAGGAGTCCAAATAGTAATGGACTAGGCATGTGGCAAGAAGAACTGACCAAAGGAGGACAACCGAAATTCTCAACTTTGTTTGCGAAAGATTGTCAAAGACTTAGGAATCGTTATCAGGCACGGTGTGTGGATAAAATAAGAAACCAGGTTGAGGAAATGTGAGAATTAATGGCTAAAACTGGACACACGTTGAGTGACCTTCACCAAGAATTTGATAGACAATAATGAGAATGAAAACGACTGTTATTCCAACATTGATGTAATGTTCAAAAACAGGATCTTTCGGGAGCATAATGCTCCCATTTTCAAAATTGTTTTTCCTCTTACCCGCACCCGAAACGCCATGTTTTAAACCAACACCAGTGACAGAATAACTGCCGCTATGGGACTTCTGGACGAAATTATATATTATATTGTTAATGGTGATGATATAGCATCAAACAGAATTGAGGAGTAAAGATAAATGCAGACACTCGAGACAATATATTCCAACTGATGTTAAGCTATATTTACTTTATAAATAACAAGATTTCTTTAAATCGTGCATAATTTATTTATCCGAAAAGTAAATATTCAAAAAAGATTAAATCGGAAACGAAAAATAAGCGAACTTAAGAAAAATAAAAAGTGAGATTGCAGTTAAATGCACTGTTATTACCTTAATCCTTTTAAATATGTCTGAATAAATACTTTCTAGCAGTAAAATACGATTATACACTTTGCAAAAATGTTTTATGGTGAGAGGAATAAATGAATAATAAGTATTGATTCCGCGGCATGAAATCCCCAAATGAGATCAATTTCCTTAAGGACGAAATTTTGCATATTTAAGCAAGTAAATGTTTGATGCGAATGATTCCTTCGTCTCGAGGCTGAATGGCGTGAAGAGAAAAATATTTCCTTGGATTTCTTCGAAATGTGGTTATTCAGATGAACGGGGATATTATTTTTATATTTGCATTTTAATAAAAAAATTATTTATATTATTTTTTCAAGTGAACTCCTGCGAAGTTCTTTTTGGAACTAATCATTTGAAAAAACAGTTTCATTGCTCGAATTCTGGTATAGTTTGTTCCTCATCATTTCTTCTTTTCACCCAGAGATTGTCACGCATTTAATTTATATTGTTCTGAGTATGTTCTTGATTATTATTGTTATTATTTTGGTTTTACTGCCTGAGCAAACGTGTTGTTCTTCTCTGCCTCCAGCTTAGATCGCCAGGTCAATGCAGTATTTAAAAACAAATTAATAAAAAAAATCCGATATATATCTTGATATTGCGATATTCGTCAAAAATAAACACGCGTACAGTTTGAATCTGATAACATTATGCACGATACTTCATAATGTTCATACTAAAATTCGAAATGGACTTTTTTTTTTACACAGCGCGAATACTTGATACCTTCTGTATCCAAGATACGGACCTTACGGTGTGTAGTGGTAACGCACCCTCCTAGTGCACAATTATTTCGGGTTCGACCCCTAACGGTACCAAAAGAGAACACTTGCCAACTGATTGTCTATTCCAGCGGTTCTTCAACTGTAGTTCGCGGATCGCCTGATAGGGTCCGTGGGACCCTATCAGCAGGCGATCATGAGACCTTCTCAGTGTTCCTAGGGTTGATAAAAATATTAAGACAAGAGTATTTACTCTTTAATGCTAAGAATAAATTATGAAGGAATGAAAAATTCTTTCCTTAAATGGTAAAAATCAGTGATGAAACACTAGAAATAAATATGTATGATGCAAATTCCAGGCTTTAAGCTTTGAGTTATCTTTTGGGGTTCCGCGAGGGCGACTGATCTCTGAAGGGGGTCCGCGGTCTAGGAAAGTTAAAGAACCGCTGGTCTACTCTATTCTGGGGTTTTATTCCCTAGGATTTAGGAAGTTCCTATTCCTCGGGAAAATTTAAGTCCCGGCGTAGCATTACCTATGCGGTTCTTGCTCCGTAAAAACCCAAATAATCACCAGTCATAGAGAAGTAGGATATAACCATTATCGGGGAAAATACATTTTAAGTTTGCACGAATTCGTTGATTCAGAAATCTCTGTTTTTATATAGTATTTGTTAAAATAAAGTTAAATCCACAAAAATTTTCAATTGAAAGTAATTGATTAAAATTGTCAGTTTATATTTTATAATGATTAAATTTATATTCAACTGCTTCACTTTCAGTCATTCCTTCTCAAAATCGTAATAGTTCAATGCCTCTTCACAAGCAGATTTTCCTGGTTCCAAATTTGTGGTTCCACGACGTCAGTAAGTCTTTAAATTTCGCTTTTAATTTTTTTTCCGAACACCCACCATAGTATTATCAGCCTTAGCATTGTTAATAGTTTTCTAGATTTTTACATTTATACTGAAAGAAGGTGTGCAAGTTCTAAATCGTGGATCCAAAAAGCGATCGAAGGAAAGGAAGTACGGAGGAAGTAGGAGCAAACGGTCGAAGATAGGCGAAAAGAAAACGAAAAAGATTGCAAGTGAGAAGGGACGCCGATCCAGGAAAAAGAGGGCTGCAGCCAGAGACCAAATAGCTAAAATTTAAAATTCAAGATAGGCCTAATTTGCCATTTTCGTATTTGACAGTTCGATATTTCGATAGTAACTGCATAATTAATATTAAGAAGACGCCAGATACACGAATATTGAATAAACTAGCATTGTAAACCATCTCGCATATGAACTGCGGACACCATGTTCTTTATTGCTAAATTCTTCTTTCAATATTTATTTCCTTATTTTCATTTGAATTCGAAAGGACGCCAAATTCTTCTTTTGTTGAATATTATCACGAGACTGAAGTGAAATTTTTCAGAAACTAACTAGCCATTTGGCGAAGAAAAGTTTTTACGCAAGAGTTTTACATCATAGTCCAGTACTGATAGCTCGAAACTTCAACAATCGGTTTGATAGTAAATTATATTTGTGAAATTTCAACATTTCGCTGATGTAGTGATAGATTAGCCTCCTACTTGTGCACCCCGGGCAACGCACAGCTGCAAAGTGATCATCAGTAAGCAGCTTTCACGTTTCACAATTCACAATTTCAGACAATCACAGTTGCAATTTTTTTTTCTTTATAAAAGGACTTCTGTCCGTGCCACCCTGCTGCATTAGAAATAAAAAACAATGTATATATAGTATTTGTAGTTCTATCCACTCTGGTCCGCGTTTACATCTTGCAATGATTATAGTGTGCAAATTAATTAAATAACTTACTGAGCACAAACACACTAATAGTTAAATTCGCAATGAGGACATAGTAAAAGATCTATTAAAACGTTTACAGTACCCCCTTCGTACAATGGCACAGAGTATCTCCTTCGGAACGTAATAAATCTTGTCCCAGGTTACAGTGTGTCTGAATATTATTTTATATAATCTATCGTAAAATGATTTTTTCCTTAAAAGGTCGTAAAATTATTTATCCTTAAACGGTCGTAAAATGATTTTTTCCTTAAAAAATTGTAAAATGATTTTTTCCTTGAAAGATCGTAAAATGATTTCTTCCTTAAAAGCTCGTGAAATGATTTTCCTTAAAAGACCGTAAAATGATTTTTTCCTTAAAAGATCGTAAAATTTCTCTATTGCGCCATTCGGTACTAGTATCCACATTAATAAAGTTATTTCGTAAAGGGATTTTCAGATTAATCATAATTTTTTAACACAGAAAATCATGCAGTAGTTTTAAGATAAGACTCCGTTGCCTTATTATAATATTTAGATTAGAAACATTTGTCAGGAAAAATGTGCTTTTAAGTCCCCCATCTGTTAAAATGTTAAGGGAAACTGATTTCCTTAATACCACAACAGAAAATTATTTTCCTTGACACTTTGACGCAAACAATATGTTTGACATTTAAAAAATATTTGTACATTTTAGTGGGCGTCAGCCCATCCAGGGCGTAGTTGTAACGGTGTTATCTACCGCTTGGAAGTCTCGGGTTCGACACGCACTTGTGTGGCAGAACACACGTTGGTTTTTATGTCCGTATACCTGGGATGGTATCCTTAGACCACAGAGAGTCTGGTTCCTCGCTGGAAATGTTTATTTGTTTGTAGCTCAATGAATACAATGGTCATGCTGCGCCGGGACCTACTGTTTTCCGAGGAATCTGAACCTCTTATGGTCTAGGGAACCAAACCCCGGACTACAGTGAGCAGTGCGATCTTTATGAGATCTCTGAGTAAGCGTTCTTTGTACAATGTTGGGAGTCGAACCCGGATTAACGGCGTACTAGGCGAACGCGTTACCACACTGCGCCACCGCAGGGCCCCACCGGAGATGCAAACCAGAGAGAGAAACGTGATCCGAGCGGTCCCTCCTCCATAAAACATAAAATGCTCACGTTTTAAGGCGCAAGGGCAGTAAATGTCATGTTGCGTCGGGACCTACAGTTTTCCGAGGAACCCGAACCTCTGCTGTAGAGGGGAATTAAACTCCGGACGAGGACAAGCAGGACAACGGTACCTGTTTTATACCATTTGGAGTCGAACATGGGTTAGTGGCACGGCATACGAATGCGTTACTACTGCGTCAACGTAAGACTATGGACCTACACTTTCCCGAGGACTCCAAACCTCCCGACTGAGGTCCAGGGTGCCAACACTTGGATAACAGTGAGCAGTTAGTCGAAGAGCATTTCCTATTTGCCACGGTTCAGTACCAAATCCGGATTCACTGCATACGAATAAGTAAAGCGGCGTAACGTGGGTTGCTAGCGCCCTAAGCAAGTTAAATATCGCGCCCGCTAATTAATCCGCTAATGAAGCCCGTTAGCACTCCCTTCCACCAGTCCAATATTAAAATTTTGCACCCTAAATATTTGGCGCCCTGGGATTTCACCCCTGTGGCACCTCGCTCCCTACGCCACTGAATAAGTATGAACACGTTATTACTGCACCATTCCAGGGCCCAAAGCACAAACAGTGAATGTAAGCAAACGAAAATGATCGGATCTGTTATATTTGTGTGTCAAAAATAAGCTTTATTTTAAATAAATTCTGATACTAAATTTTGAACCGAACGCCGAAAAATGGAGTACACAGGGTGTCCCAAATATCGTAGACAAATTTTATTTATAGGATAGCCGGATAAATACGAAAAAGGTTTACATAAGAAGTGAGGGTCGCAAACGCAATCGTACACTGTGACAGCGACATGAAAAAACAAACACCGGAAAGTGTATTTTCAGTGTCTTATTTTATGAGTGGTAATATTGCACTCTGTATCAACTTGTTTTTATAATGCAATGTAGTTTTAATTATCTTATTTTTGTTTATGAGTGGCAACACTGAATGTGTTTTATTATGGGTAATAATAACGTCGACATTGCAGTAAAAAACTTGTCTACTAGCAGTGGCGCATCCAAGGGGGTTTAGGGGTCAACTCCCAACTCTGATATTTAAAAAAGGAAGAAACATCGTCGTATTATACATTTAATTCGATTTTTCATAAAAGTACTTTACCCTCTTCTAACTTATGGATGAAAATCTCCGAAAAAAATTTGTGGGTTCGCCACTATCTACTAGCAATTGCTAGTGACAGGAAAATTGTGAAATGAGCTTATGCAGACAGTGTCAAATTAAAATTATTCATAATAAAACAAACTTATATGGTTTTGCCACTCATAAACAAAAATAAAATAATCAGACACATTGCATTATAAAAACGAATTGATATAGAATGCAGTGTTACCACTTATAAAATAAGATTCTTAAAATACAACCCCCCCCCATGTCGTTTTTCGTGTCGTTGTCACACGGTGCGGTCGCGTTTGCGATACTCACTTCCTGTGGAAAATTTATTCCTATTTTTCTGGCGGACCTACCCCTAAAGTTTTGCTATGGATTTTTAGGACACCCTGTATAAAAAAAATGTTGTCATTTTATTAAGCCGCATGATCACCATATATACTAAAGGCTAAATAAATTAGTTAAATGTGTTAAAGTAAACGTATTTCCCTATTTATTCACGAATAAATTCCTAAGGAACTCAATTATGCGAAATTTAGAAGTTTAAATTAAAGTAGTACGCTCATCTGTTACTTGAAGAGGGTTTTTAATTTCTTTATAAATAATTCAACAAATGCAAATGCTGCTTTTTCGAGCGAATATATCGCTTAACTGATCAGAGAATATTTGCGACAAAATACAATTACTTCAGAAAATGCAAATAAAATTATATTATTTGAAGAAATGCTCACGTGACGAAGTTTCTTTTTTTCCGCCAAAGGCTTGGCAATTAATTAAGAATGGTAATTTAAAATCCGGTCGCTGCCAAACAATTTTCTTAATTTCAACCTTCAATTTAGCTTTCCATTTCGAGTATTTAAAATTGCTTTAAAAACCAATTTTTTATTAATGTACACAGTAATGAATTGTGTTATTACTATTTGAAATTGACAATTAAAAAAAGTCAAGGCTGTTTTTAAGAGAGTTACTTTTTAAAGAGACCAGTGTCATTCAATTTCTCCTTATCTTGATTATCGATACGTTGAAGTTTAATTAGGTATTTAAAAATGTAATTAAATTTTAGAGATCCGCATGGAGATAGAGCTAGAGAAAAAAGATAATCTCTTGATAAATGGTTTTCAAATGAGTAATTATAGTATCTTTTATTTTTAATCGTTTTATATGTATCATAAAAATAGAAAACGACCCAATACTTAGAAAATTCTGCATGGCCTATAAAATACTTCGTTATAATCTCAGGTTCTCAATGGCGTTTGTTTAACCAATATCAACAAATTTTACCAAATTTAAAGTGTTTTCGATGTTTTTAGTTATACTTAGCAATGACTGAAAATGATTTATTAGTTTCAGAGATCACGATATGATGTTCTATATAATTCGGTGAAGATAATTTTCTTCTTGATAAAATATGTTTCCACCTTTTAAATATTATTCAGAAACAAATTTTAAAAACTCCATTAATGGACAAAATATTTAGTTTCTAAACCAGTGATGGCCAAATGGCCGGCAAGGAGTCATACCTGGCCCGTCAATTTGTTTAGTAAGGTGGCCCGCCTACTAATTTTATTTTATTAAATTAGATTTATTAAATGACATACCAAATCATTTTTAAAGAATAAATTGTACCATTATAAATTACAAACGAAATTATAGTCACTGACATCTGAATAATGTGATAATCTGTTGATAGCATCTGTATTTTTAATACTGAATTCTAAAAAACAATAATGATCAATCAATATTTATTGATTAAAATATTGATTGATCATTATTGTCTTTTAGAATTCAGTATTAAAAATACAGATGTTATCAACAGATTATCATCACTCTTTGAAACTCTCTGAAAACATCACTCTTTGGCGAAAATTGGTACATGAGGCAGAGTACAAGGGCCGAGACTCGTGAAGAAAGACAGAGGATGGAGAATGGGGGCGAGACTCGTCAAGCCATTTTTATATCCGCTTTTTTCTCGGGTCACCTTCCAAGCTACAATTCATGGTTTTGGTCCACTACACTGTATTTCATTGAATACAGTGTAGTGGACCAAAACCATGAATTGTAGCTTGGCAGGTGACCCGAGAAAAAAGCCGATATAAAAATGGCTTGACGAGTCTCGCCCCCATTCTCCATCCTCTGTCTTTCTTCACGAGTCTCGGCCCTTGTACTCTGCCTCATGTACCAATTTTCCCTAAACAGTGATGTTTTCATTATAAATGAAGTCAAATATCGATAGTCGACTCGTCTGAGCACATTTAATGATGCAAGGTTCTTCGTTGGAGATCTTCGAATAAATCTGAATTCGAAATACTGTTGCTAAAAAGCACGAGGAATAAGCTTCTTCCAATAAAATATACATGTTAAACTGTAAAACGGTGTTACGCCAAAAGGATAAATGTAAAAATGTGGTAAATTATTAGCAATGCCCAGACTAATAATACTATGGTGTGGATTCGAAAAAAGAAATTAAAAGCGAAATTTAAAGGCTTGCCGACGTCGTAGAACCACAGATTAGGAACCAGCTTGCGAAGAGGCACTGGACTGTTGCAATTTTGAGAAAGAATGACTAAAAGTAAAACAGTTGAATACAAATTTGCAGGAGTGAATTAAAAAGCAGGCGTTCGTATGAAAATTTCTATTGGTGATAAATTTATGTCTTTCTCTCGCTTGGTGACATCTTTATAATTTAGCGGCTCTCGATCAATTTCAATGGTGAATCACTGTCCTAAATTTTAGGTTAAAATATATAAGTGTTTAATGAAAGACATAAAAGATAAACAGGTTATATACTTATATAGTATATGGAAATATATCTTGCCCAGAAAATGTTAAATCATACGGTTTTCTTAAAGATGTACAAATGAAGCAGGAGAATTTCAAACCATTGGAAACTTAAAAATTTAACTAAGTAATATTTATTGTACGTGTGAGATCGAATGTACTTCATATTAAATTTGGAAATGAAACTGAAATCATCTAATAGAATTTTAATGTATATATTTGATTATATAAAACTTAAATCTGCTTGTATATATGTGTGACTTTTAATCTCACGCATTTTAGAGTAAAGTTTTCCTAGGAATTAAATAAGAAAATCAGGATTTGACACTCACGTATTGGTCTCAAACTAGAGCATCTTGACCAACGCATATTCAAAAGTCGACTATTATTATTGCCAGTCTCAGAGGCAAGATAATTGTCAGGAAAACGGTTGTCAACTGACAACAAATAGTAAAACGCACGAATCTGCAAAGGGCAGCGTGTAGCAAGGATCGAAGAGGAGACTACTTTTCAAGCTAGTTTCCAAGCAGCAGTCTCTAGGTTTATATTTTCGCCTTTTGCCAACTAACCCACAGAGGCACAGCTGAACACTTCATGTTTGGCAATTTTAAACTCGCACTTTTTAAATAGGAATTAATTAAGGGAATCAAAACATATCACCCATGTATATTTTCGTATCAGATGAAGCTCTTTTGTCATACCATTCGCAGTCAATTGATAACCACTGCGGTGTAAACTATGCTAACCGTAGGAGAGGCAATAATGTCAAGCTTCGTCATATCAGCGGGTCCAAGAGCATTAGTTTGAGCTAGTAACGTGGGTATCAGGACCTAAGTTCTTTAATTAATTCCTAGGGAGGCAGGCATTTTAAGCAATGTTAATGTAAATTTCATAAGCAAGTGCGAAATGAAGGCTACGGAATTAGTGTCTCACGGGCAAAACGCCTGGATAAATACCTAGAAGTTGGTTGAAGACTAGAGTGAGACATGGCCATTTTTCTTTTCATGTCGACCCTTGCTATATATTGCCCCTTGTGTGTTGTAGTGTTGTATTATTCGTAGACAAATGACAATCACTTCAGTGCTGAGCTTGGGGAAGGAAAATATAGCTGATTTTGTAATATGTTGGTTAAGGAGCTCTAGTTTGAACCAAAAATGTGGATATTAGCTTAGATTGAATCTATTTGTATTTCAATTAGCTATTTTATCAGAATTTCCCTTTATCTTTAATGTGCTTTAGTGTAACAGTTTCTGAATTGTTATTAGTTTATTTACTTTCGTTACGTTTAATTTGTACATAAAGAAAAAGTTGTTTTATAACTTGCAATGAATTTTTAAACTTCGTGTTTCTCTACGGAACAGAGCTTATTAAAGGCTATTCTAGAATCTGCGTAATGAAGTTAAAATTCTTGTATAAGATAAATAAAACGTTGTTTGATATGTCGTTTAGTAACTAGTTTTAGGGTGAAGAAGTATGTGCCATTATGTATGTTGTTTAGAAAACAGTATAGGGTTGAGTAAGCGTGTGTTATTAGGTATGTTGTTTAGAAAACAGTATAGGGTTAAGTAAGCGTGTGTTATTAGGTATGTTGTTTAGTAACTAGAATAGGGTGAAGAAGCATGTGCCATTATGTATATTGTTTAGAAAACAGTATAGGGTCGAGTAAGCGTGTGTTATTAGGTATGTTATTTAGTAACTAGTTAGCTGAAGAAATATGTTTTATTAGGTTTGTTTAGTGGCCAGCATAGGATGAAATATGCATATTATTTGCTAGGTATGTTGTTTAGCAACCAGCATAGGATGAATATGAATGTCGTTCGATAGGTTGTAACCAGAAAACGGGAATAAATTGAATCTGATGGAAGGGGACTACGTTGGAGATTTTAAACATAAAAAGTACAGTAAAACCCCAATTAACCGAATAAAAGGAGTGGATCCCATTCCGGATTAACGAAGTTTGGATAATCGGTAAATTTACTGTTTAGTGTTAACGTAGAAAGAAACCACATTTATATTCCTAAAACACGTTTAATTATATACCACTAAATTATTATATTAATAGTAAAAAAAAGTTACAATGTATATCTGCGTTTTAATTAGGTACTGATTTTTGCTTCCATGGAAATATTTCGATATCTTTGAACTTTCTATTTCCAAGACTTCTTTAACCACTGTCCCACAATCGTTTAATTAAAACCAAGTTCGCAGGTAAAGACTCTCCGCTTTCTTCAACAACCCACGAAGCAGTCTGCAGTAATGAGCTCGAATTTTACTGCAATCGGGCTGTTTAAAAGTGAATGCCCTTTACTTTTCTGAACAGTAAAAAATTAAGAAATTCTTACCTCTAAATTTTTGAAAAAAAAGAAAAAACAAATGAAATAAATCGAACTCGTGTGTAAAAGGTCGTTCACAAATAACTACCCAGAACTGTCTGCTGTGTCTCATCTCTTTAAAGGTGTTAAGGGCCGAGCTTGACCCTAGACCCAAATTCCGTGGAATTTTCAGGATCAAAGATAATTTTAATGCTCTTTTCAACGGATCTGTTTTACATGGCCAATTTTGGTAACTTTAGTATCACAACTGACTCATAATTCTGCAGTCTTAAATGTTTGAAGTTGAGGTTTTTTATCTGACCTTCCTTAACTAAATACTAATCCGTAGATTTTAAGTTAAGCGAAGTAGTGAAAAGCAGGGGGCGGTCAAGCCATTGTTTGAAATAAGATTTGGAATTCACAGCTGCATATATCAAGATTCTCTGAAGATCACGCGAAAAGGGAAGGGGTTATTAGGGCCAAGAAGAGAGAGGGAGACACAGTTATGCATAATCTTCATTGGTTCCTCTCTTAAAAACGGGCACAGTAGTATAAATATGTGGAAGTTTTTACGGAACACGTTGAGTACCAACTAAACAAAAGTGTAGTAACAGACCATTTTCGCCAATCCGGCTTTCGATTAAGCGAAGGTTGTTTAATGAAGGATCAATTGTGTTTTAAAAAGCACTGCAACTCTAAATAAAGTTATGTTATTATGTTGTTTTTACCTTACGCGGCCCGAAGGGATCATCCTAAGCAATCAAAACAAAAACATTTTTCAGAAGGTATATTTGTTTTACAAATCAGGATGAAAGTTTTTATATAACGCAAAAGAACTACTTTTCCACAATCTTTTCGTAGATATCCGCCGTATTTTTCTTGTATTTTCCTCTCCTTATTTTTGTTCGCCAAGCCAGACAATGCTTTTCTATTTCTATTCACTTGCGGGTATTAGAAATTGATATATGCATGTTTACACCACCGCTCTGTCAAATATGAAATATATTTAATATTTCGGAAATTCTTTACAGAAGTTGAGAGCCAGTTCAAAAGTTTAAACGGGAAAATTTACCATATAAAATTTTTCCTTATATAGGAATTTAAAAATTAACCATTTTCGCATATTCACCCCAAACACAAATAAATAAATAAATAAATAAATAAATAAATAAATGGATGGATGGATTCATTCATTGACTCATTCATTTAAAACGACCTCTAGGGGACCGTCAAATTTCGTTCCTTTTTACCAATTGTCGTTACAAGAAAGCTTATTTTTATTTTTTTACATTATGTAGCATAGTAATAATTTTTTACACTGTTCTATTTTAAACTTATTTATACTTTTTATGCGAAATGTACAAAACAAACATATTTTGAACTGGAACAATACGATTCAAGTATTTTCCGGAGGGTTATCACTTGGTTCTGATAGGCTGTCGAATCGTTACAACTATTTTACGAATCCTTTATATTGAAAAAAAGGGTCGTTATATACAGTATACGGAGTCGTTGTGTGCAATGTGTTTTACGTACAAAATAATAAAGAACCGAACTTCTTGTAGTAATTCGGTCGCTATATGCAGTTTGTCTTTATAATAAGTGTCGCTATAAACGATTTCTACTATATATATATATATATTCATAATATGCATATATATATATATGCATATTATGAATGAATTCAATCGTTATGTATGGAATGAATATCCTACTTTCCGTTTTAAGTCCAAAATCCGATTTTAGGTAAACAATGGGATTATTGTGTTAAGCAACAATATTAAAAATTATCTCCAATTTTTATAGCAGTTTACTAATCGCTAAGATAAAATTAAAGGCCGGAATATGGTAAAATTAAGGACATTTGAAACCCAAATCGACCATTCTATTAACCCACAACATTTCTTACATTCTTATACGTCAAAATATTACCCTTAGGATAAGTCAGTTCAACGCAATAGAAATTGCTAGCCACGTAAGAACGGTTATTTATCTATTTCCTATTTTCCAAGGATCATCAGTTTTGGTTACCAATAGGTAACCGGTAGGGCCGTGGTTCCCAAGCTGAGGGTCGCGACCCTCAAGGGAGTCGCGAACAAGTTTCTGTGGGTCGCCGCAACTATTTTTGGTTGCAATTATTTTTGTAAGGAATTTTATACCAAATGTTTCCAACGCTTTTATATTTCAACATGGCTACACACATTGCAATATTTTACTAACGGTTGTTAACTTCATATCTGTAATATAAATTAGTATATATATAATTAAACAAAATATATAATATATATAATTAAACAAATATATAATATATATAATTAAACAAAATATATAATATACATAAAAAATATATAATATATATAATTAAATAAAAATATATAATATATATAATTAATATAATATACATAATGTAACATATATAATTAATATAATATAATTTTGTATTTAATGTGTTTTCTTTACTCTGTTAAAAATGCTTTTATTATGCAAATGTTGCGGTGGCAGACAGAGGGGGTCACGGATCTTTTGATTACTATAAAAGGGGGTCGCGGATTACTTGGTTACTATAAAAGTGGGTCGCGGCTTGAGAAGTGTTGGGAACCACTGGTTTAGAGAAACCTTGATAAGTGACGACTGACATCGCTCAACGACACACTCACATCATAAGCGTAGCCAGGGGTGGTTTTTGGGGGTTGTAACCCCCATTGCAATGAAATTTTGTATATTTAACATAGGAATATATGAGTTGTAGCTCTGTAACCCCCCTCATTGAGCCTATAACCCCCCTTATGAACTTTCTGCCTACGCCTATGATTCACATGCAGCCAAACTTGCTTGGAAGTTAAAGCCAAGAAAAACGGAGGCGATTATAATCCCCGAGTATCACTTGGGTGCTAGAAGTAATTGCATAACTCACAAAAAGTCAGAGAGGAAAGCAACCATGACTTGGTCAGGAGTTGAATAAGTTGTCGTTGGGATTCTGGAGTGAAGGTATGAACTAGCCACCATGGTCAGTCATACAAACCCGTTTTTGTCCTTAATATGTGTCTCTTATTCGAGTCCTCTGTCCATGCACAATCACTTTACTTTCTGACTCTTTATGAGTCAAATGATTCAGTCAAAACCCTTGCTGTGCCGAAATTAAAAAAGAAATTACCGAATTTAACTCCTCTCAAACTGTCTTTTAAGAAACCTCGATTTAAAAAATTACACAGGACTAGGGAAAATAATCGCTAAATCTAGGGAGTTATTAAATAGGGGAAACACATTTATCGGAACAGTGGCGCACATATGAGAATGGCGATGGACCACCGTTTTCGATTTTTAGAGTCTGTACTACTAAATGAACGTTAGGTTCTTTCTTGCCGCTGATCGCATTCAATTTGAACTCCATCCTTCCAGGATAGTGTTCGTTCTTCGACAATGGCCATAATCATTCCATATCTGAAGAGGAAGCTTTTGGTTGTTCAACAAAGTAGTCTAAAAATAAGACTGGTTTTGTATTTTTTGAGCATTTTCCATAGTAAAAAGACAAGCTTCATAGACATATTCTACAGGATACGACATATTTTGTAGGACCTTAGAAATTCGCAAATTCTCGCCAAAATTGCCCCTGGATGTAGTCTCTTAGTTGCTCTGTCCTCAAATAACACGCCCGTAAGTCGCACGTGACCTTTAAATAGATAAGACAACAATCGCAATGGTGTGGTTTGAAAGAATCGGAAGGTTTTCCAACTGAAATATCAACTTTCAGCTACAAACTAGTAACACCACCTTATCGTTAAATTGAGTTTGAGTTAACACGGGACTCATTATACAATAATTTCTGCCACCCACGTATTAATTACAGCTCAAACTAGAGCTTATGTAATTTTGGAGAAAAAGAGACGCTTTCCCCATCCTGGATTCGAACCAGGGTCCCTCCGTTTAGCCCGGAGTGTCTTGGACCGCTAGACGAATGAGGACAGGAAACAACGCTCTCTTTCTCCGTATGTAAAGGTGTTAAGGTATTATTACCCTCCGCAGGGATAACACAATTGCCAAATATGGTCAGATTTTTGTTTTTCGTTAAATGGAATATCGCTAAATCGAAATTATACTGTATATTTTTTATTAAAATATTCAAATTGATTTATATTTTTAAATTATCATGCTCCTTTAGAGAAATGTTATGTTATACATGCTACATATTTTTCAGAACATCATTAGCCTTCGCAAGGATATAATAATTACCAAATTGTTAATACCTAAAGCTTCCGGGACAGCGTTTTTATAATTTCGTTTAGAGTACTGATAAAAGATGCTTCGACAACCTACGTTTCTTAAGCTCAAACTAGAGCTATATATTCATTATATAGCCAAAAGTCATGGGACAGTTTCAATTTAAAATATTTTTTCGAATTTCTGAAAAAATACTAGATGAATTGTTCTTCAACTTCGGTGATATAAAGAACATACTTGAACTCAAACTTTTCAGTGAAGATTCACTGACGAGTGCATTTATGAGACCGTCAACAAATTGAAGAAAAAAAAAATTATGTTCACCCTGTATCATACAAACTTTCAAATGAACAACTAACTATAAAATATTTAATTGCTGTTTGCAACATTTATATGTATTTTCGTAAGAATAAGAAGTGTATCCACGAAGATAAGACCATTTCTTTGAAATATTAAACTTCCTATCGCCTGTTTTTTGCTTATAACATACCGAATTTTTAACTGACTTTCACGAAACTTATAAAGAACTGGCAAACCTACAAGAGAATCATTAAACTGCAATTTAAAATCAGCACATAGAATATTCAATGAGATATGAGAATTTATAGAAAATATTTTTTAACTGCGCATGCGCAAAAAAAGCATTACTTTCCTTTCAGAAGTTAGTAGCAAACTGTATGGGGTAACAAAAAAAATTAAAGTTGAATATCATGAAAATTAAAAAGGATATTGGCGATATAGTGGTCGGCAATTCAGTGTACTTCTGAAAGTAGATGATGGTAAGGGATTTTCCACAAATTGCAATCTCTTAATTTATTGGTCATCTCTATTCTCTAAGTGAGCTAATCCAAAATTATGGAAATAAGCAGCACCAGGTTATTTCCTGCTATAGAATGCAATTTATATATTGCCAATTATTGTTACATATCAAATTCAACAAAAAAAAATGCAATAAAGAATTGCAATATGTGGAAAATCCCTTATCATCTAACTACTTTCAGAAGTACACTAAAATTCAGCTTACTATATCTCTAGTATCTTTTTAAATTTTCACGATATTTAACTGTAATTCTTATATCAGTTGCCGACCGACAGACACGTGTTTCGCGTCGAGATCTACTTAAAATCTTGCTGGTTATTTATTAGGTTTACACCTGCTAATATGAAATTGGGTTTTGGCAATGTTGCTGATGGAAGGCAAATTGCGGATTACATAACGTGAAATGTTTCTTACAGTAACACGCTTTGATAAAAATGAAATGAACTAAATTTAGTTTCACGAACTAAAATTTATATTCGTAAATGTTTTATTTAATAGTAATTACTTTTATAAAGAGCTGATACGCCAAACACAACGTGGATCAATGAATATTTTCGCTAAAAAACATTAACAAATGGAGCAACAAAAAACCTTCTTCGATTAAATCAGAAAACAAATGTGGATCAAAGTCCCAATCATTTAAATTCCAACGAATCA
>QLNU02015360.1:36882706-36897632 GCA_006491805.2 Dysdera silvatica
AAAAGTTTAGACACAGAGGCAAATTATAAATAAAAGCGAGAATTTGCATTGAACTTCGCCGATATTGTATCTAAATAATCCTAGAACCAATAATAAATTGTGCAACTTAAAAGATTACCAAAAGTACTGAAACAAAATATCCCAACACCGTAATATTGGAATCTGCATGCCACAAATGTTTAGGCACATATGTCAGATTTATGCAAATTAACGGCGCGAAGTTCCCAAGTGATCGAAGGGGCGTTTCCCAGAGTTGTTATATAAGGCCTGAAATAATTTAGAATGCTTAGAACGATGCCGAAGTCAAAGCAATTTACGAATGACGAGATTTTGAAGATTTGGAGGCTGAAAACTAAAGGTAAATCTGTTACTCAAATTTCTGTTGCATTGAACCGTTCAAAGCGAGGCATTTATCGAGTGTTATCCCGGGGTGATCAGTATCAACCAAAATCACGATCTGGGAGGCCTCGAGTGACCAGCATTCGGGATGATAGACAAATACGAAGATTGGCTTCAAATGAAAGCCTGTCTGCAAATCAAATAAAAAACACGTTAGCAATGCGAGTGTCAAGAGAAACCATACGTAGAAGGATTGTAGAATGCAGGCATTTGAGATATGCAAAAATGCGCCGCAAGCCCTGCTTGCAATTACATCATAAACAAGCACGACTACAATGGGCAAGGCAGCACATATCATACAGTGACGAATGGCTGCAGGTGTTATTTAGTGATGAAAAAAAGTGGAACTTAGATGGTCCCGATGGCCTTTCGCACTACTGGCACGATCTTCGAAAACGCCCCTTAAGTCGGTTCAGCAGACGTCAAGGAGGAGGTTCAGTCATGGTTTGGGGAGCCTTTAGCTTCAATGGACAGACTTCTTTGGCGTTTTTGAATGGAAAACAAGATTCCAAGGCATACCAGGCAACTCTTGAAAGTCACCTATTACCTTTTGGCGAACTTTTATGTGGACGAAACTGGGTTTTCCAACAAGATAATGCGTCCATCCACACATCCAGGTCAACAAAAGAATGGATGAGCGCTAAAAATATTACAGTTCTCGATTGGCCTGCTCTTAGTCCTGACTGTAATCCCATCGAAAATGTATGGGGCATACTAACGAATGTTGTGTATGCCAATGGAAAGCAATATCCGTCCGTTTTAGAACTTAAAAAGGCTATAGAAGAAGCGTGGTTTAATTTTGAACCAGAAACCTTTCAAAATCTTGTGCTTTCAATGAACGACCGCGTATTTAATCTAATACGAAGTAATGGTGGCTACATTGATTATTAAAATTGTTCATTTCCTTATGCAAGTGCTAAAATTTATGTTTGTGCCTAAACTTTTGTGCCACATATTTTACTTATTTTAAGTTATATATTGCAGCAAGTTCGCTACTGATGTGATTTCTGTTCTCAAATTTTTAATTTGCATATTACATGTGTTCATACTTCGTAATATTAAAGTTCCTACTTCTTCAGTTTTAATAGTATTTTGTTATACTCAAATTTGTGTTGTGTCTAAACTTTTGTGCAGGCCTGTATGCCTATTTTCTTCTATATTTCTTTACAGCAATGGATTATCAATATTTTTTCTCACTCATATGTTCTAGAATTCTTTCCTTCAGTTGAAACTGGCTGTACAGTAATACAAAGGTAACAGGTGTATCTACCGTGAGAAAAATCCAGGTTTAGGTCCCTATCCTCAGTCAGGGGGAGCGCTCGTAGTCTTTTTTTTTTTTGTCATTCGTGTTGCGTGGTTTAATTCCCATGGAAAACTATTTCTTGCTACAACAGGATTTTAACTACTTTTGCACGGTAAAATGCAAAGAAACGATTGAAAATCCAGAACGCAAAATATCCCATTCTTGGAATCTCGGCCATTTTCTTACGCCTTCCCATTGTAAAATGAAACATACTGCCGAAATCACAAAATCGATTATCGGAAATGTCATTTTCAGCCATCGAAATCGAAGCTCTATTCAAGATTAAACAACAATTGAAATTTTTCTTAAGACTAGTCACCAAATTTCGAAATACGAAATTTGAATATTCGGTACAGAAGCGGAAGTATTTATAGTTCTCCATCTGTCAGCGAAAGCAATATATCCATTCCCATTATATGTCATTTTCTCCTTTGAAGGCGGCAAATCTGAGCTCTTGAAAGTGATCATTGGTTATTCCATTTTAGCGGCAAATGACTCTTTGGCTGGATATTATCTCGAGAGACATTATTCAGTAATTCACCCTACTTTTTAATCTTGGTTTGGGCGTGACGAGAATGAGAAATAAAGAGCTGTATTAAACATTTATTAAATGTGGCTTATCGCGGCTATTAGCGGAGCCCTTTTAAGCATAAAACATATCTATATTTAGCCATATCTAAATATTAAAACGTTTTTGGCACCACTCATAAAGTCAGTATAAATTTTGTATCGAAATATAATCTTATATTTTTCGATTTCCTGTTTGCAAATTGAACCATAAATTGAAAATACCACTCAACGTGTGAATAAAGATTATACGAAGAACATATTTAATGTAACGAGTACAGGTACCGCCTAATTAATTATATAAAACATATTGTTTTTGTAATTCTCTGTTTAATTTAGATATGAAACTATGATTATGACGTGGACGATTTCCCGAAACATGTTGTTGAGAAATTACCAAACAAAACTTGTGTATATGTGTATTCTTCTTCTTTTTCTTTTATTTACTTTTTCTTTTAATTATTTATTTATTTATTTATTCTTACCTTTCCATATTAGGATGAAACATCGTTTAAATGTGTGGGTTTGTGGTTCTTTACGACTGTTTTTGTTTTTTAATTTTTTAATTTAATTTCAATGTTTAAACGATGCACTATATCTCTTAATCTGTGTTCATACTTACCCTTATTACATGTATTTTATAGCAAGCTTGTAGTGCTTTCTTCAGTATTTCATACACTTAACACAGAAAGACTAAACTTCCATGGAAAGTGGTTCATTAAATTCTCCAAACACAGAACCATAATACTTGAAGCATGAAGAGAGATAAATGAATCGAAGGAGTACAACGTTTTATGCGTAGTAAAATTTTAATAAACAATAATCGACGTACGTTTTGGACGAGTATTGAGCGTCCCTCGTCAGGATTACGACTGTGCTCGCATTATACAAGCTTCCTAGGAAAGTGTGAATGCGGCCAGTAACTTTTGAACCAAGACAGATATTGCAACCAAAGTTAGGTATAGTAAAATGACTATGCACTATCAGATGAGATGAATAGCAGCGCCCCTGGTGGCGAATTGAGGAAGTTAAAAATTTTATTTCGAAAAATAATAAAGATAGAGAAATATTTTCAATTAGAAAGTTGTAGAGCATCCTTCAGTTAGTAGGAAACGGCTCACATGCAATATGTACACGTGCCGCCGCAAAGTGAGGTGTTTCGGAAGTTTCAATGCATCGCTTTTAGTGAATGTTTTCTGGTGTTTTAAAAGTCATGTTGAAGTTCTTATGGGAGAAACAGAGACCGACCCTGGTTTATTTCCCACAAAAATTTTAACTCAACTTTTAAAAAAAAAAAACATTAACTGAAAACAATGCATTGAAACTTCTGGAACACCTCACTTTGTGGCAGTATGTGTACATATTGTATGTGAACTATACAAATTTTTCTACTAACTAAAGGATGCTCTACAACTTTCTAATTGAAAATATTTCCTTATCTTCATTATTTTTTAAAATAAAATTTTTAACTTCCTCAATTCGCCATCAGGAGCGCTGCTGTTCATCTCGTCTGATAGTACATAGTCATTTTATTAACTAATATCTAACTTTCTTTGCAATATCTGTCTTGGTTCAAAAGTTATTGGCCGCATCCGGTCTTTCCTAGGAACCCTGTATATTTAGCTCGATAATAACTGTTACTGTGCTACCTGTTCTAAAAAAATTGTTACCCGTGAATATCTGTTTTGCTTTTTCTATTTCATTTTCTTCTGTTTTGACTTTTAATTCCGTCTTTATAATTTTCTATAGCAATATCTTTTAAAGTAGGTAAATATTGTATCCGCAAGCTAAGTTTATTTAGCAGTTTCCGATTTCTACATGTATTGCAGTTCTGATGATGATCAGCATAGTTGGGATCGAAACGTAAAGTTTTTGAGCAACAAAAATAGTTTTTCTACCCAGATGATTGCCTGAAAATTGTTTGCTTACGAAGGGAATGATAATTAAAATATTCAAAACAAGAAAGTATAAATCATAAACCATTTTAAATTTATTACAATGAATTAATTGAACGTATAAGAAGAGTGGAAACGACGCCCCCTCTGCCTTTAGGAGAATTGTAGCGAAGAGGATATACTCTGTTATTTTATTCTTTTACAGAATGCAATCAACGGATATCCAGGCTCAGCCAATAGGGAGCATAGCGTCCATATGACGCGCGTATTACGTCATAAGGTTTGCGTCATCAAGAATCTTCGAAGCTTCGTACTTTATATGCTAAAGGGAGGGTTAATTATTCCAGAAATAACTATGTTTTAATAGTTTTGATCTTGGAGCGTTTAGTATAGTTCCTTTTGGTTTATTTGGTTTTCATTTCCAAGAACATATAAAGATCTGTTCAGAGCACACTCAACGCTTTTTCAATTCCTGTGCCGGACAGTGGCGTAGACGCAACAAGTATTTGTCTACGGTTGGAAAATTCGGTATTTGAATATTGCTGAAGAGTTGAACGCTTGTTGTTTTTCGGTCAATTCAATTTTCTTGGGTTTACTTCCTCTAGGCAAGAGCTTAGGATCGTTCGTAAACCTGTAGGTCCTACATCTCTAAAGCAAATAATACGGTAGGTTCAGAATTCTAGCCTACCAATTGCTGATTTTTTTTTGTGGGGGGGGACATATAACTTTAGTTCATTTTGAATTTTGTGAGATCCATCGAAAGAATCCGTTTGCTATCCACTAATAGAAAAAGGAACAATTTTATTAATTGGTAATACAAAAGGGATCTATTATACTATAAAGGTAGAAATTAAAGCAGAAGCTATTACTTCAGTACAAAAATTTATGTACACTTCCATTCGGTACTTCATAGTAAAAGCTTTCAATGCAAATCGAGGATTTTTCTGCTATCCAGATCTCAAATTAGGAATCCTTATGTTTTAAACAAGTGCAATGAAGTATTATAAAGTATAATTCTACCACTTAATACATCAAGACTTCATATTATAAAGATGCAATATACCTCTCATTGGCGGACATTCAGGGGACGCAAAAGTCCGTTCGTAAAGGAAGGGTGACGGTAAAATAGGGGTATTATTTTGAAGGATATTTCTTTCCTTGGAATTTTTCCCTGACCAAAAAAGCGTGGCGACCGTAGTTGAGAGGTGTCCGTTGAAAGGTGTTTTACTGTAATTTGAACCATTGATTCCTATGTTTTGTTATTTTTATTTCACATGTTCATCTAAGATGAATCTTGTAAATTAAAGCGTTAAATGTGATGCCAACCACCTGATGCAGCACCAATAATATTTGCTAAATAGCAAACTCGAAGTTTACCAGAAAAGAATTTTCTTACCATGCACTGTTTTCACAAAAATGATCGACTCTGTTTAATTATGCTATACTTAAAAAAAATAGATTGTCTTTTTTATGAATATAAACTATATAATGCCTTCCCAACAAGATTGATCCCCCGAAAAACTCCAATCTAGCAAAAATCGTTAAGTGGTGAGCGGCAGTCCCATGGAATTTTATGTTGGAACAAAAAATCTACTTAGAATTCTCTTTTCGTGGAAACTTAATAAAATGTCCCGATTTAATTACGTTCTTCATTATAGAATCTGGATAAAAAATATTTGGATTTATTCTTTCTTGGGAAGATTAAATGAACGCAAAACTCGTAGTTAAATTATTGAATTGTGGTCCGTAATTCTTCTTCTCTCGTGTCCTAAGTACTTATTAAATATTTTTCCAATATTCGGCAGCATATAAAGCACTGTCATTTACCTTTGCCAGATCTTCCCTCGGTCAAGTTATGGACGTTCTCGGACATGCCCGTAAGTGATCGTAGTTCTGAATCATGCCGCACTCGTCGTCATTACCCATCTCCCATTTAATTAGGTTTGTGGTCCGTAATTACTGGCATTTGTTTGTATTCGTGTTACTGGTTGAAAACTTACTGGGCCGGCCGTAAATTGGTTTAGCGGAAACTTACAGAAAACCCATTCGACGAGAAGCTTACTCAAACGGATATACGGTATTACGATTTAATATCGATCACAATCTCTAAATGTCTTATAGAATTTTGCATCTACGAACTTTCCAGTTTAAGGTTGTTTAATTTAGAACCTACTTTTATCTACTTTACCAAATACTATCACCTGCCTTAAAATAAAAGAAAGAGGAGATATCGAAGTGATGTGCATTTAATATATATGACTTTAAAATTATTTATTTCTTGGTGTTGCATATTTAATGGTCAGCAGTGTATATTCTGCGTCTTAAACAAAGAAGCAAAAGAAAGCAGGAAATAAGAATTTTGTGCAAGTGAAAGAAGCTTTCTAATAGTTAGAGAGTAAATGTCATTTTATGGGTCGTTAATTGTTAATTGAATTTTTTGTTAGCCCAACAACAATTAATCAGAAGCATCATTGTTTGCAAGAAAAGCATATTGCTTGCTGCTCCTGCATTTTAAATAACACTAATATGCAAGGTTTTATTGTTTTGAAATGGCAACATCTGTCAGAACGGATTTTTTCTGCAGGTTACGAAAATGACCTTGAAAAATCCGTACCATGTCAGATTTTTTCACGAAAATGTGAAAATGTAAAAAATAGTACATTTGTAATGACATCAATACATCATAATGTTTGTTGTAACGTGTGAAAATGTTCTCTGGAGGGAAGGTATGCATGTATAACGAATAAATAAACACAAATGTATATTTCAAAGCAAACATACTTAACATTAACCACTGTGCTCCTCTTGAAACTTCATCTGTTTTTGGTTTGTTTTTTTTTGAATTTCTTCCATATTCTGCCGTACAGTCTCCTTTCAGCGTTCAACGATAGTCGGCCATCATATGTACAGTCCACTTGCCTTTGTATCTCGCTTCCATCACTTTAATATCCTTGTAGAAGCGCTCTTCAAGTTCTTCCATAAAATCACCAAGATTGTCAAGAAAGTAATTTAGATGAGCATGAAGAAAATGAACTCCGAACCTGACCTTGCAACCTAGCTGTTTGTAGGATTCCAACACCTCATCTACTAAAGTGATGTAATTTACAGCCTTCGTGTATCCCAAAAAGTTGTGCACAAAATTCCTGAATTCAGTTCATGCTCACAATTTACACTAAATCAGTTTTCTCGAATATGGTGGCCGCCATTAATTTCGTATTTGTGGGCCTATAAAAATGCCAGCTTTGATTTTTTCCGACGCAATCGGTGGAAACTTTCAATACTTTGCTCTTAAGAGCAAAGTATTGAAAGCATTTACTGTTCGTGCAGCTGTCATGAATTGTTTCATTAAACCTAGTTTAATGTGTAACGTTGGCAAAAGCATTTTCGAAGGATTAGCCAATGGAATTGAAACAATGTTTTTTCGCCAGGTGTGAAGGCACTTCTGACTAACCACTGCTTCCGAACCCAATGTTCCTTCCTTGCTCTACAGTCCCATTCACACAAAAAGCACGGAAATTTCGTGTAGCCTGCATGTTGGCCGAGCAATATTCTGATCACCGATTGAAATCTCCGTACAAAGACCATGACGCTTGTATTGCACATGTTCCAGCAGAAATTTAAGGTTGTCATGCGTCTCTCTCAAAGTTGCGGATATATTTTTCTTGCTTTCAAAGAAGCTATCACTTTTATTCTTAAACTGTTTGTTTTTTCAATGAAAAATCACTGTTTGAGAAATATTTTCTTAGAAACGTTTTTAAAAATTTACTTTCAGAAATAATTTCTACATAAGTGGATTAATGCATATATCTGGACATAGGGAAAAAAGATGAATGCCATTTACTATATGAAATGAAATTAGATTTCCGTTTGCTTCATCACGGCACCAAAAATATCACTTCATCCTGCGTTATGTCACTTTTTTTTACGTTGCAGGGCGGGCTCGTTCGGGTTGACTTTAATCGTTTTGGGTTGGGATTTAACTCTTGCGGGTTGGATTCGAGTTAACCAGATTTTTCAAAAAGTCTAGAATATTATATATAATTTAAAACTGCACACTAATCCAGGAAATGTTGCTAATAGAATTTCTCTATTTTTTCCCTTCAAATTTGGAGTTAGAAGTTGAAAAAATTTCCAGCATTTTTTTTTTTGGCTCACTTTGATGCCTGGATGCGACTCATTTTTATTAATCTGCGATGTAGTTGTGTGCATTTGGTTGTTACACATGCGTTCCGTACCGCCAAAGAAAATTTGCATACGTTACAAACGTTGTGATACATCAATGTCATTAAAAAATTACCTTTTTTACATTTTCACATTTTCGTGATTTGTGAAAAAACCTGACGTGATACGAATTTTTCAAGATCATTTTCGTAATCTACATTGAAAATTCTTTCCGATGCACCTCTTTATTTCAAAACAACAGAAAAAGTGTGGAAAAATGCACAGATCAGTGTTATCCATTGACGATCAACATCTTTTGCACCTACCAGTTTTCACACGCAATGCTTACAACGAAGATGAAATGTTTTCTAGAAAAGCACCAAGGCTTTGAATATAGTGTTTTAACTCGCGGATAGACTTTGTGGCAAAACAATTAACCTACACCGAGACAATCGTCCGATAAACGCGTAATTTAACACACGAATTCTTCTCAGCTAGGTATACTAATGATTAAAACATTATAGCATATAAAACTACAGAGAAGCTCTGGTTTACTATTATTAATACCTTTGCATCTTCATTGCTTATGTGAAGTTTTAATATGATCGGGCGATTGTTTTATACTGCTTCAATTTACTTTGTCGCAAAACTAATATCACGTGCTTTTTTTTAAATCAATTGTTTTCGTATAATTACACGCATTTTATAACAAGATCTCGTTTAGTATCGAGCAGATCTTTGTTTATATTATAGCAAGTAATAGAGTGGAACCTGATAAAGTGACCACCTTTGTAAATTGACCAGCTGAGTTAAGTGATCATTTTTTATAAGAGAGGAGTGGTAGGCACCTTTTTGCTTATATCAAAATCTATGATGTATAATGACCACCTGTCTATGGTGACAAACAGTCCAGTCCCAAAGATGGCCGCTTTAAGCGGTTCCAATGTATATATATATATATATTACGCAGCGTGCGTTCTGTAACGTGCTTTATTACGATATGATGTGTTATAGTTTCCAATTCAGCTTACTACAAACACCAGGCAGTTGTAAAGCAGCCAAATTGACGCTCCGCTGGAATGCTTACCTTCCGCACATTCTATGTATTTTATAGGTAATATTGAGATTAATTCATTAAATAATATGAAGAAAGTAGTGGAAATACTTTGCATTTCAAATCTAAACTCTTACTTTCCAAATAAAATTGCACTATGACAGTAAACAGCAACTTGATAGCATATGATACGACCGTTGATATGGCAATGGCTTGTAAGAAACGTAATTATAATATCTATACAATTGATTAATAACTACACTCAGGTAACTACTTTTATACTTGTCGTGTAGTTTGTTTTCTCTAGAACAGTAAGCTCTTGTAATATCCCATAGTTTCCTTAAAAAAGTCTGCTTTACAGAAATTCGCTCTCTATAAACAATATTATTTATAGCAAAATAGGGTTAGGAGAAGATTAAAACTATTATTCTCTCTTTCTTCCTCGTGTGGTTAAGCTATATCTGTAACTTAATAAAATGGTTGCGTTAGTAATATTTATTAACTGTTTGGCTTTTTTATGGCGCAAGAGCATCTGGGCTATACTGCGCCAATATTTATTAACTGAGAGAAAGAAAAGCCAAGAGAAACAACGTGAGCATCTAAATGTTGCCACTTCTGACGTTACCCCAAGCTTCTATAATACTTAAGGCTCCTAAAAAAGAAGCTGGCGTATCCGCCATTTTGAGGCCATTTTGATCACATGATCTCATTCACTGCTAGTTAAATTTGAGTGATTTGAAAGTGTGTTATTTTTAATAAAATTTGGTGAAATGGGTGGGTGTGCCGCTGTAAATTGTTCAAATCACTCGAGAAATAAAGACATAATGTTTATATTGGCAACAGATCCTGTAAGAAGAAAATGGATTATTAATATTACAATGGTAAATATTGTGTTATTAAACCGGAAGTATACAAAAAAATGGCGGCTGATGCATCGATCTAGAATTCTAGGGGCTCTAATAATAATGTTGGTGCAGTTCTTCATGTTAAAGTTCTTGCAAAATCTTACATTACTGTATTCGCTTTCACAACAAATATGTTAGAGTAATATTTCTTCCAAAAGACTTTTAGTTTCAACTACAGGCTTTCCAAGTCATATTCTGTGGCTATAGGCACTTTGCAGATGTGGGCTACAAATAACGGATTTTAAAAGCCGCTATAATCCCCTGATTATCGTAGAGCGGCCCTATTTGCGGTTGAAAAAATATCACCTTGAAGTGTGGTATGCAGGTTCAGCAATGGTAAGGGATGGAGACATCGTGCATCATCTAAAAGCATGAGAATTTGAAAATCCATATTTTTCTTACGATGGTTTCTAAAGACATCGATTAAGAGGTCCGAAAAAATTTCCCCTGTCATCCATCCTTTTTTATTTGATCTAAAATGCACCCCTAAAGTGGGAAATAACTCACAAAAAACTTTATTATTCAAGTTTGAATTCTGCATTATTGGGAAGCTACGTTGCAGCAGAACTCGTTCTACTTGCAATGTAGAACATATTTAAAAAATATATAAACTCCAATTTATATACAGCCACCGACCACCGAAATAAAAAGGTATATTAAGAATAAACTAGAAGCAGTCAGAACTCAATCAAATCTTGAAGAAGGAAATTCTGTCGTCGATACGTTCTATCTACTATCAAATATTAAAAACTCACAAAAAAAAATCGCCCAGTGGCTTTGTGTGTTCACCATTATTTGGCCATTGTATTATCTCTTAGAAGAGAAATAATATCTTACATCAAAGATTAAGCTATACAATATCGATACTAATAGTTACACTAATACTTATAAGATACACTAATAATTATACTAATATTCATATAAGATATAATAATACTTATAAGATGTACTAATAGTTATACTTATATAAGATATAATACTTATAAGATGTACTAATAGTTATACTTACATAAGATATACTAATACTTATAAGACGAACTAATAGTTATGCCCAGGGCTTAATTTCTAACGAAAAAAGTCCAGGAGCCCTAATATTATGATAAATCGATTAAAAAATGTAATGGCTGCAAAAGAATCGATATATCATATTAATTGTTTATGTTCATTTTTATGGACAACAAAATGCTTGACCTTAATCTCAAATTTATTACTTTTTCATGACCTTTTTTGTCAATTCATGACCCTGGAGTGGCTCCGGCTAATATTTAAATAAGCGCCAAAAATGAAAAAGTACCGGAGCCGGGCTCCGGTGGGCTCCCACCCAATTTAAACCCTGGTTATACTAATAGTTACACAATATCGGCACTGATAATTAATATGTTTTACATAGTGCTATGTCGATTTTACGTTCGTATGTTGCATATAAGTTGACAGATCGTTTATTAATTTTATCTTCATCATCTCTTATCAACCCATTTCTGACATTAATCCAGCAATGGATAGATAATAGTTGAATATGGTGATGATGACATAGGGCTGAGGATCGTTGAACATTAATGATCGCAATCCCCTACTGCTGTAGATAGAGTTGAAGCAAACTTCTTTGTGTATCACTGAAGTAAGTCTTTTCTTCTATCACCTTTTATCTTGATGATATCATGTACACGATATCACCATCACAGTCATATATCATATTTCGTATATGAAAACTATATTATTCTTTATAAATTTTCATACGTTTTAAGTTCATTTTATACTCGTGTGGATCTGCTTCATAATTTATTCAAGTATGAACACAGAACCCTGTGTGCAGAATAATATTAGATAAATGCTCACATATGAACTAATTTTTTACCCTGTTTTATAATTACATAAGTAGAAGTATAATACAGTTTTTTACTTCTACCTCTGCAACTGAATAATTTTATCTTTAATTGAATAATGTTTGATGAAAATTCTTTTTATCTTGGTTAGTGTAATGTAAGAAGGTTAAATGTGTATTATAATAATAGTACAGTCTAGTTTTTAGTGAGAACGGAAAATAATTTTTCCGTAACAAGTTAATACAGCACTTATAATTTCCATTGTTGAAATTGCCGTAAAATACTAATTCACAACATTTATATATAACTACTGTTAAATTCATTCCTTAAGAACATTTCTGACAAAATTTTAAAAGCGGCCATTATGATGGGGTGGCAATTTACGCTCAAGGGAACGGTGAGCTGTAATTTTCGCCCAAGTTTATGGCGAAATAGTTTATTAAACATGATATAAATTCTTCTACAAGTTCCTTAGCAAAGCATTTGTGATTAAAATTGCAGGAAACTGCTTTAAATTATTAGTTTATTTAAAGGGGGACTTCGGTGTTTGTTCATGGGGTTTGTGCGTAGCATTTACACCTTTTCGCTCTGTCACATCTTTAATTGCACTGGAAGAAAGCATTGGCAAATTTTTGTGAATTTATTGTGTTTGTTTAAATTTTGATCATCTTTCTTATTACATCTTTATTATTCGGATCTCATATGCATTTCCCACTGCGAAGCGGTTGTACATGTCAGGCTGACATTTACAGATATTATTTGAACCACTAGTTCTGTAAATATTTAATATATATGCTTACCAACGACCAGAAAAAAAATTGCACTACTTCGTACAGCATTTATCAGTGGAGAGTATAAGATAAAATTATTAAATCTCACATTATCTATTAATTTAAAGTCCGGTCAGTTATATTATAATTTGTATTTGCAGACGCTTTTTGTGTTGAAAACCAATTATAGACTATCTGTTTCTACAAAATAATAGTAAAAAGGTACTAGCAATTTCATTTTAAATCATAATTGTGAATATACAATGCCTATGAACAAATTAAGCTTAAAAGCAGCTGGGGAAGGTAAACTTCTTTAATCAATCCAGCAAACGTTTAGTCATCTTTAAAGATCAAAAACATGTGCCACCGTTTGAATGCATTCTATATTTGTTATCAATTGTTCGTCCTACTTTCTGAAGACAATATCCTGCTAAAGTATGATAATAATAGATAGAAATGTCTGTCTGATTTGGTGTGATGTAAAAAACATTGAGCACTTGATTTCATCATTACCTTCACATTATAAGAAACGGGCATAAATTACCGACAATTTATGCTAAGGCCTGTATTCCTGCAAATGCTTATGTACGGAGAAAATCAATGCTTTCGTCTAGTAAGAAACTCGAGGCAAAAAATTTAAATTCAACTTCCATCCTTCGTGGTAAATTAGACCTAAAATAAAATAAAAGTAATGCAGAAATCTCTCCCATTAAGGACATTCAAGGAAGGGAGAAAATATCTTTAAATTGAAAACGTCATAAATTAAAATATGCGTAAGTCCATGAAGCATTAGCAAGGACCTCCAAATACCGTCGTTATGTAGAAATTGTGGTTAACAAGAACTATCTTATTCTAAGTGATTACTGTTGTTACTTAATTATAGAGTTTTTAATGCAAAATAAAAGGAATTATATATACAGTTGAGTCTTGTTAATCCGAACTAACTGGCAGCGAGACCTGTTCGGATTAAGGAATTTTCGGATTAACCGACATCTTTAGAGTAGAATTTACTGTAAGCAATATTTGTTTGCTATTTGTGTGTTCTAGTGTGCGCATGTAACAGACAACAGATGACGGAAAATTTCCCTTTCCTTAATGGAAAATTTGGCGCAGTATAGCCCAGATGCTCTTGCGCCATAAAAAATCCAAACAAACAAACAATTAACGAAAATTTTCAATCAGTTGGTAACACTCACATTGTGCGCTGTTCGTTTAGGGCTTGTCGGTTAGCTGCCGTTGAAAAGATATCCAGCAGACTGAAAAAAGTCCGGATTAACAAGATTTTCCGCTTACAAGGGGAACCCACAATGAGTGCCTCGCCGATTTTGATGAAATTTTTTCATCTTCGCAAACTAATAGGTAGCTTAGTTGGTAAGTTACCGGCCTAGTACTTCGTGTGTTTGCGTTCGATGCCGCGGAAATCGATCACTTTTATTTATGTAGCATCCTTTTGCATATTTATTTATATATTTTATTAGTAAAAATACTTTGCTTACAATCGAATTTTGCTCATAAACTTACTTTAATAAAATTCATATTTACATATTTAATTCTGTGCTACTATTTTTCGCAGTTATAATTTTTACACGAATTTTAATTTTTAATTGAAGAGTTGTAAAGGTACAAAAAGTTTAGGAGTTAGCTGTAAGTTTTTATGTGAACATACCTTTCATAAAATTTGCGTACTCATTGTCAACCTGTGAAGGGATGAAATTACACCAATAACGCAGTTTTGTTTTATTTAAGGATGGAAAGATTTTTTCTGAAAACTTTTAACAATTCCATTAAATAAAAAAGAAAACCGAGTTAATTCGTTTAATTTTGTCATTATTAGCCTTTGCAGTCATCCTCTATTAGCATCTATTATGCCTAATATTTTTTTAAATATATTTATCTATTGAAAAATGTATTTTTAGTATGTAATATTTTATTTTATAACATATAACCTTTTTATGTGCATCCCATTTATATACAGTTAATTTATATAGAAACATTTTATTTTATAAAATGCAATCAATTTTATTTTAAAACTGACTGACGTGAACATTT
>QLNU02015360.1:36897732-36921692 GCA_006491805.2 Dysdera silvatica
AGTATTTTCACTAATAAAAATACATAAATAAATATGCAAAAAGCATACATATTAAAAAAAAAAAGACCGATTTCCGCGGGCATCGAACGCAAAAAAACGAAGCGCTAGGCCGGTAACCAACTAAGCTATCGATTGGCTTGCAAAGGATGTCGTATTTTAAGCTCATATATTGGATGCAAAATCTTTAAAAATTCATATCTCCGAAAATAAACCGCATTGACACAAAATGCCGTGGCTCTACTTTCATCAAAAAATTTTTTTCAAAATCGGCGGGGCACTCACTGTGGGTTCCCCTTGTTAACGTGGTTCAGATTAACTAGACACTAGTGTAAATAGCTAACAGAAAGAAATTTATTTACCCAAGTAACTGCCACTGAACTCTCCTCGTTCGATTATGTTCGACGTGGAGAAGTTCAAAATTAAGACTTGCCCAGTTATGAGCACAATTGTTTGTGGTACTATAACAAATTGCCCAGATTTTTAACTAATTTATCGGCAACAAGTGTAGTTAAATCACTAATTAAATATAAACCACTGATTAACCAAATATAAATTAACATCAATTGGTTTCCGATTCATTAAAATTCACATTACATTTCATAGTTTTAATATATGACGAGTCTATACACATCATTTTATTTAGTTTCTCGGTAGAAGTCCATGTCATTCTGAATAATCTCTAACAGCGTTTCTTTAACTGTTGTCAGAGGACCCCTTTATCAAGGGATCCGCGAGACCCTCCCCGTGTTCCAAAAAAAAGGTGCAGAAAAATGCTAAGAAAAGAGCATTTGTTCTTTAATGCTAAGAATAAATTATGAGGGAACGAAAAATTCCTTCCTTAAATAGTGAAAATTAGTGATGAAACACTAGAAATAAATATGTATGATGCAAATTCCGGGCTTTAAACTTTGAGTTAATTCTTGGGGGTCCGCAAGGGCGAGTGATCTCTGAAGAGGGTCCACGGTCCAGAAAAGTTAAAGAAGCGCTGATCTACAACACACACAGAGTAATATGAGCAAAAATTAATAAAACATTTATTCAATCTAATCTTTAACAGAATGTTCCTTATTTTCTGCCAAGACGGTTAAAATATATACTTAAGAAAGCATTAATTATGAGAAACATCAGAAACTTACCGCATCCATATAGGAGAATTCTCATTTTAATCAATTGAATCACACGCTGATTACTAGAAAATGGAATGCAAATTTTCAAAGGAGTTTCTCTTTACTAAGCCCAAATGTGAATTATTCCTGCATTTATTCTGAAAGTCGGAATAAAATTTGTCTGCAAACTTCCATTTTACTGAAGCTCTTTTTTAATCAGATTAAGCATCGTTTATGAATAGGAGACATAAATAAATATTCCAGAATAAATAAAATTTTTCTCTGTCCCACTTTTTCAACCGAAATTTAAAAACAAATTGGTCCTTAAATTTCTAAATATTTTAAATAGCACCGGCCTTTCTTTTCATTAAAATGTGTGACTTAATGTTTACTTGTTAAAATGTATTCGATGTATACAAAAATATTGTAATTAGCCCCTAAAAACGCGGTCTGGGTTTTACTTTTTTAGTTTTTCTCAAAAATCAACATTATTATGTACTCTCACTCCGAATTTTTCGTCACCTCTGTATGAGTAAAATCTGATTATAATACAAGCAAACCGCCATTATGAGTAAAATTCAATTACGGCTTTTATGCCCAAAAATTTGAGTTTCCGGTTCCCCAATCTTCAGTGTCGAAAAGGAAAGGTTGAAATTCTCCTTGGCATTAATTATGTATACCTTACTGTGATAATGGCCAGATTCTTGAGAAAGAACAGCATTTTTGAAGTCATCGTTTAATCGGATAAATTTTCTCATCAGTTTCGGGTAAATTTATGTTCTGCAGAGCTCTTACCTCACTTTATATTGAAATGCTCTTTTTAAAGCAATCTTAGTATTAGCTTCATGAAATATTTACGTGAAAAATCTTCTAAATATTTACATCTCTAGATCTATTAATTCCAATGAGATGACAGGGAATTTTCTTCTACATTAACGTATCACTTATACCATATCACAATATGTGCATCAAGCGGCTTTAAAAATAAAGTTAAATCCACTAATCCTCTAAATCTCTTAATATATCGACAGCTCATTCAATTATCAAATGTTCAAATGCTACATATATGCGTATATTTTTATTTTATTAGTCCTGCGTATTTTTTCTTATCAATTTGTTTCATCTAATCTATTCTATTTAATTTTACCTAACTCAACAGCAATCTAATAAATTTTTATTTATAAACTCAAAATAAATATATATACTAATATTTGTTTAGTTTTGTTTATTGTGCATAAAAATTAAAATATCTTATTTAATTTCCGTGATAATTTTTTAACATGACATTGTATTACCCAATGGATCCAAATATTTAAGGATGATTTCTAAACCCAATTTATTATTTGATTTTTACGTTACACGCAAAATCAAGATTAATTGTAGAAAATGAAATTATGTGAGATATTATTACCCTCCAAAAACAGAAAGCTCTAGTTTGAGTTACATATACGTGGGTGGCAAAAATTATTGTATAATAAATTCCCACACGAAAAACTTACAAAAATCTCGCCCAGGAGGCTTTTCTGTGTTGACCATTATTTGGCAATTGTGTTATCCCTGTGAAGGGTAATAATATCTTACATCCTCATATACGGAGAAAAATGCGTTTGTTCTTGTCCTCGTTCGTCTAGTAGGTCAAGACACCGCGGGCTCAACGCGGGGACCCTGGTTCGAATCCAGGATGAGGACGGCGCCTCTTTTTCTCCAAATATAAAAAAAGCTCTAGTTTGAGCTAATTAATACGTGGGTGGCAAAAATTATTGTATAATAAATTCCCCCACGAAAAACTCACAAAAATCTCGCCCCGGAGGCTTTTCTGTGTTGACCATATTTGGCAATTGTGTTATCCCTGTGAAGGGTAATAATATCTTACATCCTCATAACTAGGGCTGTCTTCAAACGCTTTTCAGGAGGTAAAGGTAGATCAAAACACAATATCAAACACAGTTGAAATAGAAATTCTGACTGCAAATATTTTTAATTATGTCAAGAAATCTAACCTCACTGATGAAGGTAGGATAACAGTGCTAAAAAATCTTTGGGAGACATATGCAAATTGCAATTTTCCCACGACCGTCACAAGTGCTGTATAAAGTCAAGGAAAATCTCACCACAGTCGGAAGTTCTGCTCTTCTGAACTGAGTAAGCATAACTATCTAGCATACCCAAAGGTAGAAGACAGTGCCTATAGCAAATTTTGTGTGTTCTCTTTTCACCCCATGAAGTCGGTTTAAGATCGACACAAGCCACAGGTCAACTTGTTTCAAAAGAATTTAATAATTGGAAGAAAATGCCATTGAAGAAGTTCAGCCAACATAGAACTTTTCTCTATCATAAGGATTCAGTTCACGAAGCTGTTGAGTTTTTTGAAGGTCACAAAAGGAAAAGGGTTTCTGTAGATCAAATAGTGGACGAAAGGCAAGCAAAATCAAGTTTTGCACAATAGGGCTATTTTTCAACCTATTACTAAAACAGTAATTTTTTTTTTGGAAGACAAGGGCTGGCCATTGTAAAATTGTATAAGCATAATCTACTACTACTTCTAATTATTTAAGTATATTGCACTGTAGAATTAGTAGTAATTTAATAATGATAAATTAATAAAAAAAAATTGTAATTGATATGGAACCTGGCCACTTTATCCACCAAAAATTCCTTGCACCACTGGGCCCCCCATGGGAATATTCTGGGTGCGCTACTGGCCTTAATACGAAAACTTAGAAACTTAGTAGGAAAAGAAGATTCCCTACTCGCCAACTGCAAAAATCTAGTTGTCAGTAGCGACAGGACTTTTAAATCCCTGTACATATCATATACTGGGTGTCTCAGCATCAGACTTGCAAACATCTAGGAAGGGTAATAATAATAATAATAATAATAATAAATTTTTATTCAACCCGATATACAATATTTCGTGATACATAGCTTGAGCAGTATAAAAATTATAGAAATGTAAGAGAAGATCTATATTAAATTATTTTAAGTTTTGAGGTTAGAAATGGAAGAGAATATAAAGCCGAAGCTTGTTACGAGATTCTCTTCCAGAATGCGGTGATGTTGACAAGAGAGAGGGTAAATTTTCATATTTCTGAATTATGCTTATTTTAAAGAGTTCAGTTGTTGTATATCTTTAGCAGAGGGACGTGGAAAACCATTGTAATAACTTAAGAACAGACTGAGCGTCGTTTTTACGAATTAATGAGCAAGAAGTATTATTATTTTTTGGGATTTTTCATGGGCCTCATTTGAGAAAATTGTGGCACACGTCTGGATAAAGCTTACGAAATTATGTTTATCAAGATTCAAGACAGAAGTGTATCTGAGAGTCAACATATCTTATCTGAAATTTTGATTCAAAAAATGTTAAAATGTTTGTAAAACAAATATTAATTAATAAGTTAGTTGTACTATTAAGAGTTACATATATGAAATTATACTATTGTATAAGAGATTATAGTTTAAAAACTGTATAAAACTTGGGTCCAAAATACAGAATAGCTTAAGGAGGAAAAAGAGAGTTTCTATCCAGCAGGTGTCACAATTTTTCTTTAGGGAAAAAACGCAAATGCCGTTGATTCTTCATAATGCACATTTCGGAATATGTTTAATTGATAAGTGTTTCAGAAAAAACAAAAGCAATTATTTTACGGATGAAAAAAAACCTAAAGAGCCCAAATTGCCATTTTGTGAGTTCAGATTATGTTGGAAAGTTTTGTGTTTCTGCTTTCGTATCCGCAAAGATATTGAAGAATATGCCTTTTATATATTGGAGTGATATTTACTTGATAGAGGGAAAAGATGTTCAGTGTTAGTAGGGTATATCTAGACGAACAATATTTGTCATATGACCTAGGGTCGCAGATCTTTCACAGCGCCAGTTCTAAAACCGTCCAGCATGCACAAATAGTGACAACCAGTGCATGAGAAGCGCAAAATGCGATGTCCTAATCATCTATGCACTTGAGCAGCTGACCTGAGTTTTATCTGGCGCTTTTCACGCACTGGTTGTAAATATTTGTGCATGCTGGACGGTTTTAGAACTAGCGCTGTGAGTGGTTTGCGACCCTAGGTTCTATGACAAATATTGTTCGTCTAGGTGTACCCTACCCCTCCTAGATGTTTGCAACCCTGGTGTTGGGACACCCTGTATAATCGTGTACGGTGATAGAAAGCAAAGTAGTATATACCCTACATAAACCCTTGCTAAAACCAACTATCAAAGTACTGAGTTACATGACACATTAGCAACTGTGTTTGTAAAAACTACGAATGCAATATATATTCTTCGTAACAATTTACAAATACCAGAAAATATATTCTGATAAATTTTCTGAGAAATCGTCTATTTACTAAGTATGCAATTGATTACCTTTTGTAATGCATGAATGGAATTTTTATTTTAATAAAAATGCGGTCTTTGCACACGACTTGTGATATGCGGTGAAATTTGTGTACAGCGACATTCTACGGACCGCGAAAAATATAATTATAGATAAGTTTGAATCTGATAAGCTACATCGTCATCGACAGATTTATTGTTAATTAACAAAATAATAACATAAATTATCGCAGTTCAAATCCGAAATTTACCGTTATAAACAGATTTGACTATAATATGTGTGTGCAAAACTGTAGCTGTGTAAGTATTTTAAAGAACTATATCTTAATAATCATAATATAAGAACTATATCGTAATAATCATCTTAATCATCAAATAATGTGTTTTATTTGATGGAGTGAATAGTTCTATGACTTTTGTTCAGAATCTATCGTCTGTTACACACCAGCTATTTTCACATTGGATGTCGATGATGTAACAAAATGGCTAATTCCTCCCCTAGCTTTTGTAATAATTTCTTGCATCGATTTTAAATTCCCCTACGTATCCGAAAAATGTCACAATTATTTTCGAAATAAATTTCCATGTATGTTTCAATTTCGCTTAAGAGTAAGAAACTGATCTATGTAAAGAGAAAAAAAAAGTCACCGTTGTTTTTCCTCATTAACAATTTACGCTTTTCTTCTTGTCAGTTTCGTCCAAAGACCTATACTTAGCCAAGACGCTTTCCAGTATGATAATGACAGCCTATAAACCACAGCTGAGTGCTGTCGCTCCTACTTGTCAGGCTCATTTGTCATTTAGATTCACTTGAAAAAGGATAAAAAACCAATCATCGAAGAACGCTCAACTTTCCCATCTGTTATTAGTGCGACATGTAAAATGTTTTCAACATATAATGCCCCATTAGCAGCAAAATAGGAAAGCTTTATGATAATGTAGTGTGTTTTAAGAATTTGAGCAATAAAGTATTTCACAGTACACACTACGCAGGAAATAATAAGCCATAAAATACGGTACTTTTGCAGTTAAAATTTATTAACGTCGTTAGCAGCTGTTTCAGTAGCCACGAAATGTTTTCTTCAGCACGAAACCTTTGGCTAACGGTAGCAGTCGTGAAGATCGCGAAACCATTGATTTATAGAAAAAAAAGGTATGTGTATATCGGTGGAGACGTCTCTTTTTGTAGCGCGAAGATAAGTATAAGAGGGTGTAACGTTATTCGACTCGTAATAACGTAGAGAACAGAACTCAAGCTTTTATTCAAACTAATAATAATACAGAGCAAATCGAAAACATCTTAAGGACGAGCTCACGAGTTATATGCTATATAAATAATAGCTGTGAGCTGCGGTTAAGTAAACATAAATATATGATCCCCCTTTTTCTTATTGAAAAGTTAATAACATTGCAACCGATCAGGCTTCTTAATACTATGTCCGTATCTGATTACATAGTTACTGGTGCTATGGCAATTTCCTACTACAGTTTTAAACACTCTCGCTGATTGAGGGATAGTTGCTGGTGTTGGTGAGATCGTCGAGCCACTGGCGGCTACTGGACTACTTGTGGAGTCGTCACCTTCGTCTCTTGGTAATACTCTACTTACCACGTCATGCTTCAGGTACCAAGTATTACTTCTCAGTCTCCTCATCTGGAGTCTGGATAAGAAATGACCGTGGTTAGATCAATCGTGAGATGATTTCTGCAGGTCTCAAATCCCTATGTACAACCCTGTATAATACTTTCTGACCTATTTGGAACTGAGGCGATTTCATAGAACCACGGTCTCTGTATACCTTTCCTTTAGACCTGAGGTTGCTGAGGGATGAATGAACGTCCTTTACTACTTTAGGAAGTAATGAGTTAGCGGTTGTGGGAAGTATTCCTTTTATACTCGTACTATATAGTCATTGTGCTGGAAAAACTAAATTTCCGAGGGGAGTGTTGCATGCATTTATCAGTGCCAGGTAGATATCCGACTTATCGGTTTTATATTTCCGGAGTAGATTCTTGGCTTCTTGCACATAACATTCTGCTAATCCATTAGACCTTTTATGTTGTGGACTTGGTTTAGACAAGAAAGTTAAATTCTTCCGCAAATGCTCGGAATTCGGACGATGTTCACTGAATGCCTTCATCTGAACAAAGTAGCTCGGGAATTCCGTGAGTAGCGAACACTTCTTTAAGTGAACGGATCATTTTCGAGGATGTGAGGTTGAAAAATTCTTTATTTTCGAAAAATGCGGAGTAGCTGTCGACGATTATGAGAAAATGTTCTTTGATTTAACATAAATATATCCATGCCGACTATCTGCCAAGTTCATTCAGGTATGCGATTAAGAAATATACGTTCTTCAGGCTCATCTCTTTGGTGCCTTTGGCAAACTATACAGTTAGTAACGTAACGTTCAAAGTCTTCGTTCATCTTATGCCAAAACACGTTCTGACCAGCTCTGGAGAGTGATTTCTAAATTCCTAAGTGCCCTCTATGTATCTCCTTTAGAGTGTTTTCACGCAATTCCGGTAGTATTAGGTTGGTGCGTATGAAATGTTGGATTTTTTAGTGAATATATAAAACTGCATATCTTTTTCCAAAAGCTGTTTATTTAATCAAAATATGCTCCATTTGCTTCAATACACTTTTTCCAACGAGATTTTAATGCATAGATTCCTGTCTTAAAGAAATTCTGATCTTTAGAATCAATAAACTCTGATATGGAATTTTTCAGACTGTCTTCATTTTCATACTGTTTAGCCCGTAAAAACTGTTCTAAATGTTTAAAAAAATGAGAGTCGGTTGGCGAAAGATCCGGTGAATAAGCTGGGTGCTGCAAAATTTCATATTTTAATTAGTAATGATGAGCATACGTTCAACCGATCCAGCTTATTTCGCTCGGTTAGTTCATGCTGTACCCACTTATCCATTTTTTTCACCGTGCCAATTTCAGAAAGGTGTCGCAATATTGTTGTATGGTCAACTTTCATTCTGGCAGCAAATTCTCTTGTAGATACAGTTGGATTCGTTTCCACCAATGCTTTCAGAGCATCATTTTTCACAGACTTTTTGGGTCTTCCACGCGGTTTATTTTGTAGGAAAAAATCACCAGTCTGGAATTTTTCAAACCAACGCTGCACTTTTCGATCGTTAACAGTATTCTCCCCAAACGCCTGATTTATGTTGCGTGCAGTTTTTTCAGCATTATTACCAAGTTTATATTCCTATAAAAAAATTACACGAATATCGGTTGAATTCATATCCGTACTAAATTCAAAAGAAATAACAAAATGGAACACTTTTGAGAAAATCTTCTTTGTTGAAATGTGACTCTGGCAATGGACAGTACGACTATAAACGAGGTTATGCCGAAAATAAAAGCATAACTAAAACAGGGAGACAAACGTTCACATATAAAGAAAATCCGACATTTCATGTGCACCAACCTAATATTACTATCCTATCGTTACGAAGTTTTATACCTTCATGTATTGCTAATTCGTCAAGATACGGCCAGTATTTTTTTTACTTCTGAGGGTACCTCATTGACAACTGGTGACCAACCATCTAGAATAGTATATTTGAGTGCAGTTAATTCTTCATTCTCTCTAATATATTTCTGTAATAGATGGGCTTTGCCAGCTGACATCGGCATTATCACATGTACTTCTAATTGCAATTCTTGCATCTCTTCTTTCTTCAGTTTACAGTCTCTACTAAGGGCGTCTGCTACTAACATTTTAGTTCCTTTCTTATAAACAATATTAGGTCATCATCAATCGCTGTAATCTAGGTGGGGGACAATATGCAATGGCTTCTTCGCTATGGAAGTGACGGGCTTATGGTCAATCTCGACCGCAAGTTCTTTGTTTCCCCACACGTATTGATGGAATTTGATAATTCCAAATTTTATAGCAAGAGCTTCCTTTTCTATATGCGAATAGTTGCTCTGCGTTTTATCTAATGCCCGAGCTGTGTACGCTATCGGTCGGTCGACTTGAAGTAAAACTGCTCCCAAAGAGTACTTACTTTCATCTGCGGAAAGTGTTACTGGCTTGTTTACTTCAAAGAATTTTCGCGTAGGTAGGCTTTTCAGAGTACTCTTCAGCTTTAAAAATGTGCTTCCCTTTACTCTCTTTCCAATACCCATTCGATGTCTTTTTTTACACCGTTTCCTAAACGAAACTGTACGTTCTGGCAAGTTGGGTATAAACTTTGCAAGGTATGTGATCATGTCCAAGAATCTTTGTAGCATTGTAACATTGGTCGGCTCCTTTATGCTGTTTATAGAGGGATAGGCTGTTAGTCCTTCTTGTGTAAATGAATGACCGAGGTGACTTTATTGGATGCGTAAAGACACTTACTCGAATTTAGTGTTTAACCTGCTTCTTTTAATATTTGAACAACCCGCTTGGTAATTTTAGTTACTTCACTTCTTGAGTGAGAGTGGATCAATATGTCGTCTATTGCGCATTCAACTCCTTCCACTTCTTTAAGCAAGTTCTCCATTTCTTTATTCATCTTCAATCGCGGAAAATATACATGGCATTCTGAAATATTTATACCTACTAAGGAGTTGTCATCACCAAGTAGTTTACTAGTGCATTCTGTAACGCAATTTGCCCAAAATCCTCTTTTGCAATCTAATAATGAAAACCCTTTAAACCGTTTAATTCTCGGCTTCTACTTTTCCAGAATTATTTAAGGATAGTGACGTCTTTTAATATTTATATTTACACTTGAGTGGTCGATACAAAGCCTGAGCTTGCTGTCTTTTTTAATTACTACCATAGAGGAAACTGCTGGAGTTGGGACCGTCACTGACTCTATAATGCCTAACGATTGCATTCGATTCAGTTCTTTCTTTACCTCATTTCTCAGCGAGTACGGGATTCGTCTTGCAGGAACAATATCCAAGTTTGGTTTGGGTATTAAATCTATGTCATATTCAAAGCCTTTTGAGACGACCTATCTCATCTCCACTAGTGGCTGTGGTAATAAGTTGCTCTGATAGGGCGCAGTTCTGTACGCACTTGACTAAACCCAGTTCTACGCACGTATTTTTACCTAAAATTGATTGAACGTTGCCACGGACAATCAAAAACTCAATAATGTGAGTATTGCCTTTTAATTAAATTCTGCGCGAATTTCACCCACTATATCAATTTTATGATTCGAAAACGACAACAATGATTTTACGTTCGATGAGATTACCTTCAATCTTGCTTTCTTTGCAAGATCAATTGGAAGTACATTACATTGCGGTACCGTATCTAGTTTAAAATTTATTACTAGGCCATTGTTGCATTCAAACTTTTCGAACCACTCTATATGTGATTTTTCATTGTTTTCTCTCATTAGCTCGTTTATCGAAAATTCTAGGGATGCGTTTTCTACTCCAGTACCTTGACTTTGAATTTCGCTGCTACAGTCATTTGCTCGAGTCACCTAAGCTATATTTTTAGTTTTATAAAACTTCGCGAAGTGATTAAAACCATGACACGCATAACACCCTTTATTAAATGCTGGACATTCGTTTTTCTTTATGAATTTTAGCACTGCCGCATCTATAACATCTTTTGGGTTCATTACGCTTATCGAATTAGTTCCCTCCTGGTTTATTTTGTCTCCACCTTTGGCCTACCTATTGTGGGTTGGATTTATTTTTACTTTTATACCCTTTTACTGCTTCTACCTTGAGTTCATTTTTCTTACTACTAATTTCGGATCTAGCAATTTCGCTAGCCATACAGATTTGGATCGCTTTATCAAATGTAAGGTCATTTACTACTAACAGCTTCTCTCGATCAACACCACTGTACACGCCTATTACTATCCTGTCTTTTACCAGGCTATCCTGCAGTGCGTAAAATTCACAGGATTTGCTTCTACTGAGTAATGCCGTTACAAAGTCACCGAATGTAACTCCTTCAGCTTGCACTATCTTATTAAAAAGGAATCTTTCGTAGGTTACATTGACTTTAGGCATAAAATACTCATTAAACGCATTTATTAACATCGACAACGACGACTCGATTCATTAGGAAATGTATTATATATACTCACTGCTTCATGACCTGTACTTGACATAAAAAAATTGCTACTTGAACTGATGGTGGCTTGGTTTCCAGATCTATTAACGTCGCGTACCACTGAAAGCTTTTTAGCCATGTATTCCAGGACTTCGGAAGAGCGGGTGAATCAAGTCCTGATGGAAGAGGTGGTCGTACGTTCAAATGATCATTAGGTCTAACTTTACCTTGACGTAGAGGCACACCCTCTTGCATCGGCGTACGCAGGGGGGTGTTGATGGGGGTTGTAACCCCCCATTGCAATGAAATTTTGTATATTTAACATAGGAATATGTGAGTTGTAGCTCTGTAACCCCATTGAGCTTATAATCCCTGCTTACGAACGTTTTACGTACGCCTATGTCCTCTTGCTTCATCTCTTCGTTAACTGCTTCCATTATGGAATACGAGTTTCGGCACCATGTAACGTTATTCGACTCGTAATAACGTAGAGAACAGAACCCAAGCTTTTATTCAAACTAATAATAATATAAAGCAAATCGAGAACATCTCAAGAACGAGCTCACGAGTTATATGCTGTATAAATAATAGCTGTGAGCTGCGGTTAAGTAAACATAAACATAACATAACGAAGAGGAAAATTGTCTGTGGAGTTAGTATGACGTGCAGAAATTTCACTTCCTGTGGTTACATTCTAATAAATTAAAAACAACCGAATCTATTGGGAAGGCTATTTTTTTAATACTAACCTTGTTTAGTTCTGATGAAGGCGGCACATGACTACTGAAAAAATTGTTAACATTGTAATAAATTTAACTGCGACAATGCTATATTTTGTTGTTTATTAATTCCAGCACAACGTCTATGAAACTGCCAGAATACAATATTGCTAATTATAACTAAAAAAATTGTATTTCATGCTAACGCATATACGTAATTGTATTGTAATAAAAAATGTATTTTTCTCCAAAATGGAAATAATTACAATAATTTTATTATACACATACTTCTTTTAAAGATTAATAATTTTACTATGGACTGATAGCGATTAAATAATATTTCAAATTAGGAGTTATTTACTTAATTATATACATAATTGCATGAGAAGTTACAAGTGCCAAAATTATGTACATTTCAATAATTGGATGTTGGCAATTAAATTTTAGTAGACTAAAACCGAGCTCGATATAGCCGTAAGATCATCCATTCAGCAATGGACCATCAGTCTAATAGCCTTAGTAATGGCAATTTAAACATATTAATAGTTTTGATATTCTTTTGTGCGAGAATCTCAATAGCTCTTTATGTCGAATCGTGGTCTTTTGAGTAATTTTGCATTTAGTTACGTTAATTATTGTATCCCAGAGGGTTTTTCTCTAAAACAAGAGAGTACTTATTCTTTTTAAAGACTGCATATTTTTGTTCGTTTCACATCATTTAATTCACTTGAATAAATGAGGGTCCTGGCGATAATGAAGTGCAATCATTACCCTACATCTGACGTGTGTAGTTCTTCCAAGTACTCTGAAATGTATTCTTTTAATTTAGTACAACTCTTTATGGCAGTATTAATACTATTAACCGTATATGCTATTTTAAAAACATTGGCATATCGAAATCTTTAAAATGTAATTTTCATCAAAGCCTTGTTCGTTCTTTTAAAATACTAAATCAAAATTTGCTACTATCTCAAAAAAAATGGATGTCAAATTTATTAATCGTAATAATAATCCCCCACGAAAAACTCATAAAAATCTCTCCCTGGTGGCTTTGTGTGTTGACCATTATTTGGCAATTGTGTTATCCCTGAGAAGGGTAATAATATCTTACATCCTTATGCATACGGAGAAAGAGAGCGTTGTTCCTGTCCTCGTTGGTCTAGCGATCAAAGCACTCCGGGCTTAAAGGGTAACCCTGATTCCACTCAGGATGGAGACTATGTCTCTTTTTATCCTATTCCAAAAACAAACTCTAATATGAGCTTCAACATGCGTGTCAAATTTATTAATCCTAATAAAAATTCCCCACGAAAAACTCACAAAAATCTCGCCCTCGTGGCTATGTGTATCGACCATTATTTGGCAATTGTGTTAACCCTGAGAAGGGTAATAATATCTTATATCGTTTTATACGGAGAAAGAGAACGGTGCACCTGTCCTCGTTGGTCTAGTGGTCAAGGCACTCCGGGCTTAACGGGAGACTCTGGTGCGGCTCCAGGACTGAGACGATGTCTCTTTTTCTCTAATATCAAAAAAATTCTAGTATGAGCATAAACGTGGGTATCCAATTTATTACTCGTAATGATAACTCTTTATTCAAATCGTATACACAGATTTCCTTATACAAGCATTCTATTACCTTTAACATTAAAACCAACTACCATTCTATCATTTGAACGAGAAGAATTAGTAATAATGCAAGTTCGTTCTTAAATTTGCAAATAGGCTATTTAAAAAAAAATAGCAAGTACAGAGTGTAGTGGATGAAGCGGTTTATCTTGCTTGAGTGCAGGATTTGAAACTAGTATAGCCGAAAATCTCCCGAAATTCGGTCATCGCGATAAACTAAAGAATAACGAAACAACAAAGCAATAGAACGTGAAAGGAAACATCAAATTAAATCTTATTTACGGAAACTCATGAACTGAGTAGACGGAGGCAAAATAAAGTATTGTGTTACGAAACACTTACACGAAGGCACTTAAATGTTCAAAATCTATCACGTTAAGCCCAATGGAAGGCTATTGAGCATTGGCTCTTTTAATTTAATTGTTAGTGAGCTATTCGAAACACACAATCACAGAATGGATAGTCAGCATTCTGAACATTTAAGTACGTCTAGTTTAATTGCCATTAAATAAAACTCAAGGCCATAAAAATCATCGAAACCTTGAATGAAAACTATATGATGCTATACATAATTATAATGGAAATGATAAATTTTTAATGTATTTATTGTTCTTTGATTGTTTTAAACAACAATAAATTTGTGTTATCTTTATGTGTTGCATTAGTTTTTTCATTACTTTAGAAACGCGATATACATGTCCGTATTCATCTTATTTATAAATAAGAACTAGCATAAAAACTAAAGTCAGATTTATACGAAGATTTTAGGAATTTGCTCGGTTCTTTTCCATAATAGTAAAGTAATCCTCTATTCCGGGACGAAATTTTAGTCTCCGGTAAAAAAGGCGGTTACAAGGCACTAACACTTAAACAAACAAAACTGGAACACTTGGACAAAAAAGTCCCGGAATACTTACCTGGAGTTTGATAAACTCGTCCAAAACTCGGGAATAATTAGCAATAAGCTAAATGGGGAATTCAAATCCCGAAGAAAATCATAAATCCCAGCATTGTGAGCACTTCGTCGCGTTAGTGTTGCTTTATTTTTGGGTCTTATTAGTCTTTACTCGCAGAGAATAAATATCTGGGACTTAATGTACCATGCAAAGGAAATTCATTCTCCTTCGGTATTCCGATGTCCAATTAAAAACAAAACTAAACTTTTATTTACAATTTTTCTTCATTTTTTTTTTAATTTTACATCCTACTACTATTCGCTTAAGTATCTAGGAAGGGATCTGCTTATTAGCAGCATTTACCAACACCAATATACCTAAAAATGTTCAAGTATACAGGAATTTAAACCAAAGTCTATTTTGTGCAAAGTTTTAGACTAAACTACTAGGAGATTTTAGGGTGTTTTTTAATGTTATAGAACAATAATTAAAAAAGATGAAAAACAGCAAAAACTCATAGTTCTAGTCAGGCCTGTAGCAAGGATGAAGGAGCAACTGGAGCAAGGAAAAGGACATATGGGACACGGCAGAGGACATACGGTGCACAGCAGAGGACATATGGGGCACGGCAGAAGACATATGGAGCACGGCAGAGGACATACGGGGCACGGCAGAGGACATATGGAGCACAGCAGAAGACATATGGGGCACGGCAAAGGACATATGGGGCACAAGGCACATGGGGATTTTTCTATATATATAGAAAATAGCTCGATGGGGCAACTGGGACCAGGCCCCTGCCAGCCCCGGCTTGGCTACAGTCCTGGTACTAGTTGATATTCATTACTAGAAAAAAAAAGATTTAGGAAAATCGAATGCGGTTTTCGTTCCGCAAATCTTAGTATATCAATTAAATAATACGGTTGCAATTATGGAATAATTTTTTTCAAATCCCAAGATCAGAAATTCCTCTAAAGTATGTTCTAAACGGCGTAAAATATTAGGATAGAAGTTCTATTTTGATGATGCCTATTTTTAGTTTCTTGGGAATAAAATTTTGGAGATAGCGTTTGTGTCTCAAAAGAGTACACCGAATATTGAATATTTATCCCCCCCTAGGCAACTGATCGACGAAACTAGAAGTGACTTCTAGTAAATTTTGAGTAGAGAAACTGATAAAAAAAAGGATGTAGTTGTTCATACCTCTGTTCGTAAAGGACTTTCTTTTATTATACCCATGGCTCCATCATAAAAATAAACATTTTTTTAAACGTATACAATAGGTATGTTTATTATCTTTGGGTAACTTTAAAATGGTCCAATAAATGAAAGCTTTACTATTGTGAAAAAAAAGAAATAAAACTTATTAGAAGTATTAAAAATGCATTGGTGGATAAAGCAGCGGGCCCCACTGAAACGAATACTGACGACTTCGAAAAGCATTATTCAATTAAACGGAATATTCGATTATCCGTAGAAACAAATACACAGCTACTTTTTAAATATACTACACACTCAATGTCCGTTCGAAGAGAAGGTTTTCTACAACGCGAAAATACGATGACTGGCGCTTAATGATTAAGGTGGTCGGAAGAGGGCTGGCCACTCCACGTTCTGAGAAAAACTGGGAACAATGGAGGTAATAACGTCAAGCTTTTATTTTCCATATTCTAATAGGGATACCTTCAAGATCCCTTAACTGGAGGAAGAAAATGGAGAAACATATAGTTCGTTCACGAAAAGTAGTCCGATGGTACTGTTAGAAATAAGGGGAGCTGACGTCACAAACGGCATAGCCGATTACAGCAGAGGGAAGGGTGTCATTTCAGAAATGATTCTTACCGAACGTTTGTCTGCGCCAAAAATCAGTTCGGAAATGACGTCCTCCCCTCTGCTGTAATCGGCTAGCCCGTTTGTGACTTCAGCTCCCGTTATTTCTAACGGTACCATCGGACTACTTTTCGTGAACGAACTATACATATAGCGCCAGTATAGATAAGAAGATACATACAGGCAAAACTGTAAAAATATTCTCTTCCCTCTGCAGACTTTTTACTTGTTTGAATACCTATTTTCATACCAAGATTATCCAATCTTTATTCGATCATCCAAGAAAACAACACTGGCATTATCCATTAAAGCGGGAAGTTTTAACATTAACTCTATGGTAATAATTTATATAACTGGTATTCGATTATCTACAACCTGATTTAATAGGGCCGTCTTTACATCAAAGCGATTTAGTGCAACAACTATTTCACAGTAAATGGCATTTTATAGTAATTGCAATACAATTTATCTATAACGATTCACAAGGGTACGGAAAAGAACAGCGTTATAAGCAATTTACCGCTATAGGCAAGGTTGAATACACATTACAGACAAAAGTGTCGAAATAAGATATAGACAAGGCTGAACAATTTACGTATATCGGGACTAGAGAAAAATATCGATATGGATATAAAGATTATCGCTATATATATAGATTTCCCTGTATTTCTTATTGCTCCTTTGTTGAGATAAATATATCGATTTATTTGCTTATAAACTATAATGTTTTTAACTTTAGGATTCACATTTGTCAAAAGGAACTAATTAATGAAGGAAGATTGTGAAAGAATTAATTATAGAAATTAATTTTTGACGCTCTACGTTTTTTTAAGTCAAGCTACAATCTTCTCTTCGACCAGGTATTCATTTCCGTAATTAATTCCTCGGTAACCTCCGTTCTGTAATTATATAGGAGTTCCTCCTTTGATAAATATAAAGGCCAGTCCACACTAGGAGACGGAGTCTGGCGATTTTTTGTAGATGGTTCCGGACGGTTTATAGACAGTGTATGGGTTGACAGTGTATGGGTGACAAGGTATGACTTGGTTGGTTGGTTGTATTTTATGGCACATGAAGAGCGATGGTCATTATGTGCCAAACAAGTTGGGCCCAAACGTTCGATTGTATAGACTTTGTCTCGCATCCACACCTGTACGCATGTCTGGAGTCAATATTGGAGCATTCTTCGTCATGGCCGTCAGGAACGTTGCTGTATGTAGATTGTTGCCTGTGCGGTTTATATTTTTGGAAATCAAAACCGAAGACGTTGATGGATACGCTTTTTTAACCTTAACTTTTTATGCTCCCGATTCAAAGATGCTTTCAAACTGTGCAAATTTTTTCAAGATCGGCCATGGACACATCGTGTTTTTTAACTAGGTCTTCCAGTACTACTCTTCCCTTCAAACTATTTTTGCAATCCAGACTAGCAATATCCCATAAACAAGGTAACATATGATAATCTTCTATTAAATGCAAAATTTTATCATTGAGTCACGATGGCCCTATTGTCAGGCGAAAAAATAAATCAGCGAAAGCACGTCAACGAAATGTTTACTAACGATTTCGGAGACAGACTGCTCTAGGTTTACGGTATCACAAGCGTTCACACCATGCCATGTTGCGTAATATTGTATAGCGATTATCTCAGGACTCCCATTTTGGATGGGAGAGTAATTTTCTGCGATTTAGATCTCAGAACAGTCTCTAGACAACCTAATGGTCTACTGGATGTCTATAGAAAGGTGCTAGACCCGGTCTTTGAGACCAAGTCTCGTAGTGTGGACTAGCAGTAAGTGTGAGAAACTCTCCACCTGCCGATATTCGGCCAAAGCCTTGGACGTAAACCTAAAACCCGCCGGTGAGAGTCATGCCTACGTTGCTAGGTAATCCTTTTCTCTCTAGATTCTATAACGAGTCAAAATGTAGTCTAACTTGGATCAATAAATATAGAATGTCATTAATTTATTTCCATGATTTACATTTAATATGCTTCTATCGACTACTTCATTAAGACCACCCATTCATTAATATGTAGGCAGGCCCGTGGCTGTTCGCTTGCTATAGGGGACCCTTAAAGTTACAAGGGGGGATATAAACCTACGGGTGCGGGCTTAAATTTCGTTAATATTTTGATTTTTATTAACATTTAATAATACCAAATATCTAAGTAAACTAATAAGTTTAACAATGAAACTACATACTTACCGTAAATTTTGCATTGAAAACTTATAGAGATATACTAAAATATATAATTTCCCTTCTCCTTACTATAAAGTAGATGACGACTCAAACCTCTGTAAAAAAAACGAGATGTCGCACGATCAACCCTAGAAATCTATTTTCAGTTTATATTTTTAACGTCGGAGAATAATTTCCATCATCGTGTAGAACTTCATACAAAAAAAAAATCAAAATAAAATTCTAAAATAATTAATTTTGAAAAAAAAAAGTATTTTCCAGGGGAGCTGATTACATTTCCCGCGGGGGGGGGGGAAATCAGCTTCCCTCTAGCTCCAGCCTTGCTACGTCTCTGTGGGTAGGGATACCCTTTTTCGCTTAAGAAAACCCTATATTCTACTGAGCATAGTCAGAGCCGCAGCCAGGCTGGGACATGAGGGCTTAGCCCCCTGGAAATGTAGTCAGCCCCCCTGAAAAATATTTTTTCTCAAAATCAAATATTGTAGAATTTTATTTTAAATTTTTTGTTTTGTACGAAATTGTACATGATAATGGAAATTGTTCTTTGACGTTAAAAATGTATTCAAAATAGCTTTCTACGGTAGATCTTGTGTATGTAATTTTTTTTACATAGGTTTGAGTCTTCATATACTTTATAATAAGGATTGGGGAAATTATAGAGAGGTATACTAAAATTTATTTATCAATGCATTTAAGCCCCCTCTCTAGCTTTCTAAGCCCCCCGTAGCTTTCCGAGTCCCCCTTAAAAAGCGTCTAGTTACGGACCTGGGCATAGTCTCAATGAACTGGCGCTGTAGTTCCCTGAGAGAATTTCTCATACAGACAGCACAGTAGCAGCAGAAAGTTGTGGCTGTTTTAAGCCCTGCGGTGCTGTAATGTTAATGCATTCGACTATCGAACCTTTATCCTAAATTGGACTCCCAGAGGTGCCAAAATAAAGGACGTTTATCGACTAACTTTCACTGCAATTTGGAGGAGTTGATTCTCTACGTTTTAACCCGCGATCAGGCGCGCGGGGTGTTTCACATCCCACAACTTACAATTTGTGAAAAAAAAACGCCCACCCTTGCTTCTGAAACTGGCCAAACTCTTTCCTGTTGCCTTCAAAGTCACAATCTTTTTGGGTAGGGCGACAAAGAGAAAATTCCACTTATTGTTCCCTGTAAAATTGGACGTTTTTAATGAAATAATGCTATATAATCAGATGGGGTGCAAATCACCCCGCGCGCGTTCTCGCGTTCCTCTAATCGGCGCGATTGCTCGCGGGTTAAGAGATTCGGATTCCTCGGTAAGCTGTAGACTATGATTGTCCTTGCGCCGTAAAACCCACAAATAAACGTTGTCGCTGCCTTGATGGTGATTGTTTCATCTTGCTCAGTACGATTGAAATACGGTAAAGTTAGCTGCATATCACTGATTTGATTTGTACGTTTGTTGCACGTATGTTATTCTGCAGGATCAGGAGCACTATACGTATGTTGCACCCTAACTGATCAACCAGAATTTTTCACCACAAATATATTGGTTCGATACTTTTTCATTTTTACCACCACCCTTTGTATATTTTATTTCTCGTAGTTTAAAATTACTAAAAATATTCGCCGTTTTTTAAATGTTCAGACTAACCTAAATAATTGCGCCAATTCACAAGAAGAGTGTTCGTTATTAATTCAGACGATAATACACACATTGACTGAACAACTTCGCCTGTTTCGTAGTTCTATGTTTCTCTCCTCTATGCATACATACTGCTATGTTGGCCTATGTGAAAATGAGCAATTTCTACCTACGCACAAAGTTGTTCCTTATAAAGTGGTAGGCGAGTGTATATAAAGAAGTTACACAATTATCCGTAAAGAGCAAAAATTCTCTAAGAATTTTCTCCTTTGATGTGGAAACTCCTGATTTTGCACTTTTCCAATGTTTAATATTTTCCTTCTTTTTTAATCTGTGCGGTTAACCGAATTTTGCTCGACCCCCCCGTTTAGCCTTTGAAGTTCGAAAATCTTGAAGAAAAATACAAAGAAAAGCAGGTTCTCATTTCGATCCATGATCCATATTAAGTCGTGGAAATGAGCGTCGATTGCGGAGAAATGAAATTGTCAAATGAATCTGCATTTACGTTCACGACGGCTGAAAATCTCTTTTAATGACTCTTTCTTCAATCAATTTCCAAAATGGAGGATTTTGCTTTCGTTATAGATTAATACGTGGAACCAAGAATTTTCAGGCATTATTGATAAGTTGAAATGAACAAATACGGATCTCTAAAACTTCATTCCTGTAACAAGATAATGCCTTAATAATCAATGTAAAACCTAATAACAGTTGTATATTTTTGTCTTGTATATACGCTTTTCATCACTTAAAGTGTATTTTTCATATCCTTATATGCTACACTTTTTAACAAGAAAAAAAACACTATTTTCTTCAGTGTTAATTAGTATATTGTCCATAATTCATCCTTGGAAAATCAGAACGAAGTCTCATATTACGTAATTTTTCTATATGATGGCATATCGCTATTGAATTAAATCTGCAATAAAACTAACATATCAAAGATACATGTAAATCCATGAAGTGAATAAGTACTGGACGCATTCTAACTTCATAGAAGTGAATTCTGACGAAACAGCTACCCAGATTTTCTCTCTTTTCGTAAAACCCATACATTTGCAGCTCTCCTATGTTTCTACCCCTCTAAAAGAAGAAAATATCAGTAATTACCCAGGATGCGCCTTTGAGAAAAAGCTCACTTGGAAGATCCATGTAGATAATGAAGCTAATAAAGGTAATAAGAGACTGTCATTATTAAACAGGCTTAATTCTCAACCACCTTGGCTGCTATACAAAGGGCACTTATTATCACCTACAAATCATATGTCAGACCGGTTTTGGAATATGGCTCAGGAGCCACGATCATGGCAAGCAATAGTGTACTTCATTCTCTAGACATAGTACAAAACAAGGCTTTGCGAATTATCCTAAGAGGCCCTAAATACACTTCTATAAATGCTATGGAACTTCAAACATCAATAGAACCTTTAAGTATCCGAAGAAAAGGAATCGCAACCAAACAACTTGAAAAATCCGTACGATTATATCAACTAGAATGGTCCGATTGTAAACTAGCCTTACCTATACTCAAGACTCAAATTGGTTTCTTCAAATTTCTGGACTTCTCCGAGACTTGAACTTGAAACTAGGTGCAAAAAATACCCTTTCAAACTTTTTTCCATAGCTAGAAATGCCAATAGTTTATGTGGATCTAACAGGGTCAATCCGAGATAAAAATTAAAATACGAGCTCTACTTCCCTGAAACAATTAGTACTCGAAACTATACATACACTATTCCCTTTGCATTCCTGACTACATATATATACACAGATAGATCTGCTACCCCCTCGGTGGGAGAGACTCTTGCTGGAGTGTACAGTACTCTCTTTAAATGCTCAATTCCGATTGGTAAGAGAACATCAAACTTTGATGGCGAAATAGGAGCCATCCTGGAAGCCTAAAAAGGCTAAAAAATCACTATCCAAGAAAAGTATAAATTTTCTGCGACTCAAAAGCTGCTTTATCAGCAATGTCAATCACATACACCCCAATCATATCTATAGTGGTGGACTGTAGATATGCCATCTCTTCTCTAATAATAGATGACTGGACAGTTGCCTTTCAGTGGATACCCAGTCACTATGGTATCACTGGAAATGGAAGAGCAGGCATACTGGCAAAGGCAGGAAGTCAAATGAATCTTCCAATTACTGGTTAATTGTGCTCCAGTGCTTATGCCGTTTTTCTTACTTCAACATTTTGCAATGTTCTACTGACTTTACATCCATCTACATGCATCCTTTTCTCATTACTGTGTCATAAAAGTATTAAGTCATTCATATGTCTATGCGTATGTACTTGTTCGTTATTACTGTGTCATTAATATACTGTGTCATGTATCTACCTGTATGTACCGTTTTGTCATTCTTTGCGACGAGAACTTCGTCAGGCACATGTATGCCTTTATCCTTATCACTACCTTGGCATCGTCCTTGCTGTGTTATTATTTGTATTCCTGTTTTGCTTGAATGATTCCCAAGAAATAAACTAAATTGAATTGAATTAAAATTAACAAAATTGGGCTATTAACGGCCTATTCTCATATTGAAAAAACTTTTACTAAACTTCAGTCAGCTAACCACAGTGAGAAAATTCTTCATGAAAGATGGTCTTCCCTGCTTACTACAACCACCTTACCAAGAAACCTTCACAGATCCACTTCCATAGCAAACTTTAGACTTCTAACAGAGAATGTCTATCTTCAATTGCACCATTTTAGAATCGGACTGGTAAACTCACCATTATGCCCATTCTGCAATAACAATGATTCAGTCGACTCAGATCGCCCTTGGCTGTGTCCTGAACTTTTTAATACAAGAGCTAAGATTGACTCTAATGACATTATTTATCTGGCAATAACACTTTATATAGGGATGCGCAGTACCAAATGTCCATACGGTCAAGTGTGGGCGTTGGATAAAAAATTAAGAGAATATATCAAGTAAATAAACCTGGGGTGCCTCTAAGGAGTATTAACATATAAGCCTCAAAATGCTTATAATTTCATATTATTATTACTAAATTCCCTTTAAATTCTAAACGTTCTTGAAAATTAATGAATACTCTATAAAATCGCGTCACATTGTAGATTTTGCGCTTTCATTTTGAACTCCAGTGGTATTTAAAATTTGACATTTTTATTGAGTAGAAACTTCTCTAATGGTAGCAAAATTTTAATTAGCGTCTTTAGAATTGAGCTAGCTTTTTAAACTTCGTTTAAAAATATATTAAATTAATTTCAGGAGGTGGCAATGCTTGATAATTTATAACTGATACTGTTGATGTAAACAGTAATTAAGCAAACTAAGACTCTAGAAATTTCTGGTGGGGGGGGGGATATGTCCTGTCTCTAGACACACATTGTCCCTAACTGTCGAAAGGAAACCATAGAGCAGTATTCTTTGTAGATTATTGACATAACAAAGTGATGTTGAGACTGGAGATTAGTCAATAGTTTTTCTACTAATTGCATTTAAAGTGTAACCAATTACCATCTGTAATTTCCAGTTTGCATTTGTCAAGACCTTTCGTTTAAGTTTAAAAATAATTACGGAACATTTGTTTCTGCCAAGGCATTATATAAAAATCTAG
>QLNU02015360.1:36921792-36941539 GCA_006491805.2 Dysdera silvatica
ATTTCGAAATGGATAGATTTAGATCCTAATCTATAAAAGAATAAAATGCTTGTCCATGAAATTATGCCTTTCGAAATAATATTTATAAAACTTTTCGGAAATTAACCAGTATAATTGCAATATGAAAAAATATAGGAGAAAGGCTTTAAATCCTACTTCATCCTCCCTAAGCGCTCTCTATCAGAATATATATCTTTTTATTCTCACCTGATTCTCTAAAGTATGTATTTGAGGTGCAATGGTACCTTCTGCAAGTGCATAAAAGATGGGTGAACGTTATACACGAGGAAGAGATCCCATTGTGTATGAACTATGCATGTTTGAATAGAGAGGTTATATACCTGTTGATTTCCTATCGAATTAGTCATCAAGTGGTACGTTACTGGACGTATGCGGCCCTCATCAATCCAAATAATTTGTGTATATATTATACCTTTTGATCTAAGAAATTTTCAGATTATGCGCTAAGTAAGCTCCAAGGTCCCAGAAGCTATTGTATGTTGTGGAAAAAATAAGTTTCACACATGTTGTATCTCTTCGCTAGATTTACATCCTAATTGTAAGTGCACATGGACTGTTGGGTAAAGGTTTTTAGTGGCACGCTGTTTTTATATTGGGGAGGAGTGATAGTGGTAGGTTATATACAGGGTGATTCAGATAAGCCAGTACAAACTTTTGGGAGATGCAAAATGCATATAAACGAATCGGAATCATATAGCAATGGAGGGACGGAAATATTTTATATGCTAGTGTACAGAGAGAAGAAATTAAAGAGTGATATGTAAGAGAACTAAATGTTTTTCATTGCTGGCAAGACATTTACGAAATGCATTGAAGTTACAGAAAGAACTAATTGTGAATATTTTTGCAAACATTTTTCTATTACTATGCTGAGAAAATAAATTGAATTGAAAAGGTGTTTAAAGTTGCGACCATGAGCTTTGATACACACCTGACATCGTCAACACATGGAAACCCGTACATTTTGGGAAATTCCTGGCGTGTCTCTGATTTCCGAAGCAGTTACAGGGATTAGAAAGTCCTCAACGCTTTCAGGGGTCGTATTCTAGACCTTTGATGTAATCACAGAAGCAATCAAGGAATATCAAATCCGGCGATCTTCCAGGCCAATGAACTGGACCATCACGCTCTATCCACCGATATTCAAATATCATGTTTAAGTGATGACGAATGCCATTGTTAAGATGACTGCATATGCGAGGTGCATATCAACCATTTTCACGTTTCAAAACTCGACCATCCTACTACCTCTGGCATCCTACTCTCTCGGTATACAAATGCCTGTATCCTGAAAGAACGTATGAAAAGTCACGAGGCCGAACGTCATATATATCGCATGAAGATAAAGTTTGCGACCCTACATTCTTATATAATTCCGATTTGGCTTTTTGCAACCTACCCCTTCTAGAAATTTATACACATTTAGTTGAATCACTTCGTATATATGTGAGGCGATCAAAGAATAATGTTTGCACGTTTAAAATTTGTTTTAAATATTGTTTGAAACATATAAAATTTGAACATAAATAAAGAAATACTATAAATAAAGAGTCTCGAAAAAAATGTTGCCACTTTTTCTTTAAGTTTTTTTTCTTTCTTTTTGCAAGAATTCATTTTTTCACCCTACTTGAATTTTCACACCTTGTTATTTAAAAAAGCAATCATTCCCTTAAGGCTTAAAGAAATGAGTATGTTGTATAATAAAATAATGAACTTTTATATCGAGAATAATGAAGAAGAGATGCAAATTTGTTATGGGTAAAATACAATTTTTTTATTTCGCGATTTAACACAAACCCTTATTATCTACTCGGCATGCAAAATGTGCACCTACCTGGCTCATCAAAGTATGACTTAAATCTAATGTTCAAATTAAACTTCATTATATCTGCTGTGTACATGTTTAGACTTTTGTATGATCTTTATTAAAATCAAAAGCCTCAAATTCTCCTTTCATCTTCTCCGCGAACATACTTTTTCCGGAAAGAAAGGGAAAAAAAAAGCCTGCCTCAGTTGTCTTTCGTTTTATTGCAGTACTTGGAAGCTGTTTGATAGAGAATTCCTGTCGATTTTCCCAAAGGAACGCCACCCAAACTTAAACTAATAGGCCACGTAGAGAAGGAACCTGTTCGTAATATATCTTAGCATCAGCTCGATGAAATATCTAGGATATTTGTTTCGCGATGCCTTCCGCATGGAGAAATAGCCAGATCAACCCTCTTTTTTCTGTTTTATCATCATAATGCCAGTTTTTGGTTGAAAAAACACAAGGCAACTGGCTATCATCGACTTTAAGTCGACTTCTATATTTACTGTATCAAGTCCCGAAATAAAAACGTTTGTTCTCCGTAAAAGAACTCACAAGATCATAAAACCTTATTAGACGTATTTTATACATGCACTTCCTTTTTTTCGAATTGCATATAAATTTATTCGTGTATATAAAGTAATTTTTATATCATCTTTAAATAGTTGTTAATTAATCAACTGAACACATACGCCTTTCCTCTCAACGATTTTGCGTCTTCCGAATCATATATTCCCGTGGGGGATTTTTCATATTTAAAAAGGTTCGCTAATACGAGCAAGATCCGTTGTTCTTAAAGTGGTTGATTTGCCCTCCAAGGCATGATAATGTTGCACAAATAGGCAGAACAAATGCTAAAGGATTAGTGACTCGATCGGGGGAGAAGTTAACCAACAATGGATACTGCATAATTTAGGTTTTCTGCATAAAGATATGCTGGACAGTTCAGATTGGGCGATGATAAATCTATTTTTCCCGTTATGGAAAAAACTGGTGCAGCGAAGGAAGATTTTATTTTACTTCAAAAATAAATACATAGATAGAGCTGAAACCGAAGTTTAAGAACATGTCAAAAGTTTGGGCTGCAAACAGAGAGTTTAAACTGATGACCACTACCATAGGCAGTGATTAAGAATTTCCTAATTGCAGGCCCAACCACATACCTGGTTAAATATTGTTTCGGTGTAGTTATTCGTCTGTGCTCTAGTCAAGAAATCGACTTCTCCTAAGATAAAACGCAACTTTGGAAAATTTCTATCAGCTGACACTGACAAAACACATTTATGTCGATAAATTAAAATAAATATGTGTAATGGTGGATTACTAAACGGTCTTAAGTGCCGTCCCTAAGGGCTTCGTACTTGAACCCGTTATTTTTCTAATATACATTAATGATTAATTCTTCTATATTACTAATTTTACTATTACAGCTTATGCAAATGACACAATTTTTTTAATTAAATTATAATAGAAAACTCATAAATGAAAATTGCTTCGTCTATATGTTGGCAAGTATGTACTTGTTAATGATATATATTTGTGTTTGATATATAAACCTTGAAACGTTGGACATATGTCTCTATTGCGCCTTGGTTGGAGTGACTACAGATATAGGATTACCATTTAACGATCGGACGGAGACATGGCATCAGTACCGGATTAATGTTTTTATAGGCCCTAGGCTAAAAGGATAGAATAGGCATCTAATACAGGTGGCGTCTAATTCCGCATGCTTCAGGAAAAATTAGAAAAAATGGCGTTTTTAGAAAAGTTTCAACCTTGCGGTGGAGTCATCTTATGTTGTGAATCGTCAACAATTTAAAAGGAAAATTCGAATAGAAATATAAAAATTTCTTAGTATTATGTTTGTAGACGTTCGTTAGTCTACAAAGAACATGCATGCGATTGCATTATCTGAAAGCAGATGAACCAAATAACAAAGTAGAGCTTAAACGCCCAACTCGTAACTTTTATAGGGGAGAGATTTTCAACTGCCATGATAATCAAACTGTGGATATGCAACTGTAAAAAAATAAGAAAACCTTGGGGCCAAAACTTAAGATTAAAATAGTACTTAAATTTAACCAAACACAGGCCTCTTTAAGGCCTCAAAATTCGGGTCTCTTAGCCCGAACCTATTTGACCTAGGTCTATACTAGATCTACTTGACCTAGGTAAATTCGGCACCTCATGGTACTGTGCTACACGTTGGAAAAGAACTTAATTACCTACGTTCAAATACGGTGCAAATATTCCGAATTTGATTCTAGCAATTAACCCATACTCTCTCTCTCTCTCTCTCTCTCTCTTTTTGTATTCGTTTTCCTTATCGATCCATGATATGGTTCCCTAGACGAAATAAGTTCGAATTGCACAGTAAACTATAGGTCCTGGCGCTGCATGTTCTTAGTTGGCCTTAGTCTATAAAGCCACCTCCCCCTAAATGTGTGAAATGCTATATTTCAATATCAGTCGCGCGTGACATTCCAGTTTGTGCTTCAACATTTCATTCTGTCTTTTGTGTGGGGCGAAAAAGAATTAATAATTGCTAAATATTGGTTTATTAATAAACATCTAAGATCGGAATACAGAGGATGAATTCGCTTAAGTGAAGTTGTCGAAAAGAAAAGGAATAGCATCGGGAACACATCCGTAGCTTTCGTTGCCGATCAAGCCATTATAGGCGTAGAAAGACGCCAGATCGCAAGTACCTATCTACCATCCCCAACGTGCGTAAAATGTGGAAGCTGTTCTAAGAAAAATATAAAATGAACTGTACATATTCTCTTTATTATAAAATATTTACAAACGATTTTAATCTTGTTTTTGGTGCACCAAAAAAATATTTGTTCCTACAGCTTGAGAAAGAAGCTTCAAATGAAGATTGGGAAAGACGTACCACAAAAAGGAAGTTTTAGTAACTGAATATTTACTGCACAAACATCGGAGCAGAAAATTTTATTCATTATTAAGAGAGCTTGCAGACGGCGAAAACACAATGAATATTTGCTTTGACTTGATGCAGAATCAGGAGTCACCAAGAACACCAACTGCAGAAGGTATTACTCACGTCAACAGCAGCAATATTATTTTGGTGTGGTTATTTATTATGGAAAGAATGCCGAATGAACGAAAGATGACATATATTTTTACACATGGGCTGAGCATGAGGTGGTCGTGGCCCCCAATGAATTCGCAGGTGCGTTGTACGTAGAAAGTGCCTAACAACGTAAACAATGTGAGGTTGTTTTGTGATGTATGTGGAGGCCAAAACAGGAATTATACGGTTTTGGCAATGTTGTCAGTCGTAGCTGTAAAGCGTGATATTACGTTCACTTACTACTATCCAGTTCGAAGCCATTCATATGTTCCAGCGGATCGGACTTTTGATCATGTGGAAACCAGCCTTAAGAAGGTGGAAACGATATTGCATCCAATTGAATATTTTAAATATTTTTCCAAAGTTGAAACTCTATTACAGTATACAAAAGATCGAGACAGCATGGATTGGAAAAAATACAACCATAAACACTTGAAGAGTAAACACATCTTTCCTATATCCTAAGCAAAAGTGACACAGATTACAAAACGTGTCATAGAGGTTAAACCAACATATAGTTATCAGTATTCTCGGCATACAATCCTTAAACATGGGAAAAAATTCAGTGGTATTGTGTTACATGTAAAGCCTCACAACTACATGAAACAAGCGAAGAAAACTGATGTCCTGAAACTGTTAGAAACGATCAGAATAAATGATGCCTACGAGCATAGGCGTAGAGTTATATGGGCCGTGGGGCTCGAACCCCCCCCCAATAACTTCCAATAGGGGTTTGAGCCCCCCAATAATTTACTGATATTTAAAAAAACAAAAACTTTCAACTTTAGTTTACGAAAATGCTTTTGATGAATTTTCATACAATATTTTTTTTTTCTTAATATTTTTTATTTATTTATCTATTTTTAATCCTGATCACGCATTGCAGTTCTTCCATCCAACACGAACTCTGACATAATTGCTTCCCGACTTCTCATTGGTGTCCAGCTGCAACACGTTCTGCATCTTATAAGGGTTCACACGGAATTCACATTAGCTCCCTATCTCCTGAGGGAATACTAAGAAAGAAAAGGTGGGGGGAGATTTGACCACCAAAAAAGTAAATAGCCGTCCAGAGATACCTAAGGCGGGTATGGACATGTGGTCATAGGTCTAGAGTTATACGGGACCATGGTGCTCGAGCCTCTCCCCCACCACCAACACACTCTCAGGAAAGACACGGAAAAAGGAGATACGCCCTGTGACCTCTCAGTGAAAAATCATCATATGTTTGGAAATGCCTATGATTGTATCTTTTGAATAGTTCTTTCTCTCTCTCTCTCTCTCTCTCTCTCTCACACACACACACACACACACACACACACACATAGAGAAATGGGTCCCCCGCTCCGGGCACTCTACAAATATTTGGGAAAGAAAAACGAGCGGGTGGGGGGAAGGGAGAGGGGGAGGAATAGCAATTTTAGGATAGGTTCTGAACAGCAAACTGTTTTAAGATCCCCCTTCAGTTTTTAAACAAAACAGGAAAAAAGTATTCAACGGAGCTCTTCACAGCCCCTTCCCTTCATTTTCAGATAAGCATTGAACCCATTAGGAAACGTTTCTGTGTTCCAAGTAAAATGCCAAGCAACGAAAAGTAAAACGCGTTGTTGAATACATTTTTTAACAAAAGAATAACGAGGTAAGTTTTTATGTTTGTATATTTTAGGGTAGTATCGTAGCCTAACAGACGATTTTGTAAAAGTAGTTTATTAATGAAAAACAGACATGAGAAAATAAAAAGCCGTAAGGCAAATCAAGATTTATGAATGGGTACGTTAGGCCAGTGGCGCACCCAGAATATCACCAAGGAAGGGACCCAGTGGTGCAAGGAATTTTTGGTGGAAATAAAGGGCCAGTCTCCATATCAATTACGGTTGTCTTTTTGTGTACTTTTATCATTATTGAATTACTAATAATTCTGTAATAAAAAATGGGGGAATTTATAATAAATGGGGGCGGCGTATCTTTTCGTCCTAAACAAAAACAGCTCTAGTTTGAACGTATACCTAAGTGGGTGTCGAAAATTGTTAAAAAAATTCCCCCACGAAAACTCACAAAAGCTCGCTCCGGTGACTTTACGTACTGACCATTATTTGGCAATTGTGTTATCCCTGTGAAGGGTAATAATATCTTACTTATATACGGAGAAAAATGCGTTTGTTCTTGTCCTCGTTCGTCTAGTAGGTCAAGACACTCCGGGCTAAACGGAGGGACCCTGGTTCGAATCCAGGATGTGGACGGCGCCTCTTTTTCTCCTAAACAATAAAGCTCTAGTTTGAGCTTCTTTCTACTTGGGTGTCGAAAATTATTAAGTAAAATAAATAATAATTCTATAATGCAACATACTTAAATAATTAGAAGTAGTAGATTATGTTTGCACAATTTTACAATGGCCAGCACTCTTGTCCTATCTCTATCAGTGAGGTTAGATTTCTTGACATAATTAGAAATATCTGCAGTCAGAATTTCTATTTCAACTGTGTTTGATATTGTGTTTTGATCTACCTTTACCTCCTGAAAAGCGTTTGAAGACAGTCCCAGGCTTCTGCTGATATTGCTTGCCTCAACAGCAGTTTCATGAATGTCACTGGAGTTGAGGGAAATGTTGGGAACATCACTACTTTCATCTTACATCTTTTAATAAAATAATTTACCAGTGTCTGTTGATGTAATGATTTTTTTTCGGTTTGTTAGCCAGAGGGAGGGGCCCGGGCCCCCTACCTGCAAGCCAACAAAATTATTGACTCTTTGACTAAATAAAGTTGAAGATCTCTGGTCAAGAGCGTCGTACTTAAGGGGCGTACAATTTTAAAAGGCGGGCTTTGCAATCCATTCACTGTAGAATTTTTACAATACGCTCACCCAGAAATAAATGCCCGCTCCTCACACATCGGAAAAAAAAATATATGGCGTGTTAGTTGTATTTTTATGGCGCAAGGACAGCAAGTCATTCCTTGACAAACAAAGTATAAAAAAATAAAAGATTTCATCGTCGGATAAAATAATTTTTTCAATAATATATTTAAACTATAATATATATTAAAATATGCAATAAAAATTTCAAATTGAATAATTCGTGTTCTTTTCAGGGATTTAAAAGGTTTTATAACAAATAGTTAAATGATTAGATCACTGTTTTCTAATGTCTCCTTTTTTTGGTGGATAATAATAAGTAACACAAACGTCAGGCTAATAACGGCAGTGGCATAGAAAACGAGTGGGGGCTCAAGCAGTATCGTAGCAACTCAAAACTCATTGGAGCTCAAACGCTTTTAAAAAAGATTTTGTGATGAGACCTGTGAGAAAATAATGTGTTTTGATATCCGATGGGGGTTGAGCCCCACGAGCCCCTTCCTTTCCTACTCCACTGGGCTCAAGGTCCTCTCATTGAATATCATGGGCATATATTTTTTTTCTATTTAAAGCTGAATCATGTGCTTTTTTGAAGCTACATCTGTCCTCCCGTCCTCAAATATTTTCGAAATGCTAAGCCTCTCAATGTTGACATATTTGTTTTCAAAGGGATTGAACGCGAAAGAGATATAAAGATTTATTTACCCACTGATGAAACTGATGCAGACTCCAAAGATAGTGTCAACTTTTGGCATTCGCTCAAGTATTTAAAAAAAAAGACAGGAAATACTTGACTTCCAATTTCTGAAAGCGAATTTGCGCCCTCCCCCCAGTTTAACCCCACCCCCGAATCACGTCTATGTTTGAACCTTAAATCGTGAGATAGATGTGATAGTTTAAAAAATATTGTTTGCATAAAGTGCAATTTATAAGTAGAAAAAATATTTTAATTTATACAAGGTATTCATGGAGGTTTTCTTTAATATTGCTATTTAATAATTATTTGTTAATTACGAAATCAATTATATAAGAAATTAATTATTGTAAAAATATTATAAAATTATTATTTTAGTGTGATAAAATTAAGCATTGATTAATTTGTATTATTATTTAATGGAGGCCCAAGACCCCAATAATTTTCAAAACTCTACGGCTATGCCCACGAGTGTTTAACTTTCTACAAGAAATCGTATATTGACAATGCTACAGATAGGGAGGAAACAGATAGTCCGACGAAATAGCTTTTATAAATGAAGATCCCTGGTAGATAAATTAATACACATTTATGTGAGTTCCGATTCTGCGTAGTGTCCAATTTTAATAGTTATATAAAACTGACTTTGAAAATCTTACATAATTTGTAGAATTATTTGTATTTCTATTTATGCAAGATAGTATTTAGCATTCAATTTATTTATAGATGTTGTTAAGCTAAGCAATAACATTTAATACATTCATACTAATGCACAAATCATTTTGCCCCAAATAGACCTGAGTTCTACATTCCATAGTAAAAGGCCGTAAGTCATGTTTTACAGCAAAATGGCCTAAATCTTCACGTTTCATGGCAAAACGTCCGAAGTCTTACGTTTTATGGCAAAAGGTTGTAAATCAAAGCTTAATCATCTTTACTACCGTACTCAAATCTCCAGGATTTCTGTCACTTGCATGGAAATTGAAGCGAGGGATATATAACGTTTCCCTAAAATAAGATTTAAATTCAAAACATTATTTAGCCTGATAATAAAAAAGTGCGCTTTTCTCAAAAACTGCAAAACATGACTTAGGCCCTTTTGGAAACGAGCTCTTCCTATATATATACATATTTTATTATAATATTATTAATATTTATATATATTTACAAAATTGTTCGAGGTATATATTCTTTCAATCGATAAATTTCTCCTTTGGGATGTTTTCCTGGTATTTTCAAGTATTTTACCTACCACTTCTAAAGTTTATAATATTAACTTTTGAAATACGGAGGTAGTTAAAGAAGGTAATGCAATAAACTTTAAAAGGAGTATATAAAATGTTAAAAAACAACAACAGGGAAACATATTTCAAAGATATGAATGTTTATATCTTTGAAGTAAAACAAACAACTTAATTTTAACGTTATCTTCACCTTCATTTTAGCAAACAATTCATTTTAAAGCAATAAAATGTATTGAATATAATGCAAAATCAGGATATAGATCACTATTATCAGAGCAATGTTTGCATCTCCCTAGCACATTGAGTAAAATCTCAAATTTAAGAAATCTAACTTTTGAGTAAAAACAGTGACGAAGGAATAGAAGGCGATGAACAATGTGAAAAACAAAAGAATTATGCGAAAAAGATAATGGAAAATATTCAACGCCGGAAGGGTGCTTTTGCGAAGAAAGTTTCGTCATTTTGGGAAAAAAGTTTGCTATTAGATACAAGAAGAGAAAAAACGTAGCAAAGATGTTTCAAACGCAAACTGCACGTAGCGACAAACACTCCGATATATCAATGGCTTTACAAGACTAAGAGTTAAAATGTCGTTTCACAGAGGAACTGGTAAAAATGCGTTCGTCCTTTTTTATACCAAATACCACATACTTATTTCTCTTTATACAGATGTAAATCTTAATGATTCCTCATCCATTTTTGTGGCTTACTATATAAAAGATAAATCTTGTTTAAGTCTTGTGTTAAATCTTGCTTAAAAAACAGTTTTGTTAAAAAAAACTGTAAACATTCTTCAACTGCCGTTGTTTTATGTTTGAAAAGATCTCAAGTCCGTTGCCTATATTATGGACACCTAAAATATCAGTGAATTTACTCTCTAATCTTTTACATCTTCACTAAAAAGCAAAATCTCATCTCAGACAAAAAATGTATCCTTCACAATCCTTTAGATATATTTCTCGAGATACCATCCTCCGACAGATACCGATTATCAGCTAGAGATATTCAGGGTGATTCAGAATAGATATTACTACATTTATCTTGTAACCCTAATCGTACGAAAAAAACTTTTCAGGAGAAAATGTTGTCAAATTATGATGGACTATTGAATATGTTATTTATCTCACAGGGTGGAATACCATAGGTGTACGCAGAAAGTTCGTAAGTGGTGTTATAGGCTCAATGGGGGGTTACAGAGCTACAACTTACATATTCCTATGTTAAATTTTCAGAATTTCATTACAACCCCCATCAACACCCCCTGCGTACGCCAACGTTGAGTACATGTATAAAAATACGGAATTTAGCTTTGTGTACAAGCCCTCTAGCAAACAATTTCCCAGTAGAAAGTAATGCCCTACATCTGATTAGCTGAATGTAGATAATTCATATTTCTAAGTAGATTATTTGCGAGGTTATTAGAAGTTCAATTTCATCACTTATAAACTTCCATCTCCGTTTTGGCTACTTTTTTTGGCGAAATAATGGTAACCTTAGAGGGCTTTTATTTTTTTAAGTGAAGCGCTCGCCTGCTGGCCTAAAAGCTTGCTAGTCCAAGCTTGGCTACAAGCGTGCAGCACCCCTCTGCAAAATAAATAAAATATTCAACATCCTTACGTAATTTTACAATTATTCACAGAAGTTTTTACCTACGACTAACTGTTAAACAGATAATTACGGTAACATGTATTCTGAATCACCCTGTATAACGATATGGGTTATCGCTTGAAACTTTCATAAAGCAGAATGCAATATGATGTGCCTTTTACTGAATAATTTACCAGGTGGCATGTGATAAATTAGACGTTATGAGCTAAGACTTACGTGCTATCTTCAACAACTTTTAAAGTCATTAAGAAATTTTGCTCCCACGTACTAAACGTGTAGTCGCGACAAATTACCACGCGTCGTGTTACATACACTGCCGTAATGAAGAATTAAACACATTTTTAAGATAACATTATTTTAAACAATAGAATGAACAAAAGCATAAATGTTGTTTCATATTCTATTGTACTTTGGGCAATGATGTATGAGCATGGAATTTTTGCTTCATAATCATTTTAAAATCCCAACAATAGTTCGGTACTTTTCGATTCGTTCGACTAAAATAATCAGTTTGATATGTTTCTATTTAGAACATATAATTTGAAACTTTCATCTCCCAGGGAAAGATAACAAAACTTTATTCGTTAAGTATATTAGTTCTAGTGGATTATTACCTTTGTTTAGCGTTATGATTTTGCTTTTACAGTTCCACGCCTAAATGGATAGGCTTCTATGGCGTGAAGTCGTTGAGAATGTAGAATGCAATGAGAGCCATTAACACACAGAGTTATCCTGCAGTTATGGATTATCAATAATAAGAGAAACCTTCCATCATGTTGTTTGGAATGTCCGTGACAAAACCATGAGTAACTGCCTAGGTATCTTATTTGCACAGCATAAGAGCGGTAAACTGAAGTTTGCGAATTCCAATCCACACTACAGCGTATTCATTTTCTTTTCAAGATTCTAATGAATCTCGAAAAAAAACTCTTGACCAAAATACGTGAGAGTCTGCAAAAAATTCTACCGATTTACTTCCTCGCCACGAATCAACATCATAAGTATTAAATAAGACATCAGCTTTCTAGACACTGATGTAAAGTTCAAGAATCCAACTTGTTGGAAATCAACTATTCGTTTTATCAAGTGAACAATGAATTCATTTTCATTCTGCCATCATGGGGCAAAAGTGGATAGTGATTCCAGAAACGTTTATAAATCCTTATATTAGTGTCGAACTAACAGTTATTATGGGCTCTTCACTTCAAATTTTATATCGGCTTGTTGCAAAAATAGGACCTTTCGTGATTGTCTTCCGCAGCTTGGTTTGCGAAGAAGCTTAAAAGTAGCTTGAAAGCCGTAGGTTGTGAGTTCAAATACTGTCTGCAGAGTGATCATTTGTTTTCTAGACTCCTATAAGCCAATAAAGCTCTAAAGTATGAACCAAAGTGCAGGGGCACTTGTTGAAGTACAAGGTTTGACATGTTCCATGCCCTTTGTTAAATATGTAGGTACTTGTAAATACGAAGTATCTTCAAAAACGAGCAGATAAAATTAAGATTTGTAACACAGAGCATGTCGTTTGAAAAATAACAAATGCTTAACTATTTCATGTTATATCTTATATTTTAACTGTCAAATGTGTGGCCTTCACCTGTTCAGTTGTTCAAACAACATGCGTTTATTAGGCTACAAACAATTAATATAATTCGTTGGAAGAACTTCCTCAGCAATTGAATACATGCAAAATTTAAAGAGTTCTTTCTGTTGTGACATATGGGGTCGAAACGAACTATTGTGGGAGAAAAGGCGAATGGGGTATAAAAACGGAAATAGAGTCGGCTGGAGAAATGGTGGCGAATAATTAACTCCAATTTGATTATCAGTTTGAATAATTAATTTTTCGATGAAGTATGAAGAGTGAACAAACACATTTCAAATATCCTCCAAGTATGGCGTGCTCGTTAGCCGTATTGGAAATACATAGTTCTTTAATTATATTGTGTTGCTATTAATGTGTCATTACAGGAAATATTAGTTTGCCAAATATATTCTGTGTATTTGTACAAAGTGAGTATGGGCAGAAAAAGTAAAGCAAGACGATTTGTTATGGTTTCCGGCGCAGAGTCGAGCTAAAATAAACAATGAATCCCATAAATCGTCAAATTCTATTAGGGGTTGTAATTTTTAGAATCGCAAACTCAAGGGCGGAGTTAACTCAAAAACCGCAGACCGTCCCGCGAAAAGTAACTTATCAAAAGCCAGCAAGATGGTTGGCATATTACACAATAGCCAATGTACTGGCAAAAGGAATAAACCCGTAAGTTGATTTGATAACTCAGTTTGATTGACGTACAGGTTGTGCTGGGGATGGAGGAAAAAAAAAGAAGAGCGGGAGCATCGAAGGAATAAAGACATGTCAACTTGACGTGCGACTTAGAGTTCGGTCGGAGTCTTTAGGAAAGTGGAAGTCGCAAGTAGGAAGACTCACAATCTTCCTATTTGAAAGTATCGTACGGGCTCAACTTCGAGAGACTTTTAGAAGCTACGATTCTCGATTCACACACGAGTTTATAATCGTACGCCACAGCTGAGTATAATTTATATTCATCGCCACTGCAAAGTGAAATATTTCGGCTGACGATAATTATCTGCAACATCTCAAACCTTCAGTCCTACAAACGGACAGCTATAGCCTTCGTTATTAAACGAATATAACGTTTACTTCGGTGTGCTAACGCGACAGCATCCCGGCCGTCCATCGTTGCCCTTGCATCAGTAAAGTCTGACGTTTTTCCTAGATATGCCTAGTCCAACAGAAGTGGAGCAGCAGCATCACGGCCGTCCTTTCATTCCAATTCGATCACACTTGGGCATCCGCATATCACAGCTAGCTATAGACGTGGAGCAGCAGCATCCTGGCAATCCCGTTTACTCCTTTTCATCGACAATTGGACTTTGAAGGGCACGACGGGCCACAGAAATAGTACGGCTGCACGTGAACGGCAGTCAAGTGACCGACAACATCCCAGTATAAGGTTATCACTTGAGTCAATATCCATTTGTTCTAATTTGTAAAGAGGTGTACCATTATCTAGATTTAATTTTAAAATTAGGTTACGCTATTTGCTCTACTCTCCCATTTGCCCATGCTTACTAAGGCTGTAGTTATTGCATTGTCGTGATTTAACATTTGACATACGTTCTTAGTATTATAGTAATATATTGTAATGACATATTGAAAAGTAGATAAGATAGTGTTGCGGGAGCATTGACTTGTTATCATAAATGGTAGTGACATACCACAGTACGGTTGTAAGCGAGTATAGCTAGACATTAATGTTCTTCCTATGTCTAAACTTTCTCTATTTATATAATTGCATAGGATTTGTAGACCTGACATGTCCAGGAGATATAGTGGTTGTAGATTAGTAGTTTAGTCGTAATTAAATTCCTTACGTTTGTTTAATTAGTTTTCTCCTTATTTTGTGTTGGCATCCCTATACCGAATTCACGGCCATTTGATAATCATTTCTTTTGCCAAGTAACTGACTGTGTTATTAGCTGATAAGTGTATTGATGGGTGCTATAATCAAAATTAAACAACTTGGTAATTAGCATCATAGTCTTGTTATTAGATGTGGGTCAGTCATCATTTAATACATAAAATGTTATCGCCACTAATTAGAAAAATAAATAAGGTCTAGAGCTATACAGAGCTCCCCTTAGAATCATCACCTTAAAAACAGGTTGAATTAAATAAGGTGAGAAAGCTTACCTTACAAGAATGTATAATCTCCAGCGATTAAAATGTTATATTTCTAAAGAAAACATCGATCGCTCATCTGATAGAAATATGCAAATAACATTCAAATTACTTAAATTCCATTCATTATTTGAATAATTTGAATTTCTAAAATTATGCTCCGCTTCTGATGAAAAGCTATAGCTCCATTTTTATGTTAATTAAAATCACTCTAAATTTTATGATTAGATGCCCTGTACAGAATAGGAAAAGCTTATAGCGCCGCACTGGTATTATGATTTAAATCATCAGGTTTAGCACCAAAGTTATCTCATTAACGTCTAATATATACTCCCATTTTCCCTTTGATAAAAGTAAAAGGTAAGTTTTTACACTAGTTTTGGACAAGAGAAGTTATGAAATTTAAATTATACTCTCATTTATATTAAATTTATTGTAATCGTATAGTTAACAATAGATATTTTTAATATTCAAAATCAATTTTCTCCCTATTTAAACTACCCAAACTGTATTTACCATATCTGGTACACAGGCCCGGCGCGACAATATAGGCAAACTCGGCGGCCGCCTAAGGCGACATCACGACAGATTTTTTATGGCACGTAATACTATAGGATAATTGAGATAAACTTGACAATAAATAAATAAATGGGTTATTTTCGACTGAATGCTTTCACCAATATTTACCCTTCTTTATGCATGTCTCTCTTATCCATTTTTTTCCATACCCTCAATTTCTTGCTTTTTTACATTAACAGATTTTCCTCTAACCAATTTACATAAGTCTGACTAACGTTTTCCCATTACTGCTATACCTTTTAGAGTTGCGAACAGTACCGTCACCGTACTAGAGGCTTGAAGGATGCTCTTTTCTTTTTGATATCCTTGTACATTATTACAAGCATTAAGAATTACAATCTTTTGCGGCAACGGCAAAATACCAAGCTATTTTTTTTTTCTTTTCATCATTTATTTATATGTGATAAGATAAACTGTGATTATTATGCTTCATTTTAACCGGAACTATAATGAGAGGGAGGAATATGTCCTATTTTTCACATTTCGAATGTTGCAAGCTATATCGGGGTGTCATTTTTTATGAGGGAGGGTGTAAACACGTTGTTCGGCTAGGGCGCCAAATTTGCTTGCGCCGGCCCTGCTTGTACTTTATTGTAAGCTTGAATATTTAAAAGAATTACAGCACTATATCATGTATCGATCCCTTGCGAACATACACTGCGACGTTTTAGTGTAGTGTTGCCGTAGAAGTGCATTGCCGCCCAGTCTAAATAACTGCGATATTAACTCATAGTACTCTGCTTAATTTTGGAAATATGCTAGTACATGAAAGCCGGTAAACAAGCAGGTAACGCTTGTTTTCAGATTATTGTATGTTACATTAAGCATGAGTTGTTCTATTTTACAGAAATGTTAGGTTAGAAATTTTAAATGTATCTCTGTGACGTTGCCAATAAAGCGTTAAATTTATAAAGACTTTTTTTTTTTTTGCGTTACAATAGTCAAATTCAATCTTGAATATCTCCCATGATTCTACACTAGTAAATAGTTAAGATAAGAAACCAGAGCAATGTTTCTTTTCTAACAATTCCAATAATCTCAAGATTCAATTTTTCTCAACGATTGATGATGATTTCAAAGAAATTGTTATTAGTATAAAAAGCTCAGTGAGGAAAAGTTACTTTTAGTAATGTTTTATATTTAAGTGCAGCGAAACCGATAATCATTCAATAATAAATTAAGGGAATTCTATATTTTTTATATATTTTCCAATGCATTGTAGTCTCCAATTATACATCGTTAAATTTGATTCTTTTTGTTGTTGCGGATAACAAATGGGAAGTAATTGTATTTTAATTAAGTATTTATTAAATTTATGAGTTAAATTAAAATCGCAGTTAAATTGTAATGTGGAAAGTAAATCAAAATTTAAATCAAAGGTGCTCACATGAATTAAGGAAGATCTTATAAATATATTAGCAAATGTGCGTGTATATATATATATATACATGTACTTTAGCAAATATGTGCATATGCAAGTGTGATACCGAGTGATTCAAAATGAACTCGCACACATAAGTTAAGGAAGTGGCTATCCGAGATGATTTTTCTTAATCTGCGAGAAACATTTTTCAGGATAATGAATATAACATATAAAGACACAATAAAGCTTAAAAAAGTTTACTTGACCCAAGATAAAACAGAAAAGAACTTCACCCGATGTATTCACTGTGACACCGCTTATGTCATGAATGCCATCTTTGTGGTGATGAATAGATTAATATGGTATATAGTTACTGTGAACGATTATATACATCGTACAGAGAATACTGTTGATAAGGGTGTCACATATATGTCCAATGGGGTTCAAGTCTGATGAACGAATTCACCAGTTCGGACGTGTTGTATTCTTGGATTCCAGGTATTTTTGAATCAAGCGCTACCTATGAGGATGAGCATTATCGTCCATTAAATGAAACCCAGGATAAAACGTAGCCCTAAAAGGCTGCGGATACTCATTCAGAATGGTAACCTCAGAAATCTGTTCTTTTTTAGTACGCCTGGCAAACGCATGCAAAGGTGTACGCGACCCTGAGATGATACCATCTTAAGCATGGACTCCATCACCTCCATAAAGATCACCTTCAGTGATATGGGGGCTAGATTATGACGTATCCCTAGGGCTCGCCAGATATATATGAGCATAGAATCGCTATCTAGACTGAAATGGGACTCTTCAGTAAACATAACACTGTCCCGTTATTGTCGACTCCAAGTAAGGTGTTTAGCACACCATGTTTTACGGGTCTACATGTACCGTAAATTTAAGGAAATACATACAGCGGGCAGTTTTGAATAAAGGCCGATATCATGTGGCCGTTGATAAATCTCTTGCCTGGGTACGATGAGCGCTGAGACTGTCGATAAGTCTCTAAACAGTATATTTGCAGTGCGTTTGAGTAGTACTATCGAGTATTTGTGGTCACATACCGGTCCTATCGTACAGTTGTGAACACGTGTGCAATCTTAACCATATTGTCTTCGAATATCTTCACCTGTTTGGAACAGTTTCCAAAAGTCAACAGATGACGCTTGATGGAATAACGAGTTTCCGGGTCGCTTATATCTGGGTATAGCCAGACTCCATTCTCCCTATCATTCCACCATGCATAATATCATCAACATGGGTTCTTTGCATAATCGTTATTGCGTAACAATAGTCCCTTTTGCGTGAAAAGGCAATAATAATGTTTTCAGATAAAACGCACCAACGATTGTTTTAAACTCCAACTATCAAAACTCTAACATAAACTGATTTTACATCTAAATTCCCTTATCACTAACATTTGTGGAAACTTCCATTATTCCTTTCTGGGGGACTGCTAGCCTTATTTTCTTTCTATTTCACTACAGATGTGGCAGATATACATACTGGCGAATTCCTTAATTTCTGAGCATGTGTAGATATTTGGCAATTATCTTTTCAATCGTTAGTCGTGGAAAAACATTTTCGAACGGACAAATTGCTCAAATTATACATGGAATTTGGATACGTTATTTTACAAAAGGTTGTATACATAATAAATTAATAATTTTAACTTATTATAAGGGCCGTCTATCAAGAAGTTTCCAATTCCACGGAGTTACTAAATGTTATATATTTAAGATATTATTATTCGCGGAATTATTAAAGAATAAATTTTATAGCTTATATATTGACATCGCTGCTCTGACGACAATTTTTTGGAGAAATAATTTCTGAAATAATTTTGAACCATATTTGGGAAAAAAAAAACATACATAAATATTCATTTGGTTGTAAAAATAAGATTAAATACACGTTTTAAATCATGAAATAAACAAACCCAAATTTTTGTTTTACTGCAACAAATTCTCACGTGAACAGGCCGCAGCACAGGAGAATGTAAACTTGCTTTAAATGCCACATAAACTCTGCAATTAACCAACGTGCTAACTCATTCTTTTACTTTGGAAATTCTAACTAATAGTGGCGGTTTTAGGCAAAACAATTTGGGGCCCCAAATTTCTACCTACGTACATGAACGCCACTGGCTGCACCCGTGCACATAGGCAGGATAATAAAATCCGTCTTTATTTGGGGGTCCATGGGTCCACTGCCCTATCCTGGAACCGCCACTGCTAACTAACCTCTTGAACATCATAGCTAAAATTTTAACTAGTCGATATCTCAACAATAGTCCACTTAGAAACAAAAAACATCATTTATTTAACTAAGAATAAGACAAAAATTTTCCGTTTGGAAATTTCTTGAGAGAAAGCCCGTATAAAAATTGAATTTCGTGTTTTTATTCACATACAACTTCTTATAAAGTAAATAACATGCTCAACGTTATTACTCAATTTGAGCACTTTTCTATTGTAAGGTATCTTTCCGTAACTAAAGGTTAAAAAGGCAATAAACGTGATATCTATTTTGAATCATATCCTATATATAATTATCATAATATACTACTATTGCTTTAAGACTGGAAGAGTGACGAACACTACGTAAATATAATAATAATGAAAAATAACAACGTTTTTTAGCATAGTTGTAATTTTAAAAGATGGTTCGACGCACGTTTCGAGAGAACAAGGTCTCTCCTCGTCTGGAACTAGCGTGCAATAAACAACATTGGAGTGTTGCCAACTCGATGTGGTTAATACGTTGCCG
>QLNU02015360.1:36945515-36968182 GCA_006491805.2 Dysdera silvatica
ATTCGTGAGTTAGGTATGCGCCGAATCCTTTCTGCGAGGTCAACAAAGTTGAAAAAAACACTTGTACGCAAGTTTAAAATTCCAAAAATAAACTTCAATGCTCAAGGCTATGTTGACCCTATCAACTGGCAAAAACGTGGTTTCAGAGCCACCCCTGACACTTCATCTATCGGAAGAAGATTTACAGGAATACATAAAGGAAGGTGCTCGCCTTTTCTTCCACTCATTTCTCACTTCTCGTGTCATACTCAAGCAGTGGAAAGGTGCATTAAAATAGTCACGGAAGCTTCTTCGAAAGTATGTGGTATTTTAACTCGAAATGGATTTATTAGAGCAAGGATTCTGGACAGATCAATCATGCCCGCTTTCGAAACGAATTCGCAATACGAACCTACGATTTAAGAAGATAGTACCCAAAGGTAAGGTGGTCGGATCGGGCACTAGAAGAATTCGTTATGCATCCAACTCCTCGTGGTGAGTTCTGGGAGATTCGTGGAACTAGCAAAGAGTTGCATTTTATAAATAATTTCATAAATGACAGAGTTAATTTTGAAAAAAGAAATTCTAAAGTTAAGATTTTTAGTTTTACCCTGAAATTTTACAATTTTGAAAGCTCTTGTGGGGAATGAGTATGATGCACGATTTTTTTTAAAAATCCCCAGTACTACACTAGTCAATAGACAACTTTTGACACCTAATGCTATTTAATAGGACAACTTTTATTTTTTTGCTCCACCCTATGACAGCTGTATTCGAATTTGAAAAAAATGTAGCTCAAAATGTGCACGTATCCAAGATCTCTTGGTAATAACGAAGATGCTTTTCCAGCAACTAAAATTCAGCCGATGTTCGAGTGGATGTTACAAATATATAGGAAGCATAAATATATGCATAGTTTCAACTATGTATATAAATATATACAAGTAAAATTAAAAAAGATCTTTATTATTGCTCTGCTGCCTATATATTTTCTTAATTCCCTTATATTCTCTCCTGAAAGCTAATTTTTAATAAATAAATAAATGTATATATACAGGGTGATTCAAAAGTCATCCCCCCTTGTTAATTTTTTGGTGGATCAGACAGATAAATGTCCTTTTATGGAAGTTCCTTGTTGAAAAGGAACTAACTTTTGTCCTGTGTTGCGACTCACCAGCAGCACTAGGGGGCAACTGGAAAATTTCAAATGGCAACCCCATCGAGTAATACCTTGTTTTGAACATCTCGTCGAGAGAAAAAATGACGTTTACAGTATGGCGCTACGAAGTCCATGGCACCAACGACCTGTCCGCAAATTTCAAAATCGGCCTTTATTCTTCTGACGTTTGCTCACCCTAGTAAGGCCGTAAGCAAATGCGAAAACTGTAGAATGTAAAGCAATATGTGTTCTATCAGCAAAAATTTTAGATTTTGTGTTAACGCAATGGGGAAAGTTTCAAGCATCGCTTGAGTATATCAATATTCAAACTCTCAAGAACTCAAATAAAAATATTAAAAAAGAAAACAATAAAATATTAAAAAATAAAAGAAATATAAAAAAAGTAAGAAAAGAAGTTACCTTTTAATGAAGTAGATGTTCAAATTGAAGGCCTTGCTTTTCTAGGCATTTATAAAGCCGGGCCTTAAAGCTTTCTCTGACTTTTTGACAGTTTTCCGTATGTATTTTCGGTCAACAGGTCTCTCAGGATGTGTTTCATTAAATAATCGGACAGTTTCATGGAAATTCCATTCAGCCTGGCCGTAAAAAAGAATGACATCCGTTCGGTGACTGAGTGGACGGGCCATTTCTTCGAAGTGTGTTTGTATAGAAAGGAATACTTTTTGTGAGGACGCGTGGGTGATTTCAAACAACTATTATTGCCATGGAAATATTTTTATTTGAGTTTTTGAGGATTAAAATATTGATATTTTTAAACGATCCTTGAAACTTTACATATTGGATTAATACGAAATTTAAAATTGTTACTGATAGAACACACATTGCTTTACATTCTACAATTTTCGTTATTTGCCTACGACCTTACTAGCGTGAGCAAAAGCCAGGAGAATAAATGTCGATTTTGAATTTTGCGGACACATCGTTGGTGCTATGAGTGTCGAAACGCCATACTGTAAATATCATTATTTTTTTCTCAACGAGACCTTCAAAAGAAGGTATTACTCGATGGGGGTTGCCATTTGAAATTTTGGAGTTGGCCCCCGTGGGGCGCCCCCTGGTGCTGAGGGTGAGTCGCGACACAGGGCAAAAGTTATTTCCTTTTCAACAAGCAACTTTCCCAAAAGGACGTTTATCTGCCTGAACCCACTAAAAAATTAACAGTGGGGGGACTGACTTTTGAATCACCCCATATGTGTGTGTGTGCGTGTGTATAAAATCCACTCATATTCTTTCTAAATACAATTTTTCTACCGTAATTTTCAATTACACAATTACATTAGCCTAAGGTTTCCAGGTATTATTCGGTAGCACAAATCTATGATTGCAAGTACATGCCTTCCATCCTATTCTTATTGTACATGGAGTCAGGCCCACTAAATCTAGTCACAAATAATCAAATACCCAGTTTATGGGAATAAAATCTATTAAAACCAATATCATTCCCATAGGATAAACGTTAAATTACCTCTCTTTAGCGGATAATCTTCACATGCTGCCCCGGATAATCGAATAAAAGCTGTGTAATTTTATTGTGACAAACAGTGCTCAAATTGTGCAGAGAAAAATTACTCTTTACAAACGTTCAGAGGTTGAGCCACAAAGCTTCTTAATCTATTCAACGTGAGAGAAAAATACTTAATTATGAAAATATTTTTCACTCAGTTGGTTTAATATAAACCTGATTGGCTCAGTGTATCCAGTATTATGATGAATTTGCAAGCAATTTCTTCTAAGATTTTATTAATTATTTTAGTTTAATTTTATTTGTGCATAGAATCTATGAAATACTTTCAAGAATGTAAATAAAGTAATAATAAACTTATTGAAAAATAGTTGCGGAAACTTGCTAAATTAATAAAGTATATAGAAGATATACGATTAAGATGGGAGGTAAAACAGGTAGAATCTGCTGGTGAGTAGATCATGCGATGGCATTTCGGGATTGGTTTGTTGATTTGCTATTAAAGAAATCCTTTCCTATTTTTTGTTGGGTGATGTGTCAGGGAGTCATTTGTTAGCTATTACAAATCACATGGTTTGAAATGAACCAAAAGCTTTAGTATATTTAAGGAATATTGCGGGTACGCAGATTAGTCAAAGTTACATTTTCTCAAATTTTTACAGTGTATAACAATTGTTCTTATAGACGATTTGTATAAGTGATTTTTGGTACTGATATATATTTTATTTCCGATGGCTGGTATAAGATATCTGAAGCCGACCCGAAGAGGCCACAGAGGAAGTCTATCTATGCGGTCCCTTGCTTCCCAATTTCTTTCCCACATTGGAATTGAAATGAGCATAGGGAAGTGGAGTACAGTGCGCGAAAAAAGTATAAGGACAAGCGAAAACTCGCCAAATCTAGAAATCTTTCAGACGGAAACGTATGCAAATTTCTTAGGGAAAAACATGATAAAATTAAGTTATTTTTCATATAATTAGTTAATTTAATTTATTTTATTTATTTATATTTTATATTATATTATTATATATATTTATATAATAATATAAAATATATATTTATATATATTTTTTATATTATATATACATATTATTATATTTTATATTATTTATTATATAAATAAATTTTCCAAAAATAGATAGGTATAAATTTATTTTGTGAATTTTAAACCCATATGATCTTGGGAAAAAGTATAAGGACAGTTGATTTTTCATCTAAAATTATAGTAAAATTTCATATTTGAAAGCATAAAATTCCTATTTAAAAGCATTTCGCGCACTGAGGTTTCGCAGTGTGGTAACGTGTTCACCTAGTGCGCCGTTAATCCGGGTTCGACTCCCAACTGTGCAAAGAACGCTTACTCAGAGATCTCATAAAAGATCGCACTGCTCACTGTAGTCCGGGGTTTGGTTCCCTAGGCCTTAAGAGGTTCGGATTCCTCGGAAAACAGTAGGTCCCGGCGCAGCATGACCACTGTAGTCTTTGAGCCGTAAAACCAGAAAGAAAGACCATTTCAAATATAAAGACTGGGTTTCTAAACAAAATTCGCAACTGCCTCATTTCTGCATGATTTTTGTACTATGCCGAAAGGAACTCACATTTCTGACCTTGAAAAGGGGAAAATTCTTGCTTTTAAGGAACCAAGATTGAGTGGCAGTTACATTTCGAAAAAAATTAAAAGATCTAAAAGTGTAGTTTATAATTTTCTAAAAGAATTTGAAATGTATGGAATGAATAAACTAACAGGAAGACCAGAAATTCTAACGCATCGACAGAAAAGAATAGTTGTAAGAAAAGCTTGCGAGAAAAAAGAAACTGCAAATAACGTTAGAAGAAATTTGGACTTACCATGTTCCACACGAACAGTTCAAAATGTTTTGAATAAACATCCGAATATTTGGTATGGAAAGTTAATGTTACGTTCGCCTTGTACAAAGCAACGTAAGGAAAGAAGACTGGACTTCGCGAAAAATTACATTTTTCTCGGTCCAAAATGGAATGATGTAACCTTTTCAGACAAAAGAAATTCAACCTTGATGGGCCAGACGGTTGTCCCTATTTTTGGTATAATCTGCGTAAAACCAACGAAGTTTTTTCCAAACGTCAATACGGTGGGGACATAGTAATGATTTGGGGCGCTTTTGCAGCAAACGGAACCACTCCAATAGTCTTTATCAACTACAAAATGAACTCTGACAAATATGTTGATATGCTGGGTGAAAATTTGTTACCTGAGGCCCCACTAATGACTTCAGGTGACTATTTTTTCCAACAGGATAATGCTTCCATGCACGTTTCTAAGAGTGCAAAACTCTTGTTTGAAGCCAATTCAGTAAATTTACTTGATTGGCTGGCGAGGAGTCAAGGTCTGAATCCTGTAGAAAATTTATTTGGCCTTCTAGCCTGAGAAGTTTATAGAAATGGCACACAATATCAGTGTAAACCGGATCTTGTGTTAGCCATTAAATAAGCTTGGAATAACATTACCATAGACACTTTAAAAGAATTTTCAGCATCGATGACTTCCCAGCTTATTCAAGTAATTGAAAAGAATTGTAGTTTTCTTGATTATTAAGAGAAATCATATGTAATTTAGAATATGTCCTTATACTTTTTCTATATTTCTTTCGTGATAATTTTTATGAGGTCAACTTTTGTAAGTTTCATATTTGTTGTTTTATGTTTTGTAGATGTTATTGTAAAATGTGATATTATAGCTCATAAATATCAAAAAGTTCATTTTGATAAAATGAAAATACAGTATATTTTAATTCAAATACATGTTGTCCTTATACTTTTGCCGCACACTGTAGGCCCCCGCCTCAGTTTACGCTATATTTAACCGTCATATGTCGGAATGATTCCATTGAATATTAACTGGGGAATTTTGAACCCCCTCATACTTCTAGAGGAGGACCGTGTGGTTTGTGTACTGTAAAGAACTAGTAGGTTCAGTGCCTCGCTATAGCTTTGTCCAGGCAAAAGCTGGACCAAGTCGTTTCCAGCTCAGTATTCCATCGTCTCTGCTTATACTGCGTACACACACACGCGCATATATATATATATATATAACAAATCTCGACAGTATGACTTGATATAATAATATGAAAATTGAATAATAGCTGCAAGGTAAACCTTAAGTTTGCAAATATATGATTATCTCAAAGAAAAAAAAAGACGCACCCACAACGCGTTAAATTAGTAAGCCGGATTTTCAAAAGCAAAATATCTCAGCTCACAAATTCGTTTTTATACAATGGTAAACAGCAAAATTCTATAATCATAGAGAAGTAAGCATCCACTAGAATAAACCACTAAGTTGCCTGACAACATAATTGACTGTAAACTAAATACTCAACAGCTTCCATAATCATAGTTATTGCTTTTGTCAGCACTTACGTCGCAAAAAAAAGAGATTCCCAATTTCAAACGTCTAAGTCAGACGTATAAACTGTTCAGCGTCGATTTTGTAATGCGTATTTGCTTTTTAAATTTTGCCTTGGAACATCCGCCCTGCGGTGGCGCAGTGTGGTAACGCGTTCTCCTATTGCGCGGCTAATCCGGGTTCGACTCCCAGCAGTGCAAAAAGAACGCTTACTCAGAGATCTCATAAAGATCGCACTGCTCACTGTAGTCCGGGGTTTGGTTCCCCAGGCCTTAAGAGGTTCGGATTCCTCGGAAAACAGTAGGTCCCGGCGCAGCATGACCACTGTAGTCTTTGAGCCGTAAAACCAAAAAGAAAGCGAAAGCCTTAGAACATCCATGGAAAGGCAATGGAGCTTAGCGGTCTTCATGTTTTGAAACGCATCAGTTATTTAATACCAAATTAATGTTACGTTTCGGCGTGCATCGATAAACATAACAAAACATGATGTTTCAGGAGTGATAGAACACACCGAAACAAACACTTTTCATCATAGAAAGCATAGTCGCAAATGCAGCAGTTACGCGCTAGAGGGCGCTTGCAGACGCTCGTATAAATTCGGTAGTTTTCACATAAAAAGTCATTAGCCTATCATCAGCTAGCCTACAAGATTCATCTGAATTATTGGAGCATATACAGCAGCCATCCGGGAGAAAATATGCTTTCAGCAGGATGGGGCGCCATCTTATTTCAGCACTCCGGTGCGTGCTTACCTACATGCCACATTTATAGATTAATGGATTGAGCGAGAAGGACCCATCACTTGGCCCCCAAGCTTACCAGATCTATCCCCTCTAGATTTCTTTTTGTGCAGGTGGGGGGCCGGATCTGACGTCCCTCATGCACAACGCTCACAGTGCTTCCAATGAGGAACCAGTTGCCAGACTTTTCGTAGCTGCCGACGAAATGCCTGGAATATTCCATGGAATTTCCTGGCATCTTTATGTCGACAATGCGATGCGTATATCAGGAGTAGTGGCTGTAATTTCGAGCAGCTTTTTTATATGTAATTCATTGCAGTATTTACTAATTAATGTTTGTACATGCGATTTAATTTGTGCATTTATTTAATGTCCATAATTTTGATTTCACTTCGTGAAGCAGTTGTTGACATTATGCTTTGTTTTAAATAAAACCTTATTTCGATGATTCGTGCCGGTCTTCTTTTTTCGTTGCGTTAAACTGTTTGTATGTGGAGAAACGAGAAGCTCCCTCTAAAGCATAACCCCTTCACTTGCGACCACGCATTCTGTGATAAAAAAAAAAAGTTTATTTCAGTGTGTTCTATCACCTCTGAAAATTTGTTTCATCAGTTCTGGAACACCCTGTTTACTTTATATTTAACGGCTAGGTGACCATTTTTCTGTACTGTGCCCATTAAGCGCATTATAGATTTTTTTCCAAGGACTAGGAATTCACATTATAGCACTAGGGGACAAATATTTCCTTTATCGTATAGCAATAAGTATAATGGTATATGGGCCAATGCCCCTCTAATAATATAACATAAATTGCAATTTTATACATATTGTAGTGTATAAATATATATGTAATATGCTCTTGCCCTTCCATAACAATTTTGAAAATTCTACGTTTCTGCGTGTAACTGAGACAGTGCAAACAAGCAACAGGGCAAAAAGGAAGTAGGAATTCTAGTGAAAACACGTGAAGGGAGACAAACATAAGAACAAATTTTTATTTCAAAACGCAAATATGAATAACTCTTTGTAAAAAATGTTGCGCAAAAGTAATACATACATTTTTCGTAAGACAAATGACAAATTCGTAAAGAGAGCTATTGAAATTATTAAAAACTGCCAACAGATTTATGAATGTTTATTTACTGAGGAAAAGCTAACACTTTTTCTAAGGACAGAAGGAGGAACTTTATGAAAATTGTAAAGAAATGCTAAAATATCGAAGGCCTACAAAAAAAAAAGTATGTGATCGCCAAGGGAAACCGGAGTGAATAAAAAAAAATATGTCTGAAACGCTAAGCTAAAGATAATTTTTAAAATTAAGAGTATAAAGAAATAAGATCTTTGGCAAGAAAAAAATATTTACCAAATTGCGTACTAAACCTGCTGAATACAGAAAATGTAATTAAGGATGCGTTTTTTAAATACATTATAAATTGTCTCGCTTAAATATTTCGAAGGAGTAGGCTAATGTAAAAATAACCTTACACAAATGAGATAAAGAAGACTTAAGTTACAGGTCTATTATCGCTTACTCGCTCTTCCTTTTACTCGTATAGTCTTCAATAAAGCGCTGATATGTTCCTTCCAGAAAAAACTAGACGATGCATATTATCCAGAACGTAAATAGGATCGTTAAATGGATACTAGTATCTAATGAAATCTTGACAGATTTGTATAAGGCATATATCATAATTCAACACATGTAGCAAGCTTCATCAGATTTTTCTCAATCAGATTTTTATATAGCATAGGCAGGAGCGTCTCGAGGTTGATTTTGAATCCGGGAAGCATGGCACGAATTGCTTTTTGCCCCCCCCCCCATGATGAAAACAGGAGATTTTCACAGATGCATAGTGAGACATATACCCAGAGCAAAGTGTGTACAAAATTCTCTGGAAGAAATTTATTCAGCAGATGTCTCTAAAAAGTTCGCAAACTTGTCACTTCTTTATAGAGATTTTCTTGTTGTTGGATCAGTTAAAAAATTTTAACGACTCTCAGTTTGGCACCCTCATCCAAACGGGGCCCCGGGCGGCCGCCCTGGTCACCTGTCCCTTGATCCGCCCCTGAGCATAGGGATAATAAATACATCAAGATCTGTAAGGATGAAATAATAATAATACCAAAAAAAATCCCTTCAATCATAAAAAGCATTTTCAAATCATTCAATTGTTATAATGGGTTAAAACACCATGAAAAAGCGTTTTGAATTCTTTTCCGTTTTTTAAAGGTTATTATTTTTACAACAACCCATTCAGTACGTCAAATAATATTATGGCCTCAAAATGGATTTTTCAAATAATAAAGTAATTTTCAATTTTATTGAGAAATTAGATATGTACGAGTAAGAATGTGGATTTAAATATTAGGGATTTTTTTCAGCTGAATGGCCCAATAAGAATTAATGGAAAATAATGCTATTAGTAGCTTGCATAGGGCTATTAAACTCGGTTAAGGCACAGTCGAAAGAATCGCTTTGAACCTTAAGAGAAAACTGGAATTGGGTTTGAAGAGAACCTGTTTATAGGCATAGATTCGGGACCTACACCTGACACCGTTGAATCAGGTATATGAACTGTAGCTGGAAATTCTATAGAAATCAAAGACATATGGAAAGGATACTATTGAAAATAACTAGCGAATATCGCGAAAGAAATGTGTAAGTAAAGGTGCAATTACGTTGGACGATGCTATGGTCACCAAAATCAAATGTCTTTATTGCAGTCAGCTGGTCATATTACAGGAAGATCTGATCAACCATTGACTGAGTTGATAGGTTCTAGAGGACATCATAAAAGCTTCCTCCAACCAGATAGATTGATAATAAGAAGAGTTGTAATAATAATAATAACTATATTATATATTGCTATTGATGACGAAGAAAGCAAAACCATGTCTTATTAACATTCAGAAGAATTACGAGGTCTCCGGCCTTTAAATAACCCCAGCTTCATCATTATTAGATTGTTATTTATTTAATTATTTATTCCTTTTCTGGCCTCTAAAGCCAGGGACGCATTCATGTTACTGATACTAAATTATTAAAAAAATTAGCAAAACCAAATTACGCCACCATGTTTATCAGTAGAGTTTAAATTATTTAATTCGACTTCGAATGAAGAAGTAAATTTTAGCCCTGTATGTATTCCATAATATAATTTAAGATTTCAAAGATGAAGCGAATTTTTACTTAGAGTAAACTATGCCATAAACCAGGAAATCATTATATAATAAAAAGAGTTTTGTAAAATTTTTATAGTGTAAAAATCTTAATTATTGAATTAACTCATAACTAATTAATATACTCCCTAGAATTTAATATTTACTGACTTATGAAAATATTTAAAACAATTTTAAATCAAGAAAAAGTGATGTACAGTAAATATCGAAAGCATCAAAAATTTAAAAAAACTGTACTCTGCCTTACGGGAACACACCTTATTCCCAGATAAAGGTTTATACCTTTTTGTTGCCGACAGTTAAGTTGTCACCTGTCATTTTTTAAAAGCCACAATTACTTAATTTTTTCTGCTTCTGATATCCAGTGAAGTCCCTCTTAGCAGATATGGTTAGATAAAAATTCCCCGGCAAGAAATATTTCTAACAATAATACTCCACTCTGTTGGTCACCTCTCTTTTACGGACAATTCCTTCTTTCCGGTGACCATCTGTTAATGAGAGGTTTTATGATATATGATTTAAAATTTATTTTATTATAATTTTATAAAATTTTTCAGAACACATGAAACAAAACAATGGATACTTTTAAGTAATATCGTTTCGGCGTTATATATATCATGAAAGCTATATTCCTTAGAATAAAGCTTACACACAAAAAAAAAACTTCAACAATTATATATATATGCGTAGCAAAATCATTTGTTACATATTGATTACTTTCTGTCACATTGATGTAAGTAATGCCATATTACCTGTCCCTCAATGGTTTAACCGATATATCAATATTTATGGCGAGAACAGAACTAGTCAAACAGAACAAGCGTTTACAGATGTTGACATTGGGGTGACGCCTTAGGCTATTAGGATCCATTTCCTTGTCAATTGCATATTAATTTTATGATCATTTTATCTGCACCTTTAAATTCTCGCCTTTTTTAATTACTACAAACACTCAAAAAAGCCTTATACTACCTGCTTATTTTAACTTGATCGAATCGTTTGAAGAGTTGAAAAAATGTATAAGAAGCCATATTTTTATCTATTCCCCTTTTCAGTCAAAAATATGAAATCCCTATTTTCTGCCTGACTGGATTTAAAGAAACACTCTTTGCAGATGTAAAAGCCTAACCGTTATTTACTTAAGTTTCTTCGATGCTCGAAAAAAAAAAACGAGAATGCATGAACATTTTCTTTAAATCGGAAAAAAAGTGCTTACTTCTAATCGTAATCAAAATAATCTCAAATGCAAAAAGAAAACTTATTCCGCGGCCAAAATCTGATTCCAAATTTTTCCACTCCATTCCCATTTAATTTATATTTTAATTTCTTATCAAAATAAGCAAATGTATAAGTTTTTTAGTAATTAAACTTTAATAAACACTTAGATTTGTTGTGAAGTAACGATCTCAATTATTTTGGAAAAATAAAAATTTTCTCTTCTATGTATATTTATTATAGATAAGGTAATGTTTTACATCATCTGAATGCATTTGTTAAGATATTTAATTTAAAAAGAATATGAGACAACCCAAGTTTTAAGTCGTCATCGCTCTCGTAAATTACATTTAATGTAATAGATAACAATTCCAATACTGCAAAATTACCTTACCTTTATGCCGTATAAAACAGCGTACCTTTATGTAGTGAACAGTGAAAAAGAAATCTACGTATGAAATCTATTATTGTTTCTTCTGTGCATCAAAAAAGACGAATTGTGACAACTTAAAAATGTATTTCTTTCTCTACTACTTCAAATCTTCTTATTTGTAGACAGCGATTCGCGTGATAAAGGACGATTTTATAGATTATATACGCACATGACTATGCATGCATGCGTGTGTGAGTGAACTCCATAGACATATTAAAATTGGCTGGAGTGCATTCGGAAGAACAGTTTTATCCTGAATGGGAAATTGCCTTTTTGTCTAAAAAGAAAAGTCTTCAAAAAGTGTGTATTTCCAGTACTCTTTAATGGATCAAGGACATGGAGTCTAACAGTTGCAGCAATATGGAAGTTACAGACAACCTAAAGGAGCATGGAGAAGTGCATGCTAGGGATAACTAGGAGGGAGCGGAAAAGAAACGCCTGGGTGCAAGAACAAACAGGAGTAGAGGACATTGTTGTTAAAGTAAAGAGGTAGAAATGGTGATGGGCTGCGCACATTGCAAGAAGAACTGATCAACGATGGACAACTGAAATACTTAACTGGATTCCAAGAAACTGCCGAAGACCTAAGAAACGACCACAAACTAGATGAGTGGACGAAATAAGAAAACAGGTTGGAGTAACACGGAAACGAATTGCTCATGATATACTTGCGTAGAAAGCATTTGGAGAGACCGTCATCCCTTCTAAATTACTAAAATATTTTAAAATTAATTATATTCTGGGTTTATACTATTTTTAACTAATTTTTGATCAATATTACTTCATTCAGTATTAATCACAAATCTCAATTATTGTAGTCAGAAAAAGCAAACCAATAACAGGGATTTTGTGCGGTCCCTGATGAAGAACAAAATTCTTGGTATTGTTTAATCTTTTACTCCTCTTCACCTTTTACTACTACAATGTCAATTTTTATTCTGAGATGTTTCTACTATTTTAATTTACTTGGTTTGACTACCTTGTGTGATATTACTTTACAACTTTAACTTTGTCCAAGTTAATATACATTTAAATATGTGTATTTATGTATATTACATTAGAAAGTACTACATGTCACAATCATACTACAATTTTGCTATATATATATATATATATATATCTGTGTATGCATGTGCTTGTGTTTAATATAACATAACTTATAAGGATTTTGACATGTAATCACCAGGGAAATTATATACTTAACAACACTAAAATTAAAACAAGATAAACATAAATATAAATAAATAAGATAAAAGTGGACTAAATAAAAATTTTCCAGTACCAGTAATTTTGTTCTTCATCAGGGACCACAGAAAATCCCTATTACCTCTTTGCTTTTTCTGACTATAAATATTGAGATTTGTGATTAACAATGAACCAACAGTAATAAAAATTAGAGGATATATATACAATAATTGTAAATAGGACAATTTCAATATAAATTATAGTATATAAAAAGTCAAAGAACCAAGGAAATAATAAACACAAGTGTTGAGCAAATATTTACCATTTGTCTTAATTAACCTAAAGGTTCAGCGCTTTCAAACACATTTCAGCTATTTTTTCTCAAGTCAAAATGATAGCAATGGACCTAATGTTATTTTGTCTTATAAATGGAATACCTGAAAATTATTCAAAAACTTGAATGCAAAACGTCATATAAGACCGATGTTTGCCCATTTATTGCATTTAGTTTAACATGTATGAAGGACGGTAATCTTTCCTTGGAACGTAAGACAAAATTATTTTTTCACTTGATTATCTGAAAATTTTCGGCAATTTAAAAGTGTATGATACTGTATCAAAAAAAAGCTTTTCATGAATAAAAGCGGTGACTTTCAATAGCAAAAATTTAGTAAAATACATTCCGCCCTGTTAATATATGTATATATATAGTAGTTTTTCAATACTCAGATTTGTTCCGCGCTTAGGGAAACGATCTTTTCTTTGAAATTGACAGTACCGGTATATGAAAACTTTCTATTCTCTAATTCAAATATTCTTGTGTGCACAATTCTTTATTTTCTAACACGTAAGTATTCTATTAGCCTATACGAGACATCGACAAGAAAGCAAAGTATATGAAATATTTCACTTTCGGGGGTTCCTTATATTTGAAAGTCAATTTTTCCTAAAACCTTTATCTTCGCTAATATTAAAGCTAATCAAACACATTGCTGACCATTGAATGCTGACTGATTATACTTTCCATTTGCAAAAATTTGACGAACATAACAATCATGCAAAGAAAATGACAAAAGTTAGATCTATTTCATTCAGCAAACGGCGCGCTTCTCTGTAGTACAATCAACAAGTTCTTACCTCGAATCCTCGGTCTTCACAAACGAAAGTTCCGTTTCTTATTCCTCTTTTAAAATCTCGTAGATGAAGAGTTCCAAATAAGCAGAAATATTACGGTGTTGAGTCTAATGCGGTGCACTTAAAAAATGTGCAAAAGAAAACAAATTATAAAAAATACCGTAAAAATCTTTGCACAAAGTTAAAGCGGTATCGGCATTACAGAATAACTATTTTTCCAAATGGCAATTAAAAAGGTAGCTTAATTGTTAGACCTCCGATTAGACCTGCTCTCTTCTGGATCCAAGAGTGTCAACCCAAATAGGTTGAACCTGTGAGAATCGAATTTTGTTCCCTCAAGGAAGAGGAACCTGTGGAGCAATGATTCGTAGGGACCTGCCTGTTAGCGCCACTAAGGTGACCTGCAGCGCCCTCTGTTGCACCTACTATTTTCTAAGCCGAACCGCTCTCATTCTACGAACAAACAAAAGATTTCATTTTTCTTTCAAACCTGAATCTTCGAAATTCAATAAAGTTTAGCGATGCATGGTTTTCATTTATGTATTTTTCATATAAGAATGGTGAATTGTCATACAAGATAAATTAATTTTAAACTATTTTAAGGAAAGAAAGAAAATAATGAGTCTTTCTGTCTTTTTTACAACAAATCATATCATTTTATATGATAAGGATCTTCCGTCGGTGAAATTGATCAATTTTTCTCCAAATGATATCATTGCTTCACTTAATAAATCTCCGATCATCTTCTAAGAAAACAGTTTATAATCAATTTATAATCAATTAGTACAGAGAACAAAAGCAAGCAGTTTTCTAAATGTCACATCTATTTCCAATACGAAGCTATTGATTTTCTTATGAATATCATTAAAATAGGTACGGAATTTAATTATTGGTATCATTGTGTTTCAGAAATAAAGAGTATTGATAGGACGATGCTGAAACTAAACTTGTCATACGTATGGCAATTGACAGTTATTTCTATACAATGTCAATTTCAACAGAACTAATCATAATTGAGTATTCATTGATTGCATTGTAATTTTATCCACAAAGAAGCAACTAATGACACGCAGTTTGACGCAAACGATTATAAACTCATTTCATTTCCAGAATATAAAACATGTTCTCGTTTTTAACTCCGATGTTTTCCAAGAAAAATACTAATGTTTGGTAATGCGTTTCTTCCCTTATTTGAAAGTCTGTTTAAACGAAATAGATGAAAGTGAGGAGATGCAAACAGTTTTTTTAATATATTTATTCTTGTTATGGTTGTCGCCCTATCCTTTGGAAGTATATTTGTTCATCCATAGATTGTAAACTATCAGGTTGTAAAATTAAAAATTAAAAAACTTTCACATTTATTGTAACATACCTTTTTCAAATTAACATGATGTTCCAATGGAAAAAAACGATCACTAAACAGAGAAAGACGTTAGTCTGAATGTATAATTCTCTGAACTATCGCAATGACCATAAACTATCGTTTCTAAACAGAAATAGCCATTCATTAGAAAAACATTATTGAAAGAGATTACTCAATTTAGATCATGTATGTATTTATTGCAATGTTTTCTCCGAAGTTTTGACTGCATCGCTGTCTGTCATTTCAGCACTTCAATTTGAATTTTTAAAAACAATCTTGTTCACTTTACCCTAGTACTGTAGTCGAAATTCGATGCAAAATTCCTGTGAATTAGATTGTCAATGTACAAGTGTTTGTATGGAACAAATTTACGAATCGGTCGTTTTCAATTTCGACTCTGATGGTTTTTCAACCTTTGAAACAGAACGAAGAAAAAGACATAACTTCAGTTTACAACTCGGACACAATCCAAACAATCAGACAATGGCTTGAAGAAACCACAAGGGAAATTTTTTTTCGATTCAATAATCAAACAACCGGATCTGTTGCAAAACCAGTAAGGGTCGAAAACAATTAAATGTACATTCAAAGTACTCATATCTTTATTTTTTGTCATGAGTGTTACTATGTTCGGAATTTGTAGTGTCCACCAATGGCTTGATAATGTTCAAACCGGACATTTCCTAGGAAAAACTATCTATTTCGCTTCTTACAGAGTAAGCAAAAAGTACATTTATTATCTCCTATTTTTATGTTTGTTTGTTTGTTTGGCTTTTTTATGGCGCAAGAGCATCTGGGCTATACTGCGCCAAGATATTTTTATGTTGTTCCCCAGTAAACGTTATTGCTGAAAAAGGATCAATTTACGTTAGTCCCACATTATCATGGAAATTTACGGTGATGCTTAAAAAATTATCAGACCTTTATTTACTGTGACTTACTTTGTATAGCGAATATGGCTCAGTTTTTAAAAAATAACTGTTGGTTAGTAAACATCGCCTTTATTGTAAGGTTCATTCATTGCTATGAATACCAAATGCCTGTTTTCCTATAAATTTGTGAAATATTTTATTTTCTGCTATTTTTCCCATGAAAACTGATAAACAACTTTCCCATTCGAGAGCGGTTGTATATAAAATATTGTGAAGAAATTTTTGGGCGTTGAAACATATTTAAATAAGCTAATATTTTATTAAACCAATATTTGCCTACTGGTAATTCGTAAGCTCAATTAAAAATCGTGGAGGAAAGCGTATTTTATTATTAAGAATATAGTTTAATTTTGTTTTCAATACCATTTATCCAATTATAATAAGATATTTTCTAAAAATCATGTTACTAAAACTTTTGATTTTTTTTTATATTATATTTGAATTTAATTTCTAGTAGCTTGATTATTTCATTTTACTATTAGCAATTTCTAAAATGCACATTTAGATTTAATGCTAAATTTAAATACTGCTCGTAAATATATTGTTGATATGTTACTTATTATAAAGTTAAATCTGATGACGTAACACTATGCAGAATAAATAACAAATGGAAAAAACAACGTTTTTAAGTGTAGTAGAAATTTTATTCGACAAATTTCAACGCGTTTCGCACTGACTTTGGCCCTCCCTCGTCAGGAATACATGTCCGTCTGGCACTGAAACAAACAACGAAGTGTTGCCGATTCACAGATGGGTGGTGTTGTTTTAATAGCAACTTTTTAACCGGAAACGGTATCTAACCGGCAACACAATATATATCATCATCATCATCATATTCAACCATTATCTATCCACTGCTGGATGAAGGTCTCTCCAAATGCTTTCCACACAAGTCTATCCTGGGCCATTCGTTTCCACGTCACCCCAACCTGTTTTCTTATTTCATCCACCCATCTAGTTTGAGGACGTTTTCTAGGTCTTCGGTGGTCTCTTGGAATCCAGTTCAGAATTTCTGTTGTCCATCGTTGATCAGTTCTTCTTGCAATATGCCCAGCCCATCGCCATTTCAGCCCTTTTACTTTAACAATGATGTCCTCTACTCTAGTTTGCTCTCTCACCCAAGTGTTTCTTTTTCGATCTCTCCTAGTTATTCCAAGCATGCACCTCTCCATGCTCCTTTGCGTTGTCTGTAACTTTCGTATTGCTCCAACTGTTAGACTCCATGTCTCTGATCCATAAGAGAGGACTGGCAATACACACTGGTTGAAGACCTTTCTTTTTAGACACAAAGGCAATTTCCCCTTCAGGATAAAACTGTTTCTTCCAAATGCACTCCAGCCAAGTTTAATACGTCTGTTGAGTTCTTTCATAATGTTGCCATCCATTGAAATCAGCTGGCCAAGGTAAATATATGAATCAGCAATTTCTAGCTCAGTGTTGTCAACTTGTATTTTTATTTCCTCTACGAAATTATTGAACATGATCTTAGTTTTTTGAAGGTCATCTTGAGTCCAACTTCTCTATTTCTAGTCGAGAGCTCCTGTGCCATATCCTTGAGTTTTGATGGGTTCGTTGAAAAAATAACAATGTCATCAGCAAACCGCAAATTATTTAAATATTCAATACTTATTTTTATTCCCTTGTTATTCCAATTTATCTGCTGAAAAATCGTCTGTAAAGTTTAAGTAAAAAGTTTTGGAGGAACCGTATCTCCCTGCCTCACACCTTTACCAATTTTTTTTTTCAACCATACCAATTTTTTTCACGCTGACCGCTGCCTTGATCAGGAGCACTCCAGCACCTGGAGACTAGGGGCCATGGTTTTTGGTGTATTAGCATATTGGAGGAATTAGCCATCATTTCACCACGCTGGCTAGACGGGTTGGTGAATTAGCCCTCCCCTTCCGCCTTTCCATCCGTGCAGCAAATATTAATTTGCCTCTTGGATAGAAAGCCCAGCCTGCACCACTTGAAGGCGGGGTAGGACACTAGGTTACTGGCCCGGCCGGTTCCACACATCGTCACATACGTTCAGCGTGTGGGTCTCCTTCCAGTTAGATACCAGCAACCCTTTTGCAGGCCATATATACACAATATATTACCTTCCTCTCTTGTTCCTTCATCTCCATAATCATCTCCGTAGTGTAATTTTCATACTCCTAATCATTATTTAGTTCTGTAGATATTATTTGTAAAACTTTTAAAAACTTTTTTGTGTTGATAATTGGTTGTTTTTCCAGTAAACATCTCGATTCTATGAAGAAAGGTTGTTGTTTTCTGTAAACATCTCGATTCTATGAAGAAAGGTTGTTGTTTTCTGTAAACATTCTGAGTCTGTGAAGAGGGTTGGCAGTAATGCAGAATGAAGAAAACAGCTTACGGAAAGTGAAACATCACTAGGGTAATATGGTCTGTAATATATGAAACATCTGCCTCTTAATAACCGGAAGAAAGAGCTCCGTAAATTCAATTTTGGGAACAGACGAACGGTCGGTAATTGCAAACTGAATTAGGAGAATTGCCATGTTTAACAAATGAGCGGCAATTTCTTCCATTGCTTTTAATTGTCAGGGTACGAACTAGGAGAAAATTTTAATGTGATCTATTGACAAAAGTAAGGAATCAATCTGAGAAATATATTTCCATAACTTGTGCTTATTTAAAACTAGTGTCTTTTTAAATGAATTACTACGAAAAATGCGAATTTAAAAAAAAAAAAAATGAGAAGAGTAGGCTTGTAACGCTTTTAAAATTAGCTCGTACAACCAACCTCAGTCTAAACTTTATAGATCTAGTTTACATCTTACAAGTTAATTTTCCAAGAAATCTTTATCGATTAAAATAGACTAATAAAGTCAATCAACTCGTCTTTAAAAAGTTGCCGTCTAACAGCCGCAATAAATGGAAATATGATGGCATTCTATTTTCTTCAATCTATATCTTTCGCAACTTACTTTAATGCACGATCTTCTTTGGAAAACACCAATTGTTTTCTAATGAAAATATAGTGTGTGGTCTTATATGATTCAAATCTGCGTCACGAAATGTTGCTGAAAGAAGCAGGAGAGTAAATGCCCAGGTACCGGGTGAAAATTTAATAATATCAAGAATAAAATTTGTCATTAAGCCTAATTGTTCGGGGGACCAGACCTGCTAAACGGCTCAAGAGCCCGTAAACCATGTCCTCGGCTTTGCCTGTAAGGTACTAAACCATGAACAAACCATTTTCTATACTTATTTATAGTATATTTACATAAGTATGCTTATTTATAGTGTATTTACTTATAGTATACTTACTTATGGTGTGTTTACCTATAGTATACTTACTTATAGTGTATCTACTTATAGTATACTTGCTTGTAGTATATTTATTTATTTATAGTGTATTTACATATAGTGTATTTAATTATAGTAGTAGGGAAGTGTCTGTTCTTCCACACGGGTCGGCTGCGGGTCTGGCGTGGGGTGGGGCCATGGGGTATATGGGTGAAGTGGGAATTGCAGTCTCCACGCAACCCTGTTGTCGAGTTTTTAATTGGCGCGCTTTTTTTATTTGGCGTTTTTTTTAACTTCACAATTTTTTATTAATCGCCAGGGGTTTTTTTAATCGAAAGTTTTTAATTTTTATTTTTTTCAATCGCGAGGGCTTTTTTTTTTCCTTCCAATTAATTACGAATTTTTACTCTTTTTTTTCAATATTTGTTTAACTTTTTTGTTTAATCTAAATTAATTTTTCTTAAAGTTTACGAGTGTTAAATTCATGATTACGCGTTGCCTAAAATAAATAAATTTAACACGGAATAAAATCCGCCAGAATAAGTTTAAGATTTTGAGATTAATTATAAGGCAAAAGTAGCTAAACGTTATTGTGTTGTTATGATTGTTATCTAATTACAATTAGATAATTACAATCACATTCAAATTCAAATTCTTATATTAAATTATATTCTATGATTGGTGATTTCATTTTAACCCCAGCTCTCACTTTCGTCCCTAACAATTATCAGCGTTTTCCAACCAAGTCTAACGTGAATTTTAACGTTAGGTTTCGTTCCAGACATTTTGACAGCAAATCAATAGGGGGTCCCCACCTCGAGCCGGGGTTCCAAGAAATGCAGAAGTGGTTCTCCCCCAGCTCCAGGACGGGATTCAAAGAGAAGCAGAACTGGTTGTAACACAATTTAATTATGTGTTCTTTTCTAGCTAAAATTTCCTGCAACGGGATGTTTTTATGCGCATCACAATATCTTAAAAATCATTGTTTAGCTGTTTTTTCATGTGACTAACTTCCAGTCACAGCTCTCTTAGTGGTAATACTAATCATATTTCTATCAAGCATCGGCTTTGGACTTCACTTTCTCCCCAGCCCCTATCTAGAGAACATTATGATGATTTTGAAAATTCATCATAATGTTTTTATAATCCTTGCGATTAAATTTTCAAAACTAATTTTAAATTATAACGCTTCTATAATCCTTCCGATTAAATCTTTCTAATTTTATTGATTTTTTAATTATAACATCTCTATAATCCCATCGGTTAAATCTTTCTAATCTAATTTTATATTATAATGCGTCTATAAACCTTTCGATTAAATTTTTCTTATTTCTTTCATCGATTTTTAAATGATAGCATCTCTATAATCCTATCGATTAATTTTTCTAATTTTATTGATATTGCAAATTATAACGCTTCTATATTCACTTTAGAGATGTCCTACGCAGAAATTGTCGCTAGTCAGGCAGAGAAGGCTCTCACCGACTTCAGCGATGTTGAGTTGTCCCCGTGGGAATATGAAGACTCGGTAAGTGATTGCATCATTATTATTTCGCGTAATCGGTCTCTCGCTTTTTGCATGATAATGTGTAAAAATAATAACGCAGATGTTAGGTACACGATTTTTATTTATATGTAAGCCATTTTACAATACGTGTTTTTCAGTTTTTGTGATACGCTTCACCATTCTCATATCGGAAAAATAACCATCTAAACATTTTCCTCGTAGCTGAATTTACGTTTTTCGTATGGAAGAGGGGTAGCTAGCGGTGGATTTGGGAACTTCTTTCGATTTCTATTGTTTCGAGAGGATATTCCTCTTGATCGTGATATATAAATGTACATGATGGTCAGATGTCCCCTTTTTAGCGATCGCGGCACTCTCTAGTGGAGAATTCTGGTATTTTTTGTACATATCTTGTTTTCAGGAACATTCCTCTCGCTCGTTGTATATACCTATCTGATGGTCACCTGTCCCTTTTTTAGCGATCCTAGCCCGTCTATCGATGGATTTCGGCATTTTTTTTCGATTTTCATTTTTTCGAAGGATATTTCTCTCGATCGTTGTATCGGCTGGACACATGCCCCGTTTTTTAGCGAGCGTAGCTCACCTAGCTGAGGATTTTGGTACTTTTTGTAAATATCTTGTTTTCAGGGACATTTCTCTTTCTCGTTGTGTGTATGTACATGATGGTCACGTGCTCCTTTTTAGCGATCCTAGCTCTCCTAGCGGAGATTTTGGTACATTTTGTAAATATCTCGTTTTCAGGGACATTTCTCTTGTTACGCGCCGCTTTTATAGTGATCTTTGCTCCCTTAGCAAAGGATTTTGGTGTTATTTTCATTTTCTTTTTTCCAGAGATATTTGAATTAGTCGTTGTATATATGTATCGGATGGTCACGTGTCTGATTTTTAGCTATCCTAGCTCTCCTGGTGACGGTTTTTGCCATTTATCTCTATTTTTTAAGGGCTATTTCTATTGGTTGCTGTATAAATATATCTGATACTTCTACATAAATGGCTAAGTCAGGTCGGATTGCACGAATATCAGGTGCCTTTTTATTAAACTTCCATATTTTTTATTTTTTTTAACTCTTTCTAAATTTTTTATCTTTTCTAATGTTTTTTTACTTGTGTTCTTAATTTTTTATACACGGCTAACTTTTATTTTTCCACTTACTTTTTATTTTTATAAATCTTATCTTTTCTTTTATTTCCTGTTTATTTTTTATGTTATTATATTTTTATTAAATTCTTTTATATATTTTATATATTTTTATTTTATGTTATTTTTTAATTTTTATACTTTTTAACTGTTATATATATTTTTTTATTTTTTTCCTATAGACGTACATCCACCTTCAACAATACGACATTATGGTGCTACCCAAATCATCAAGGCGTTGTTCTGAAACCTGACCAATTCTTTCAGATTCTCTACAATGAAAAGCAGTGGTTAAACTTCGAGGATACATTTCCCTCTTCGTCCTATCATTTCAAAGGCAACCTCACCGTTCAAAGTTCTACGGAGTATATCAAGTTTTCCCGCATGAAATTCTTAAACGAGGATGAAGTAAATGAGAAGTCAATAACCCTAAATTCCTCCCAATGGAAGAAACTGTTTAAGGTGAAAAATGTGGTTGCCCGTTGTATTATAGAATCTAACTTGGCTGCTATTTCCTTTATATCTGTTTACCATGAG
>QLNU02015360.1:36978111-36993590 GCA_006491805.2 Dysdera silvatica
AACACGCTGACATTATAATAACAAATAATCTGATTACTATTTCAAAAAATACGAGATGACTTATTTCACTAGCTAATATTTCATCCGAATACGAAATAATTGTTTTTGAAACTGCTAATTTCAAAATTGAAATGGGGGCTTTCTTTTTCAAAACTCATTAGATTTTCGGTTATTATATTAATACCATCATAGTATACAAATTTCGAAGTTTAATTAAATTAATTATGACATTAATTAAATATTTAAACACAAGATTATTAGATTAAAAAGTTGGTCTCCTTGTGTAATTAACAAAATTCTTGATTCGAAAGGAAATCATACAGAAAGGAGTCACTAAGACGAAATGCAATCAATTAATAAAATACGCAAATTTAATTTACTGAATACATGTGAGAATATCTAATTGAGAACATTAGAATATTTCTTTCAGCGATGCTCTCTTCTTTACAATTCTACAATGCGTAATTAAATTGTTCTATGTTTTCGGTCCGTTAATGATAAATATTATATAATCATTATCGAACTCATACTTGTAATCAACAAATTTCTGTATAAATTTTTCTTGGTTATTAATTTAGATTTGTAAAACTTTTAATAGTCACTTTCAATGGCAACTTTTAAAGTTACAATTTAGCTGGATTTGCTAAATTTTCTAATTTTAGTGATAATATAGCAAATGAAATTGGCACAAGTTCTAATAGAGTGGTTTTCAAGCTCCATATCCGACGGAATCCTTTCTTTACCATATACGTAACCACGGATCCTATATATGAACATTATTTTAAAAAAACTCGAAAGGGCTATTATTTATTAGTGAGTGGGCATAAATGTAAAAATGAGCAATAAATCAATATAAAAATGTAAGTAATATTTTATTGTCGTGGGGTATTTGTAACGGTTATTTAAGGCATAGGGGTTGTTATGAGAGAAAATTACAACAGAATTCGCATTATTCATGGGGGGGATTACAGAATTTAAATCAAACTTTTACAGATATTCTTGTGAATTTCGGTGATGTATTACAAGTTGACAGGAAAACCCTGAATATACTTTTAGAAACACTTTTCGAGTATTGAACAATTACCACTTACGCTGTACTATCAAGTGGCTTTAAAAACACAAAATTGAAAATTCATTTAAATTAACATATTTGAACATTATTTGAAATGGAACAATTTTAATTAAATATAAATAGTTTTCGGAAAATTAATGCTATTTCTATTATGTAAAATAAAGAAGATGGCGTAAAACATTTTTATGATGCTGTTGGAATTCTAAAATCTTTCATATATTTAAAATGGTCGTTGTTCGCAACATATAACATCGATCAAGCACTCGCAATCCTTTTTCAAAAAGTACTAATGTCAGCTGTAGTAAATAAGTAAAAGTAATATGCTTATATAATTTATGTAAGTTTTTCTTCCCATCTTTATTTCTATGCGTTTATTTTTCCTTTATAAATGAAGACATACAGTCACTATATTCTAATAACCACAAACAACTGCTGTTTTGTTGCTGTCCAAAGTTAATTGAATCATTATCTCGAATAACTGTCAGAGAAAAATAATTCACTCCATGTTCCCCACACCTCTGAGGATTTTCAAACTCGGAAGGGAGCAGGACGAATAAACATCCCTATGCTTCTCATCCCAACTCCTCAGGGGTTGTTTTAAAATTGCAAACGTTTAAAGATGTGCAATGCTCTAAATGTTTTAAATTGCTCACTACAGGGCCCACTAAACCTTTCGTGCGCAAAAGCATTTATATAAATTTTTTTAGGTCCTTAACGAGCGTCAAAACTAATAAAAGTTGTAATTTTGGAAATTAAATTATTTTCTTATATGCACATTATGAAATGTACGTATTAATATATATATAGAGAGAGAGATTCCCTTGTTTATATAATTGTTCTCGAAAATTAATTATTATTTTCTTTCGTGTTAGTCATAAAGCTTCAACGATTATTGCCCAATGTGGCCGTGAGTGCAGGGTTTCAGATCCTTGACTTACTATGTATGTCCAATGTTTCCGACATAGAAATAATAAGGAACGTACATAAACACGTTTCACATAATTAGTATAGAAGATATTGAACATTTTCGTAGAGAAGTTAAATGGGAAATATCTTCTATTACTTAACTGTACAATGATTTTCGAAACCCATGTATAAGTAGCTCAAACTAGAGCTTGTTTGTTTTGGAGAAAAAGAGACGCTTTCCCCATCCTGGATTCGAACCAGGGTTCCTCCGTTTAGCCCGGAGTGTCTTGGACCGCTAGACGAATGAGGACAGGAAACAAAGCTCTCTTTCTCCGTATGTAAAGATGTAAGATACTATTGCCCTTCGCAGGGATAACACAATTGCCAAATAATGGTCAACACACAAAGCTACCGAGGCGAGTTTTTTTGTGAGTTTTCGTGGGGAATTTATTATACAATAATTTTCGACAACCACGTATTAGTCGCTCAAGCTTGAGAGCTTTTTGTTTAGCAGAAAGGGAATGGCCGCCTCTGGGTTTGTTCGGGCCTCCCGTTGAGCCCCCCAGTGTCTTGACGCTAGACGGCTAGGCGGTCAAAAACTCTATAAGAAAATTGTAATGTGCATTATTTGTTGAGAGGGAAACTGTATATATGAGTATGAAATATTATATGAGAGAAAAGGATAACCTCTTTTCTATAGCCTAAAATTTATCATCCCTTCTATTTTTAATATTCAATAATTATTTCGATATTAATAATTAAAAAAACGTAACAATTAGTTGCTTATTTTAAAGGGAAGATTTGTAAATTGAAACAAAACACGCAAACTTAAAATCAATATTTATTGGCGACACACTACACTAATATAATGGAAAAAACAATTACCCAAAATTTATTGTTTTACTTAATTAATTGCAAAAATAAATTTAGTGTAGTTATTTCTTTAATTCCATTAAAACCAATGTATCCAGGAAACGACGTCGTGGAAGAAGTACATTTTCCCATTGCATGCTTTTAATTTCCCAGAATTTCAATACACTTGAATTATGCTAACATATTTCGGCAAAATTATAAAATAAATGAAAAAAAAAACTGGAGGCGGAGTACTTCTTATTCAAAACGCTTCTAAATATGACAAGTAGATTAATTGCAGTGCTAATTAATCGATTACCCGGTAGTTAATATTTTATTAATTCGTTCATATAGATTTTTCTTTATTCATTTTTGTACTAACACGAAAGTAAAGGGCTTCATTGAACTTATTCAAAGGTAACCGAAAGATCAGCGGGGTTCAAAAACTGTTAAGTATTTAAGTAAACGATAATATGGAAATCGATATAAATAATGAAATCAGCAGCAGCGATTCTGTTGTTATGAGATCCTCTAATGTAAGCTCAATTTGCGTCGAAGAGATTAACATTAAAATTACTGTTTGTCATTTGGATTAAAATATATATATATCATCATCATCATATTCAACCATTATCTATCCACTGCTGGATGAAGGTCTCTCCAAATGCTTTCCACACAAGTCTATCCTGAGCAATTCGCTTCCACGTCACCCCAACCTGTTTTCTTATTTCATCCACCCATCTAGTTTGAGGACGTTTTCTAGGTCTTCGGTGGTCTCTTGGAATCCAGTTCAGAATTTCTGTTGTCCATCGTTGATCAGTTCTTCTTGCAATATGCCCAGCCCATCGCCATTTCAGCCCTTTTACTTTAACAATGATGTCCTCTACTCTAGTTTGCTCTCTCACCCAAGTGTTTCTTTTTCGATCTCTCCTAGTTATTCCAAGCATGCACCTCTCCATGCTCCTTTGCGTTGTCTGTAACTTTCGTATTGCTCCAACTGTTAGACTCCATGTCTCTGATCCATAAGAGAGGACTGGCAATACACACTGGTTGAAGACCTTTCTTTTTAGACACAAAGGCAATTTCCCCTTCAGGATAAAACTGTTTCTTCCAAATGCACTCCAGCCAAGTTTAATACGTCTGTTGAGTTCTTTCATAATGTTGCCATCCATTGAAATCAGCTGGCCAAGGTAAATATATGAATCAGCAATTTCTAGCTCAATGTTGTCAACTTGTATTTTTGTTTCCTCTACAAAATTATTGAACATGATCTTAGTTTTTTGTAGGTTCATCTTGAGTCCAACTTCTTCACTTCTAGTTGAGAGCTCTTGTACCATGTCTTGGAGTTCTAATGGGTCCGTTGAAAAAATAACAATGTCATCAGCAAACCGCAGATGATTTAAATATTCACCATTTATTTTTATTCCCTTGTTATTCCAATTTATCTGCTGAAAAATCATCTGTAAAGCTGAAGTAAAAAGTTTTGGAGAAATGGTATCTCCCTGCCTCACACCTTTACCAATTTTGATAGTTTTGGTATCTTTATGTAACCGAAATTTTGCACTTGCATTTTTATACACACGTTTCACCATGTCAATGTACACTTCCTCGATGTCTGTTGATCTTAAAGAGTTGATGACTGCTGATGTTTTAATAGAGTCAAAGGCCTTCTCATAGTCAATAAATGCCACACACAATGGAAGTTCATATTCATGTGTTCTTTCAATTAATTCTCTTAATACTTGAATATGGTCCACTGTACTGAATCCACTTCGAAATCCAGCTTGTTCTCTTGGTTGAGCTGCATCTAATTTTTTCTGCAGGCGATGTGTTAGCACTTTTGTGAAGATTTTATAAATAGCAGGTAACAAGCTAATTGGTCGGTAATTTTTTAAATCCTCTTTATCACCTTTTTTATGCAAAAGAATTACTGTTGCAGAATCCCATTGGTTTGGTATGTTACCACTGTTGAGGCATTTGGTAAAGAATTTTGCGAGTATGTCTTCTACATGTTCTCCAGCTTCTTTTAAGATATCTAATGTAATGCCATCATCGCCAGGGGCTCTTCCTTTCTTCATACTTTTTATTGCAAATGAAACTTCTTCTTTTAAGATTTTAGGAGCTGTTCCTTCGACTATTTCAATGTCTTCGTTTAATTCACTGTTACTTTCGTATAGATTTTTGTAGAATTCTTCAACTCTTCTAAGTATTTCTTCCCTATTTCTTGTTACGGTGCCATCCTCTCCTTTTAATGCAATGATGTGTTTCTTCCCAACAGATAAACTTCCTTTAACAACCCTAAGGCTCTTGTTATTTTCAATGGCTTCCTTTACTAGCTCACAGTTGAATTTTCTTATGTCTTCTTTCATGCTTTTGCGCAGAGTTTTACAAAGTTCTATGTACTCAATCCTGGAACTGGTATTTTGATTGTCCACCTTCATAAGTCTTCGCCTTTTCATGAGTTGTTTCGTCTTCTCAGATAATTTGCTATTCTGCTTTTTACATATTACACCACCAATTTCCCCAGCAGTTTCAATTATTGTCTTAACAATGTTTTCATTTGCTTCTGAGATGTCAACTTCTTCAATAAGTCCTTCCAGTGCAGAAAAGCGATTTTTTAATTCCAACTTGAATGCCTCGGTATTTTCTTTTAATTTCTTTAAATCCACCCTCTTACTTACTTGTTTCCTAATGAGCTTCTGTCGTTCTAATTTAGTATTTAAGTGCACTTTACATCTCACCATTCGATGATCACTTCCAGTATTAAATCTGTTCAGTACACTGCAATCTTCAATAATTGATTTCTTGTTTGCCAGGATATAGTCAATTTCACTAGTTCCCCCATTTGGGTGTTTCCATGTCCATTTTCTTTGCGGTTTCTTCTTAAAAAATGAATTCATGATGCTAAGGTTTTCAGCTTCTGCAAATTCGATGAGTTGATCGCCACGTTCATTCCTTTCCCCATATCCGTATTTACCAACCGATGTCTCTCCTTGTTCCTGTTGTCCAATTCTTGCATTGAAATCCCCCATGATGAGCTTGATATGTTGTTTCCCTTTGGTGTGTAACTCTTTGATTTCTTCATAAAATTCTTCAACCTCTTCGTCGGTATGGCTTGATGTTGGTGCATATACCTGTACTATTTGAAGTTGGTATCGCTGGGTTAGTTGAACAACGAGCCTCGCTGCTCGATCTGATGTACTTTCAACTTCCAGAAGACAGTCTTTAATTCTTTTGTTGATTAAGAAGCCAACACCACTTGTTCTTCCAGTTTCCGTTCCTCTATAATAAAACAAATGTCCACTTTTAAGTTCCACCAACTCTTCACCTTTTCTTCTAACTTCACTGAGTCCTACAATGTCCCATTTGATCTTGTCAAGTTCTTCTTCCAATTCCTGAAGTTTTGCTTCAGAAGCAAGGGATCGTCCATTATACGTTGCCAAGGTCAATAACAAACGGCAGCCTGGGCCATTCCAGTGATTCTTAGCACCCCCTGCTTTCATGCCACACTGACCGCTGCCTTGATCAGGAGCACTCCAGCACCTGGAGACTAGGGGCCATGGTTTCTGGTGTGTCAACATAATGGAGGAATTAGCCATAATTTCACCACGCTGGCTAGACGGGTTGGTGAATTAGCCCTCCCCTTCCGCCTTTCTATCCGTGTAGCAAATATTAATTTGCCACATAAATAGAAAGCTCAGCCTGCACCACTTGAAGGCGGGGTAGGACACTAGGTTACTGGCCTGGCCGGTTCCACACATCGTCACATACGTTCAGCGTGTGGGTCTCCTTCCAGTTAGATACCAGCAACCCTTTGTTAAAATATTTTTATACATATATATATAACAGGTTGGGGTGACATAAAAGCGAATTGCACAGGATGGACTTGTGTGAAAAGCATTTGGAGGAACATTCATCCAGCAGTGGACAGATAATCGTTGAATATGACGATATCAATGTATATATACATATAGATATTATATATTTATTGGCATAATGAAGAAATTGTTATGGGACAAAGACTCAACTGTACTTTAGTACTTCAATATTTATGATAGTCTTTAATTGCATTTTTCATGTGTTTAATAATTCAAAATTTATTCCGATTTATTTACTGATTTTTGGTTGCATTAGATTTGAATGAGCACCTCTGTGTAATAAAAGCAACCATGTATAGAAGACTGCTTATTATTGAATAGTAGGACCTGATTATTTATTTTCTAAGTAAAATTAAATGGATTAAATCAGGTTGTAAATTCCTGAAAAATTCTGCCGCCATATTTTGGAACGTAATATGTTGCCGTGTAATACACTTTATACTTTTGCCACCAAACAATATCATCACAGCTGATATGTACATTCACCGGTTGAAATATCTCCATGATACACTGCAAGAAAAGCTCCCAGTTTTAATTAATCGACATGGGGTCGTGTTCCTTCAGGATAACAAACGTCTAAATATCGTGTTTTACACGCAGTAGAAATTACAGAATCTTGGATGGGAAATATTATTTCACCCACCATATTCCCTGAACTTTGCTCCATTCTAATTTCATTTATTACGGTCTTTGTAGAATTCTTTTGCTGGGAAGAACTTCGATAAAGACGACGCGATGAAACGATAGCTCGATGACTTCTTCGCCTCTTGATCGTCACTCTTCATGCAAAATGAGATATTTCGATTCGTAGAGCTATGAATCTGTGTTATTACCTGTAACAGTGACTACGTTGACGATTGGGCACAGTGCGGTGAAACGGATGTTCAAATTTTTCCGGAAAATTTCTTTTTATAACCTGATATACATTTTTTGTTCCACTTTTATATCTAAATTAATTTTCTAAAATCAGTGACGGTTTTTAAATTGGGGGGAAGGCGGGTCGTAGACCATGACTCTTGTGCACTCAGGTAATAAAGCACCCCTGAATTATGACATTCTATTTGATTAATAATTCATGTGGCTGAGGTAATTCTCTTATCATTGATACGTGGTTAAGTGTATTTTTACATTTTGAGTTATTTAATGCAAGAAACATTTTCTGATTGACTACTCTGTGTAAAAATACAGTGCATAGCATTATTATAAAATGTAAACTAATTTACGGCAGTATATTTAATAATAATAGTTTTCATATAAAATGGAAAATAAGAAAATAAAGTTAGAATAGGGACAGAATTTGAACCATTTTCAAGAGCATCACGCTAACAGAACAAAAATGTAATTCTTAATAGAAATACATGTACGTAAATTTACAAAGTTACATAGTTCAATATTTAAATAAAGATTTTCAAGTGTGCGATAAATTTGACATTCCTTTTGTTTCATATTTTTCTATTATATATATTCAAAATGTAAATCCTCAGTGTTGACAGTTTTTCAGAGAGCATAAATGCCTGAACTATTTCAAGAAACACGAACACACGGTAGTTTGGGAGACTGCATTCATTCGCGATGTACTTGAACCGAAGCTGTGGTTCTTTAATGAAGCACTGTGAACGCAGAAAAGGAAAGTAGAGATTAGACCGATAAGTTATCGTGGAAGATTGGAAATGCTGCGTCCTAGAAATGTGGAGTAGGTTACGTTTTAATCGCAGAATTTAAAAATATATCTTACTTTTAAGCTCTTCGCATCTCCTTTTAATTGCTTTAAACGTGTGAATTTGAACGAACAATAGCTCCATCATAAAATATTTAGATAGAAATATAGAATGGAGAAAGAAATTTAGCTATAATTAATACACGTTTGATTCACTGATTAGTGCATTTTATATTTAAGGATTTAATAGTTTATCAGATACAATTCCACGATGTCGAAAAGTTCTCACAAAAATATCCATTTATGAAAGAAATACTGGTCACTTGAGGAGCGTGAATAAAATATGCTTATACTATGATATTAGAGCATTATAGTTATAATCACCGTATTCATGGATTCACGAGAAATAGTTATTTTATATACGGAAATTGAAGCAAGGTTATGTAAAATTTTGCATCATCTTACTGACGAAGCAAAATCTATTTTATTATCTTCATTGTCTCATATTCATTTCACATAAATGGCCTGTGTAGAGGGAGTCCACGCCAGTGAATTATTATATTTTGCAGACGAGTTGTCTCAGTATTTAGGAGCATACGCGGATGCTTCTCTCTATGATAGCTTGTTCTGCAATTTTGGTCTGCGAACAGCAGGATCTCTGACGCCATGTAAACAATGGATATTCCCCAGCCTGGTTCACACCATGACCAAAATTCTGGTTAGCTCCTTGTATCAACCTAATTACGTTTAACGCCGGTTCTGGAGCATTTCGATCTATCGCTGTTGCATTCGCAGTGAACAAAACAAGGTTATTTTGCTAATGCAAGATACCGTCTTCGTTTCCTTCCCAATTTCTATGGAAGAGTGCGAGCACCACGTACCGAAGCAATGCAAATTCTGAATTAATTGTGTTAGCTGACAGCCTCCCCTTGCTTGTGTATGGGGGGATAATAAAATCTAATAGAAAGAAAGCAATAGATGTCGAAAAACCGGGGATAAATCCACATTGCAAAGTGTTGCAGGATTAAATAAGATACATTATCGCAAATATTAGTCGAAGCAGAATGGAACATTTTGCTGCAGAAGTAATATTATTTAATTGCTCCCATTAGAAGTTACTATTTGCAATCTGCTTAATAGTGACAACTAAATTTGCAATTACGGGCTGTTGCCTTCCGAGTATTTCAATTCTCATGAGATTGAATTAATGGTGTCACATATTCTAATCATTATGTTTATTTCGAAATGTTTCATCCACTTCGTTATGAAAAGGTATTTACTGTCAAAAAGTACACAATATAGAATATTGCCGCATTACGTTTATTTATTTTTCATATTTAGCATATATGAATGCTTTTGCACTGGTTTAACCTTGTAAAAGAACATTTGAATGCAGTGCTAAGATGTTATTAAGTTTAATTTTTTTTTGTATAAACTGTGCATTTCTATGTTTATTTCTGATATTTAAATGTCTTTTGCTTTCATTTTATAAATTTAAAAATTGGTCACGGTTGACACAGCGTAATAGTTTTTGTTAAATTTTATGTACAGTTTTGTTTTATTGTTTGTGATTTTACCATATGTTTATTTTTTTTAAATTGCAAAATAATGTTTTTTAAATCTTACCAATATGTTCAAAAATGTTTCGACATTCAACTTCTTATATAAAATAAAAATATTTAAAAATAACATCGTTTTAACCGTGACATATGTTATGACATATGTTATGACATTTAAAAGTGATATTAATGCATTCACAAAAGGAAGATCAAAGTTTGAATTTTTCTCTTGCAATTATTTCGATAAGATCCTGAGCATATAATGGTTCTCTGAATGCAACAAGGTTTAACAGAACAATTACGAAAATGTATAAAAAATATAGATACTGTATTATTCAATATACCAATACAGATGTATGGGCATTACATTACATTTGATTAACAAGTTTTTTTAGAAAAAGGCAGTTAAGATTATGCAATAAGGTGGAGCGAAAAAGGGTGAAATTTTAAAAAAGTTAGACAACGAAATTGCACTAGGTGTCAAAAGTTGTCTATTGACCAGTAAAATACTGGTGAATTTTTTTTGCAATTTTCATACTTTATCTTCATTCCCTGCAAGAGCCTTCAATTTTTGCAATTTTTACAGTAAATTTCAAAATTATGATATGTTATTGTCTCATGTTATTTTTCTCATTACATTAGAATTCTGTTGATCCAGCCCACTTATATGTAACGAAAAATGACGGAAAAGTTGGGGGGTATTGGGAATTTTCTCATCAAAACTAGTAGAATTCCGTTGAACCTTCACCTCAAATGCGATGGAAAATCGCAGAAAATGCTTCTGTTCATCATTATGAGATAAAATAACAATATTTTTTGTCAATGAATTTATTTTATTCAATAAAGTAAACAATTTCAAATATTTGGGAAAGGTCACGGAATGTTTCAGAATTTCAAATTGAGACAAAAGGAGGGGGGCGCTTTTCCGGGGAGGGCGGATCAACGGAACTTTACGGTAATAGTTTCGACGCTAAATTAGTCGTAATAACTGATCTGACTCACATTCATTTACAAAAGTGTCCAAAAAATGGCGACTGTAGTTCCACGAAACAGGACCTTAGTCCACAATGACGTTAAGCCACGTGTCATTTGTGATATTAGTTCACACTCGCTGCCACCCACTCATTTTCATTTATCGCCTTTGGAGTGTGTATCTTCGTTCTATCCAAATTAGAATGTCACATACGAGAAAGCAAGTTAACTGTTCTATTATTGGTAATCCAAGAGAACTCATTAGTATCGTTCTGCCGATGCGAGAAGACATATTGCGTCATTCAAATGGATTAGGCTACAAAAAGAAAATGCAGGACAATATAAACCGAAAGTCTGGAAAATTTATGAAGAGATTGCTGCTAAACTTGAAGAAATTTGGAATAAAGCTTCAATCCCAGTTCTTCATCGTGTCAAAATAATTTCCTTGATAAAGAGAGAGCATGAGAAACACCTGAATCTTCTGAAGTCTTGCCACATTTGCAAGGACACTGTTAATTTTCAATATAAAATTCAAGCCTTCAAAAAAGAAGCCAAAGCACTTTTTGACATTGCTGAATACAAGTACAATGACTATAAACACTGGCATTGTGAAAAATCCCGGAAAGTTCCCATAAAAGAGAAGTCTTTCATAACTGACCAGAAATCTGCCAAAATAGTGGCTATTGGTTCCGTAGATCTTCGAACCACCAAGCAACTCAAGAAAAAAGCTTCAAGAAAGATTAGAGACCTAACTTCAGAATTAGCACCAATTGCCAAACTGCAAAAAATCAAATCAGCACCGAATCATTGGAAACTTATGGCGCATACGTTTTAGTCGAAGAAAACGCAGTCGAAGAAGATGCAGTCGAAGAAGATGCAGTCGAAGAAGACGCAGTCGAAGAAGACGCAGTCGAAGGAGACGCAGTCGAAGGAGACGCAGTCGAAGGAGACGCAGTCGAAGGAGACGCAGTCGAAGGAGACGCAGTCGAAGAAAACGCAGTCGAAGAAGGCACAGTCGTAATAGATGTTGATTAAATTATTTTCGTAGCAGAAGGATCTGATAGATCTGAACCGTTGCCGTCAACTTCATTCACGCCCCAAAGAAGACTCGAGCTTGCAACATTTGCAAGAACATGTAACAGATGTAGAGTTGCGGTCAGATTTGCTGCCTCTCTGGCGTCCACATTACTGCACGATTTAAGCAGCAGAAGCAAAGCTGAAGAAGATTTATCGATTATCGTAGACCGATGTAAAAAGTTCCAAGAGAACGAAGCAAATTGCGACGAAATCTTCAAAAACAAGTGCTCGGAGAAGAAATTACTCTTCAAAGTCTTTACTTTGATGGTCGAAAGGACAAAACTTTGGTCATGGAGAAGATTTAAGATGGCAGTTCCCATCGCAGGTGTGAAGTGGAAGAGCACATATCGATCATTCAAGAACCTGGTAGCGTGTATCTCGAGCATGTTTCTGCATCATCTGTCACAGCACAAAATATCAAGAAAGCTCTGTGGGATTTTCTGACTACTAAAAGCATCGACACATCGAAACTTCTAGTGGTGGGGTGTGACGGTACGCTTGTTAATACGGTAAGAGCTGGAGATATTATTTGTCTCCTAGAGAAGGAGCTTGGAAGACCCCTGCAGTGGGTAATATGTCAACTACACTCTAACGAACTTCCGCTAAGGTATATGTTAGATTGTCTGGGTGGAACAACAGCTTGTCCTCAAGGATTCTTAGGACCTATCGGCAAAAGTTTAATCAACTGTGAATATTTACCAGTCGTTGATTTTCAACCAATTGAAGGAAATTTTCCGGTCGTCGAAAAAAAGGCCATCGAAAGTCTTAGTACAGGCCAATAATATCGCTGGGATGTATGCAAAGCTGTTTCATCGGGTGCAGCCTCACCGAATCTGGCGGTACGAAGTCCTGGAAAATTATCCCATACACGATGTCTTACTACCGCTAACCGAGTGCTTTGATTTTACATCAACACTACCGATCTATCTGCATATTTGAAGGAGCTGACAACTTTCATCATGAAAGCGTATGCTCCGATGTAGTTTTACATCAAATGCAATCCAATTATCAAGGATGCTCCATTGAACCTACGTCGTACTTTTTCTCACGGTACCTAAACGATGAACTGAAGCTCATTGTAGATTCTACAATTCAGCTCAATGGTTTCTTCGCACATCCGGAAAATGCAATTTTAGCCATGCTCACCGATAAACGAAAACATATTCGTGAGTTAGGTATACGCCGAATCCTTTCTGCGAGTTCAACAAAGTCAAAAAAAAACACTTGTACGCATGTTTAAAATTCCAAAAATATACTTCAGTGCTTAAGACCATGTTGACCTTATCAATTGGCAAAAATGTGAAGTTTTAGAGCCACCCCCGAAACTCCATCTATCACATGAAGATTTAAAGGAATGCATAAATGATGTTCGCTTTTTCTTCCACTCATTTCTCACTTCCCATGTCGTACCCAAGCAATGGAAAGGTGCATTAAAATAGTCGCTGAAGCTTCTTCGAAAGTATGTGGTATTTTAGCTCGAGATGGATTTATTAGAGCAAGGATTCTGGACAGATCAATCACGCACACTTTCGAAACGAATTCGCAATACGTTTGTTTGTTTGTTTTGTGGTTTTACGGCTCAAAGACTACAATGGTCATGCTGCGCCGGGACCTACTGTTTTCCGAGGAATCCGAACCTCTTATGGCCTAGGGAACCAAACCCCGGACTACAGTGAGCAGTGCGATCTTTTTATGAGATCTCTGAGTAAGCGTTCTTTGTACACTGTTGGGAGTCGAACCCGGATTAACGGCGTACTAGGCGAACGCGTTACCACACTGCGCCACCGCAGGGCCGAATTCGCAATACAAACCTACGATTTAAGAAGATAGTGCACAAAGGTAGTGTGATTGGGACGAGCATGGGCGAAACTCGTTATGCAGCCAACACCTCGTGGTGAGTTCTGGGTGGTTCATGGAACCAGCAAAGAGTTGCATTTTAAAAATAATTTCATAAGTGACAGAATTGATAATTTTGAAAAAAGTTTTAAAATTAAAATTGTTAGTTTTACCTGAAATTTTACAATTTTGAAAGCTCTTGCGGGGAATGAAGATGATATACGAATTTTTTTTTAAAAATTACCAGTACTACACTAATCAATAGACAACTTTTGACACTTAGTGATATTTAATGGTACAACTTTAATTTTTTCGCTCCACCCTACTGTAGAACTGATAAACAAACAATACTTGAGTCCCAAACCCAACACCAACAATGGAAGTTAAAGTAAAGATTGAACTACTTCAAACGTACCTGTTACACTCACAGTTATTTAATTTTACAATCATGTTTATTATTACCTCACTTTGCAAAACGTGTATCGATGATAAAATACATCAGACATAAAGCATCATACCAAATCATTGAATTTTCATTAAATTCTCTACATGCATTCGGTAACAATGCTCGTTCACTAAATGCCAAGTGATAATCTAAATATCAGTTATACGTCTTCTCTTTAATTCTCTTGTAATTACACTTCTTTTTCTTGTTCTGATGCTACAATTTCTGGAGAGCATGGGTCTTCTTAAGGAGAGTTGGTCATTCTTCTCGCTATAAAGCTTCTCGCTAGTCTCGTACTCTCATTCTTCAATCGTCTTTCTCCACATCAGCTCGCCATCTTTTTTTAATCGTCCGACTTTTTTTCTTCCTTACGGAATAGTTCTTATAATCTTCGTAACTCTTCTAGATTCTTCCATTCTTTCTTCAGCTCGTAGCTATATGAATCTTCCTTTATTTCTACCACAAACTCCAAGTCTGCATAGAGATGGTATATTTAATTGTTGTTGTTTTAATTTTGCACTCGCTATTTTCATTAACTCTCCATATATTTCTTTAAGAACTTTTCTGTCTTATACTTTTAGTAATTCTTTGTCTCTAACAGGCAATATCCACATCTCAATTCCACATCAAATTACAGATCGTATTATTGTTTCATAGGCAACAAGTTTTAGTTTTCTAGAAGTTAGCGCTTTCTGGAATGTAAAGTAATACCTACTTCTCTTTGTTGTTAGTGTTTCGATCTGTACACTAATCTTATTTTTCTCTGTTGTAGTGTCTCCTAACTATCTGAACTGCTACACTCTCTCGAAGCTTCTATTAATTTTCTTCTCTTCCAACCCTCCAACATCCTGAAACTTTCACAACTGCATTACTCGGTTACAATATAAATTTCCCCTAGCATTCTCTCCAATGCGAGATTTTTTGTTCACCACGCGATAATACTTGCACAGTTACTTCTTACTCTGGAATACATTGCTTCTTGGATCACTCCAGATATATCTTCTTTAACTATCTTGGTAATGTTGTCGGCAATTTTCGTCGTGTGAAATTATGGTTTACTTTAACTTTTTATCCAGCCATAGGTATTTTTATTAATTAGCTCAAACTTTAACACCCAGACAGTAAAGGAAAAGGATAGATAAAAAATTTAACTTGCCATCAACCTTTGTTTTTCTTCATATGTATTTATTTATTGTTCTGCAAATCCACTTTAGGATATTCTCAG
>QLNU02015360.1:37010103-37046203 GCA_006491805.2 Dysdera silvatica
TGAAGTTTGCAACCAAAGTGGATCTGTCAAGATTTCTTGGTGTGGGAGTTGTAAGTAGGGAAGACTACCTTTCTTGTTAAACTATTTTTTTTTATATTTAAACAAATTTAATAAAATAATTTCATTACAGTCATAAGACTGGAGTTTAGTTAAGGGTATTTTCAATGGGAGAATAAACTCTTATTAGCCCAGTTTTGTTAACTGGCTGATTCATTTAGCTTCTTGCCTTTGCAAGGTATTTACTGAAAGACAACAATCCAGACACCTAGCATTAGACTATAGATGGAAGATCTACAATCCACCACCATAGATGTAATTGGGGCGTGGATGCCTGACATGGCTGATAAAGCTATTTTTGAATCGCAAAAATTGCCACTTTGCTTAGATAATGATTTGTTAATTTTCTAGTTTCTTCCAGGATGGTTCGCAATTCACAATCAAAGTTTAATGCTCTCTTTCGAATTGGGACTGAACATTTATTAAACATTTTTTCAATTTTGGATATTTAAATACGTAACGTAAGTGTTGATATGATAATAAAATCTTAAACTATAAAATACGTGAAAAAAATCGACGCCAAACTTTTATATTATTGTGAGCAAATATTAAGCTTTAACCTTTTAATTGCGAGAAATATATCGATCGAAAGGCCTGTGTAGTGTGGAATGAGACACCTTTGACTTACCTCTGTCTTAGGAATAATTCTAATTGCTCAGCATGCTGTAGTGTTGCATAATTTTTAAATGTTTATTAAAATTTTATCAAGTTATTGGTTTGAAACCAATTCTTGGTCATCTATGAATGCAATATTTATTTTGAAATTTTGAAGGGATTTTAAAATTGGTATTATGGAAATATGAAATATTTCATAGGGGAAAGTTGGACAAAACGGGATACTAGATCCTCCAGTGATTGCGGTTCACGCTATGTATCGGATAATGCTACAAATTGTAGAAAACAACTGACAGATGGCGTGGAAATCGCTTTCTGCGATAAACGAGAATTCGAGAGAATGTCATTTAAACTGACTGATTACAGTAAGAAAGTACGAGACTGCCAAATTTCTTGGAAGTTCAAATAAATAGACTTTCGAATATACCGATACAAACAGAATTGCGAGTATACTACGTTAATTGTCATTTATTTTCGTGTTTAATCCCGTGTGTATTTTGTATGTTAACGCTGTTTGTTTTTGTATAGCACACGCTGTTTTAAGATATGCGAAATCCGAAAAAATGGGATAGTTTGAGGTCGGATAAATTGGTATATCCCGATTGATCGTGCACGATATGCAATGCAGACGTGCTGTGGTACCGTTTCAGGACCGTAGTTAGGGGGTTGGATGGGCCTGGTCGCCCCAAAAGATGGTATTATTTACCACCAAATGAGGTCCCACTTCAGCAGCTACCATCTAACCATGCCTTATCTTAATAGCAAATAACGACCCAGGCCCAATAACAACAAAGAACCCTGGCCCCAGCTCAGTAGTGTTTAACAATCCAAGCCCTACCTCAGCAGCTATCAATAAACCAGGACCCAGTTCAGCCTTTAAAGTGCCCCCCAAGATATCGTGACATCACCCAACAGACAAAGATCCACCGGGACCTCCTCGAGGTTAGGAAAACCGAAGTTCTAACATCGTCGCCGTAAAGAGATAAGCTGCGCGTTTTGAACACGTAGAATTCGAAAAGAAAAAGTAAATACTTTGAAGTCAAATAAAACTCCAAGGAAGGGCAAGATCTGTAAAAAATGGACTCGTGAGGAGTGCACAGGAATCGAAGAGGACTCATATTCCTTCATTTGTGCCTTTCCATCTAAATGCATTTTTGCAACATTATCTTTTCTTTAGTGTTATTTAATTCACATGAACCAATGAAAAAATGTTTTTTGGGCCCTTATGAGACCAATAACGACAAAAAAAATGTTTGTTTTGTCTTATCGTGTTATTCAAGCACCCATTTCTTTTGAAATTTTGAAAAAGTTCAAAATAAACGGCATTCGTTCTGTCGAATGGTCTCCTTTAGTAAACGATTCTTTTGCTACTTTAATCCTGTGCATCATGCCGTCGCTTTTCAGTAATAGTAAGCGACAAATAAGGAGGTTTGCATCTATTCGCATAACTATTCCGTTTTATCCTACAGAATTCGACAAAACGGGATACTTTAATTTCTTTTAAAAAACACCTTCTATGCAGAAAACCGTTACCGATATATTCAGTACGCCCATTGTCTGTCATAGTGCACTATATGCTGAACGTCCAAACCTGACAAAAATTAATTTAAATATTAGGTATCCCGTTTTGTCCAACTTTCCGCAATATCTGACATATAAAGAATACATTCAATAGTTCAGTTGAGGAATGCGAGGAGAAGCGAAATTCGTACCATATTTTTAATTTTATTATATAATACAACACAATAAATTCATAAATTTCATAAATTAATATAAATAAAGATAACGTAACTAATATGAAATAACATAAATAATAAAAGCGCAATAAAACATCATGTGTACGCATATTGTTATAGCGAAAGTAGTTAAAAAGAACGAATGTAAAATCTACGGGTCTCAAAAGAATCGTTCACAAAAATAACGACTTTGCTCACCTAAACAGAAAACCCCAGAATACCCCATGTCCTGTAGCATAAAATTCTTGGAACGAAGAAAAACATATTGTTAACAAACATTATATCACCTAATACTGAAAATTATATGTACATAATATACCGTATTTCACTACTTGCTTTCACATTCATCAATAATTTAGGTACGAATAATACGGTATAATTTTCTTTCTGTTCATAGAATGAGCACGCTGTACAACATAACGTGCACGACGCTCGTTTTGTTTTACTGTGCTCATAATTATTATGTATTAACACGTAACGACCATGATCACGGTTTGGATGTAGCACTAAATGGAAATAGAAGCTATTTCTAATATAGTTACAGCTTTTGATAGATCAAAAAATTTTATGTATGCCACTTTAATTTTGGGCGGCACTACACATCGAAAGAATTAATTTCTGAAACCCGCGGTTTTTGTCATATTATTGTTTTATTTGACCCACAAGAGTTGGGGAAAAGTCACGCTTCGCACTTCAATAGCTCAGTTGGAAAGAGGGTCAGAACGGTTACCTGCAGGTCGCTGTATCAATGCTAAACTGAGGCGTGATCTTCTCTTTTTCCGGACTCTTGCGAGACACAGTGAGCTCTAGCATGAGCGGCCAAAAAATAAGGTGTGGAAATTAATCATATCACTTTATTATCCCTCGCACCCTTCCGTTTTAGGACGGGAGTTTCCAATATTATTGTACATCAAAACAGCACTAGGCCTCAGAAATCAGTTAAATATTTCTTAAACCATGTTCTTCCAATAAAAAAACACAAGTTTTCGTTTATAGCCGATGAAACAAATTCCTGCCTCATTTTTATTGAAATTTTTCCATTGCCTTAGACACCAAAGCTTACCAATTTGTCATCTAAAGTGAAAGGCTTAACATGAGCCAGCTTAACCTAATAACAACAGATTTACAAACATCAAAACATGTCATGATTCAAACCCGACTCCATAAAAGCAAAACCTGATATTTTTAAGAGAAAATTGTGGGAGAACCATCACTTTTATCTGAAATTTGAAATCGATATTTTCCTTTCGGTATTCCCAGGAAAAGTATTTTAAATTATACGTTAATTCTATTTTCATCTCTAAAAAATAAATACAAAATATGTTTCTATGTTTCCCATCATCCTTAACCTTATCATGCCTTTAAATATTCAAAGTTTAATTTTATTTAAAACTGTTAACAAATAATGCTCGAAACATATTTAAAGCTTTTTCCCGGTTCATGCCCAAGTCCTTTCTAAAAATATCATATTTCCTTGTCTATTTCCTTAAACAAATGGAGTACATGTATTTCCACTTCCCTATAGAACACATATTTAGAGATGGCTTACATTATTTCATAGAAAGTGATTTACAAAGCAAAAACTAGATGGCGATCATACTTATCAGTTGCAAAATTATAAAATGGGTTAGAAGATAAATCATGGCTATAATTAAACGATTATTTCCAAACTTAATTGAAACAAGGAAAAACCACTTAAGATTAACGAGTTTAATCAACAACTAATATCATTTATTAATCAATTTCCAAAAGAACGTAAAAGTAAATGAAAGAAAATAGAAGGAGGAAGCAAGCATGAATTCAAAAAAATATATGGAATTAAAAAACTAGATATAAGAAAGGAAAGGAATTACCGCAGAAATAAAAGATAAATATTTAAAGTATAGCGTAATAAGTATCCATTACCTAAAATAAAAATTCAAAATTTTACAAATAATTTATTTTTATCGACATTTCAATTAATATCAAATTAAAATCCCATTACATAACGTTGGAAAAGATAAAAACTAAAACTACGGTTTTGAAAATAAAAATCGCGTGTGTTTTCGTTCAAATATAAGTTTAAGGTCATTCCATGAATCTTAATATCTATTTCACAGTAGGGAAAAAATTTTAATTATTCAAAATGAATATAGATATTAGGACTGCAAAATCATGTAATTAAAAATTTACATAAAACTAATTTTCAAATATAAAATTTTAAAAATTAAATAAAGAAATCCTTTGATGGAGGGTTACTTTTGATGATAGCTGCGCAGTTAGATTTAATTGCACTTAGTTGGGAAAACGAGATCGATTTGGTTATTTCCACTTACATCTTCATTTTAACGTCATTTATATTTGTTTTTTTAACAGTGTTCTAAATTTAGCTAAAGATAAATTGACTTTTCATGGTATTTTGAAATTGACCTTTTCTAAATACGTTCTATTGTTAAAAAGGTAAAACCATTACATGAATTAATATATATGCAGTACATATATATTAATATCAATTAATATGTGCGTGTGCGTATGAGATTGTGTTTTATCATGTAAAAAAAGAGGGTAACTTTGGGTGCAGTCGTCAATATTTTTCAATTACTCAAAATGTATTCATCACTAAATGTTTGCCAGTTGCCCAGTATTCCTTAATTTTCCTACTGATAGTTATTCTGACCTCACAGAACATTTTTTCAGGCCTTAAAAAGCTGAATTATTGGTTTCAAGCCTTAAAAATAATAATTTGTTGCCTTAGCTTCATGATCTATTCTCCAACAAGTATTCATATTGTACACCAAGTGCTTTAATAAGGATTAATATGTATCAATTAATGATTAATATGATTCACGACAAGTGAACCTACATGTAACATATTAATAATTATGATGTGATTCATAGATTTTAGTTATTATTTATTTAGTTGTTAACATACTAAATAAAATGTTATAATGTGCTTAGTTTTCATGAAAATATCCAACATATTCTGTTAAAATAATCATACCTTAAATATTTTCATATCGCTTAAAAGATTTCTATGAACATGCCCTTCTTTTTAAATTCAAAGTCTTTTATATTTATATATATCTAAGAATCTGATTCCATTTTTAAAATATGGCTGAAGTTGGAAGAAAATAACGAACGTTTACCAAAAATTTGTGACTAAAATCTCAAATGTAGCAATTCAGCGCTTTAGTGAAACAAATTACATACATTCGAAAATTTTAATTTGGAATACATAGCATAAGTAATTGCAAATATCGTCGTATATCTTCTTCAATAACTCAGGCGTGACATGAAATATGCTCCCAACATGATTAAATATCTCGAGAAATTTTCAGGATATAATTAGTGTCGAAACGAAATAAAGCGCTAGTAATCAATTTCAATTCTTTATTCCATTGAGTAAGATAAATCGTGTTTCGAAAGTATGAATCGCACGCTGAAAATAAATTTATGCATAAACGGAACTACGCAATGCAGTTTAATATGGTTAATATATGCACACAAAATGGCATAAACAATAAAGCATGCAATTAAAAATACGAATCTGGTTTCCCCAATTTTAGACATTGTTCGAAGGTGTGGTATCTGATAATACAAAGCCATCCTTAATAATATAGATCCTGTAATATTCAATCTTCAAACGGGGGAAGGTGAAGAATTTCTTTGAAAACTACAGCCGTTCTAGGCGTGAAAGCGGTTTCTCTAGCAATTATGGTTACGCCATTCACTAAAATTGCAGTTTACCGAAAGGGATTAAGCAAGTGAAAAGGCATTTCCCTCGTAGACAATTAAAATATTACGCTTAAATGCAGGGCTCAATTAAGATGTATGGGGCTATACGCACAGTATTAGTTGGGGGCCCCTTTACGTGCGGTGACAGATTTAGAAGGGGGGTCTAAAGGCGTATAAAAAATAAATACTTACATATACTCATTCTAGAACTCCACAGATTTGAAGTGAACTATCCAAAATATAGCCCAAAAAAAGTAAGCTTTTACCTAAAAATTTTCTAGATGTCGATCAAAAGTGAGTAAACAAAAGTCAACTTAAAAAAAAAAAACAGGAGCCGGGAGAATTTGAGAAAATTAACTGAGATCCCGAGAAACACGGAAGAGTTAGTTACCCTATTACTACGTGGCCCCATTCCTATGTTCGTTAAAAGAAAACCCTCAAGCTCTCTCTCTCTCTCTCTCCCATTAAAGCATAAAAGTTGTAATTTGAGGGTGATTAAAGAACTCCCTCTTTAAATTTAAGGATTTAATTTTAGTTAGGGTCTAAGTCTCCCTTTTATAAACGTAATTTAAGTCTCCCTTTTATAAACGTAAATACGATAAAAAGACCATTCATAACTGGCCTCAGTACACAAGTAGTCATAACGTTGGAAGGCCAACTTAACTATAGAACTGCATATGCGAACGCTGGTTGATGCGCAAAACACACAGCATGTTGAGCTAGGTTTTTGATGCAACAGTACAGTAGTTCAGTGTCATACACACGAGATATTTGTTTGCTCGTTCATATAATCTCGTCTCTATATAAGAGCTCCGACAGGAGAGACTTATTCATTCATTGAAATATAATTTGTAGTTAATCTTAGCTCGTTTTGTGGTAAATTTTTTAAGCTTTTTGGGTTTTTTACTTTAAAAAAGCACTAACTTTTGGCAAAAAAATCTCTAAAATCTCCGATCATGCTCAGCAGTGTCGACAGTATGGGCATATTCAGAGGATTCAAATCTTTCACGAAACACCGTAAGGTAAAGTTTATAACAAGTAATATTTATGAGAAATTCTGTAAATCTCACCAGAAGCTAAATTCTAGCTATGTCGGCGATTTCTAGTTCATTTTTTTATGAAATTTGTTGGTGATCCTGAGGCCTACTTGATAAGCCATCGCGAACCACACTTTGAGAAACACTGTCCTAGACTGTTGGAATTAACGGTTAATTTCGTACATGAAAATTTTCCATTTTTACATATTTTCCTATATATATATGACGCGTAAATATTCATTTACCTGTGCATAATGTTTTCATTATCGTCGTGCAAAGTTTTAGATATAAAATTATAAATATCTATTAGATATATTTATATTAGATATAAAATTATAAATATTTGGCGCAGTATAGCCCAGATGCTCTTGCGCCATAAAAAAGCCAAACAATCAATCAATCAACCAAATTATAAATAATTATAATAATGCATTGGCTTAAGCAGGGGGTGTTGATAGGGGTTGCACCTCCATTGCAATTAAATTTTGAATATTTAACATAAAAATATACGAATTGTACCTCTGTGACCTCCCCCGTTGAACCTATAACTCCCCTTACGAACTTTCTGTGTACGCCTCTGTAATAATGAACACTCCAACGCACATATTTTTTAAAAAATAAAAAAAAAATATCCCTTTGCTATATTCTGCTCCTGTTTTCTTTTTCTTTCAAGTTATTATATTGCTGCAACGTCTAGGTGAGGGGCGTATTATTTCCAGGACCGGTTCTAGCGGGACTGCAAGGCCTGCAGGAGGGGCGGGCGCCAGTCTAAAGGGGCGCCAAGTAAGGAAGGCACCTCCATAGGACTGGTGCTGATAAAATGTTTGGTAAAAAGTCTCTCGCGAATTGCAACATTGGAAATATGTCTATAAGCACTAGACCAGAGATTCTCAAATTGTGGGCGTGACGACCAGGTAGGGGCGACAGTTGCTCAAGTGGGGCGCCAGACACTTTTCGTACATGAAATTTTTATTTTTAACCCAAGCTAAGTGGTGATTTTCATTCGTATACTACAACAGATTAGGGAGAAGCAACATGCACATATAGGTGTAAAGAGGGGAAAGGGCAATGTGCACATGAAGGTGTAAAGGAGGGCACGACGTCCACATGTATTTATATAGGGGAGCAGTGGTAAAAGTTCGAGAACCACTGCATTAAACCCATTTCGGAAATGAGTGAGGCGGCTGAGAATAACGACATTTCCTGGAGAAACGAGAAGACAATTTCAATAAAGAAACGCGACAGAAAGAAAAAAAATTGTGCGTTAAAATAAAAGATTGCACTTTTATTTTCACCTTGGACAATATGCATGATGTACTTAATAGAATAAATCCTGTCAGAAAACAATTGCAAAAGCAAATCATGAATATTTATTTCACTTGTCTGACAGTCCATCACTAATTTAAAAACCTTCGTGTCAGAATATCGAACAGAGTCAAATTTCAAGAAGGTTCATGAAACAGCAAAGACACTAAGTGAAAACGTGAATGGCGAAATACAATTTAAATCGACAGTCGAAGCTTGAAGAAGGAAAAGGGTGCGTCAATTTCAATATGAACATTTTAGCGAATCGCCGCAGATGCTAAAAGATAAGTTTAGAATCAATATTTTTCCACGATCTTGGGTACAGTTCGATCATCCTTGGATAAACGTTTTGGACAAATGAAAAACCACAGAGATCATTTCAATTTTTGAATAATTTATTAAATATTCATAATTCTAATTCAATGCTGTGAAAAAATTGCCATGATTTGGAAATCCTTTTAACATATGATGACACCAAAAATATAAATTATATAGAGCTCTATGAAGAAATAAGTGATTTTAAGTATATTTTCAATGAAGATAAAATAAAACTTGAGAACCCTCTTAACGTTCTTTAGTTTTGTAAGATAATTTGACGTAGCATTACGCAGATTAGATTTATAAGCAAAGACAACGTTATAAGCGTAAGTAATAGGGTGAAGCGAAAAAAACGAAACTCGTGTAATCGAAAACGGGCACCTATCGTTAGTTGTGGTTTGGCCCTATGAAAATTTCTGAAAAATATATATATATGCATTTTTATGTCATCTTTAGGCTGCGCAAGAGGCCTAAATTTTGAAAACTTGTCATTTTTTAGATTTTTCTGTAATTTTTCCCGATTTATATTGACAAAGTAAATTTGGAGTAGTGTTATGTTAAAAATGGATTTGAAAAATAATGTACTGTTTTTCCTTGTCACTGTCATATTTTCAGCTTGCGCTTGTGGCTTAAATTTTGAGATTTTTTTGTAATTTTTAAGTTATTTTCTAGAATTTTCTGCTTTATGTAATTTATTTCATTGTTCATTTATTATAGATTCAATCGGGAAAAATATTTTAAAAAAAGGTAGAACGAAACATAAAAGTAACCACAAACCGACAAAGAGCTTTGGCGCCAAAGGATGGCGCCGTGTCTAGACTTCTCGCATCTTGTTGCGCCAAACTAAACTAGTGTGCCACTGTTTTCTTCAATCCATCAGTAGTACGTCTGTAGCGGTAAAGAAACGACGTTTTATAAAGAGTGTCCTCTTTAATTAAAGTGGTTGTGTTTTATCTTAATGATTTGCTGTTGTTTGAAAAAAAATAAAGCTATGACTGCTACGAGAACTAGTGACAACTTAATCGTCAGTGGCAACAAAGAAATGAGTGAGTTATTTTTACCTACTCGTTGTGATGTCACAAGATATTATTACTTCATTTCGGATGCAGAGAAATTTAACAATAATAAGAAAACGCCAAGCTTTTCTGCAGTTTCAAGTCTAGTTCTAGATAAAATTGTATCCATTTGGAATAAAGCTTCGATTCCTATTGTGTCACGAAGAACGACGGCAGATTTATTACGTAAAGAAATTAATTTATTAGAGAATCTAAGTAAGTCTTATAAACGTGATAAAAATAAGGACAGGTTTAAGATGAAATTATCAGATTACTTAAATAGCACAAATAAGTTGTTTGATGTGGCTGCCTGCAAAATGCCCAGATTTGAAATGTTGTGAATGTGTTTCGGACCGAAAAGTACCAATAATTGAGCGAGACTTTTTGTTAGACCAAAGATCGGGTCGAAAAATTATTATTGGTTGTGTTGATAAGGACGTCACATCACGAATTAAAAAAAGAGAAACTAGGAAGTCGAAAGAAGAGAGTTTACGTAAAAGACGTTTTAAATGATGTTTCTACTATTTTCGTAGATCCAGGACCTTCAACTTCATCTAATACTTTTTTCTTCTCAAACTAAATATTCCTACGTTTTCGAGAGCATGTGATAGACATGGAGTCCCAAACCGTCCTGCAGCAGCTTGGTCTTCGTTCTTTTGCATGATGTCGCTCAATCCAAAACTTCAAGCACAGTGTTGTCATCGGATACAGAAATGATAATTGACAGAAGTAAGGTTAGGTGTGAAAGATCTAAAGTTCGACAAAAAATTGAAAAGACAGAACTTGGTGAAGGATTATATTTGTAGGCTCTCTATATTGACAGTAGAATTGATGAAACATTATACATGGAGGAAACCGCAGATGGGAAAATGCATGGAAGGAAGCGTCAAGAAGATCATCTTAACGTGTACAAGAGCCAGAATCAAAATTCATTGGCCATACTACACCTCGTTCTACGAAAGCTTTGGATATTGCCACTTCTATTTTGGAGTACACCTCCGAGAGAAATATTATATTATCAGAACTACAGAGCGTACTATCGGATATTTTGGATGATGTTCCATTGAGTGAGCGGAGAACCATGTGGTTCCAACATGACGGCGCTCCTCCTCCTCACCATCCAACAGAAGTACAATTATTATTATCCCAAACCTTCCGCCAACAGGTCATTGGCTATGGTGGTAGTGTGAGCTGGAATGCACAGTCCCCGGACCTTCCCCCATTGGACTTCTTCCTTTGGGGCTATCTTAAAAGACACATCTATCACACCCAACGGACTACCGCAGTCGCATTACCGATGCCTGTACAAGCGTCATACCTGCAATGCTGCTGAATGTGCAAGAAGATACTCCCTATCGGATACAAACGCGTATTGTGGCCGACGGTGGCCACACGTAATGAGCACACATAATGACACACAGTAATACGCTATTCACATTTGCCGAACCAAATACTCACATATTAGCGTTTGACGTGTTCTATTCCCGCAATTCATGTATCATTTCGTACTGCATCAGTGATGCTGGACAACTTTGTAATTAACTTTTTTTTTTCCGTTTCTTGAATAGTTTTCGAGATAGCAGATCTACGTTCTGAATTTTTCCGCTAGGTATGTAATTTCAACTGATGTTGGAATGGAAAATATAGATGTAAAAATGGCATGAAAATAAAATTTGTATTTGTACGCTGCACGCATTGGCGTACGCAGGTGGTGTTGATGGGGTTGTAACCCCCCCTTTTTGCAATGAAATTTTGTATATTTAACATAGGAATATGTGAGTTGTAGATCTGTAACCCCACCTCATTGGGTCTATAACCTCCCCCCTTATGAACTTTCTGCGTACGCCTATGGGTGCAGCCTCTAACTTGTAGCGTATAGTCACTTCACTACGTACACAGTACGTACATACACATCATGTTCATACATATATCTTCCTCCGTTTGACAGTTATCAGCGTGTATAATGACTTTACTAAACCACCCTTAAAGTTGTGTGTGCAATGAAAGTATCGCCCCTACCCAAAGCTTCCCCTCTATGCATAGCTGTACGAAGGGAAAGCTGTCACGCAGGGGCATCCTGTAGCACTTAAACTTCCTAAATCACGATTTTTGCCCTATTAAGGTGGTGGAAAAAAATCGTTTCGTACTAACTAGCTGGTGCTTAACAACTTTGTAATTGACTTTTCCCCGTATCTTGAATAGTTTTCGAGATAGCAACTCTGAGTTCTGAATTTTTCAGCTAGGGGCGCTGCACGCAGTCTCATCTTGTAGCCCATAGTCACTTTACTATACCTATATATCACGTTCATACATATAGCTCTCTCCGTTCGACAGTTATCTGCGTGTATAAGGACTTCACTAACCACCCTGTATATATACTACTACTGTCTGACGACAGATTTTCTGACGTCTGCTATATATTGTGATTATTTCACTGATACAGTAGATTCTTGTTATAACGAATGCCGATATAACGAAAAATCCATTATTACGAAACTAAGACCAATCGCGTCAAATGCCATTAAAACAATGTATTAAAATTTCAGATTTAACGAAGTAAAGTTTGGTAAACTCGGTTATAACAAAATATTTATTCGAGATCCAAAATGATGTTTTTTTCAGTTACATAAAAAAATACACTTCAAATGCAGAGAATTCAAAATGAAGGTGGCGCAGTATAGCCCAGATGCTCTTGCGCCATAAAAAAAGCCAAACAATCAATCAAAATGAAGGAAATAGGGTGAAGATTTTTTGTTCTGAATGACGAGGAAGAAACAAGTGGTAATTGAACGAACTTTCCCCACCACTTGATAATCTCATTCTATCTTTTCTTATATTCTTATTCTTATTTTCTATATTCTGATTCTATCTGCCTAATTCGTTTTTAATTCCCCCATTCTCCTCCTCCTCTAAATTCCCATCAGGTTGAGTATGTGTTAAACAACTGCTAGACAGAGAGCTAACACGGGGCAGTGAATGGTCAGCATACATCCTTTTGCTGTCTGTGTCCGGTGTTAGTTTCGGTTTTTTATTTTCAAATTTCTTCGGTTGTGGTGAAAGCCATGACAAAAAAGGCAGTCATTTTTTTTGAAAGAAAAAGCCCATAATTTTTGAGATCGATAAAGGATTACGAAAGGCGATGTGGCCAAAACATATGGCATATGCCCATCAACTTTATTTACGTTTTTTGCATGCATTACAAATGTTTGTGTAATCTTCTGCTACGAATTCCCTTGTACAAAAAAAATTTACTGATTTTCTTCTGCAGTGCGAATAAAGTTTAGTCGTGAATTTTCGAATTTTACTTCACTAAATTGTTGTAGTTTAATATAATTATTTTTTCATCAAAATCATATCTGGTTGGTATAAGAAATGCTTTACGTGTTATATTTACGTAAATGTATTATTAAATATTAATAAATTTATGTAAGTTCCTTTATAACTAAATTACTTTTATAACAAAGTAAGTTAGTGGTTCCTTGTAGTTCATTATAACGAGATTTTATATTACATACGGTTTATGAATATGTATATCTGCATGATTATAGTATAATTAATTGAAATGTCCCGGGATATTGATAAGCCTATATATAAGAATATTTATAAATTACATAATAGGAATTAGATTTAGAACAACGTTGAATTGGTTAAAATTTTTAATAATACATAAACATGCTTTCAACAATTCAAAATGATGTCTTCATCAGATGTTATAAAATCTAGTTATTCAATTTATTGATGATTTTATAATATTTGATGATGACCATCACTTCGAATGATTGAAAGAATGTCTATGTATTATTAAAATTTTTAACCACTTCAACGTCATTCTAAATCTAATTTATAATTTGTGGTATAGTGATTTGCATTTATGTAATTGGGATTTATTTTTCCAATTGATAGAGCACATACACGAAAAAGGTAAAATCAGATATATTTTAAGTAGACATAGGTGCATGAATGTACATTAATTTCTGCTATCATTCGGAGAAGGACTCAAAAGGCTCGATTTTTAAAGTGAACTAATCCCAAAGATCAACAAATCACGTATAAGGAATGAGCCCGAAAAACACATTCCCTTTAAAAAATTAGAATGCCTTAATGCATTATCCAAACGGGAATATGTTTCCGGCTATGACTATGATTTTAAGTGTTCGAAGCATTAAAACGTTTTGAATTCTTACATGTTTTATGTATGAAAATATGAATATTCGTATTTATTTACCACGGTTTTTTTATTGTAATTGTTCAAACAAAAATTATATTAAATGAAATATTTTCCCCAATTAAAGCTCGGTTTACATTTACTTCTTCCTGTGGCAATTTTTATTTGAACAGATTTATCACTTTCGTTTTTGAAAGAGGGGTATGCCTGGTTCACAGAATCTCTCACAGTAACTTGACAAAAAGAATGAAGGGTCAACCTGGAGTGACCAACCAGCATGTATACAGTCTGCCTTAGGGGATCATTTCTACCATAGCAGCCAGTGTTAGGCACTCTATATATTTCTCGTTTCAACTAATAAATACTATTGTTTCTCATTGATCCAGGCGTACGGATAGTTTTGACTACATAGTGCATATAATAGTAGAAACATAAGTAGTAATTAAAAGTAGAACCCATTGTTTTTTAGTTTTAATTATTTGCTATGTTGCATAGTGTCGTCAAAAGTGATATGAATATGACTAATTTTATATTGTTCACAACATCTTCATATTTCTTATGTATAAATATAACTTATATAATCTCAATGCTATTAGAGACTTATATGCCCAAAGTATAGAATTGCTATGCAGAGTTATAACGCTACTAATTGGTTAATTTTACTCAACTGTTACTTGGAAAAAGCAACATTATTCTTGCTCTCGTTTTAATAAATCCTTCTGATTTAGAATTACAGTAAATACTCGTTAATCCGAACTAATTGGGACCGAGACCTGTTCGGATTAACAAATTTTCTGATTAACCGAAAACATTTCTACAGAATTTACTGTAAGCTGTAATTGTTTGATGTGTGTACGTTTTGGTGTGCACGAATAACAGATAACAGGCGACTGGCTGGCGACCTAACTTTTCCTCTTACTTTATGGGAAATTTTAACTAGTTGGCAACACACACATGGTATTGGTTGTTTACGTCTTGTCAGTGTACTGCCGTTGCAGCCGACTGGAACAAAAATTCAGATTAACAGGATTTTCGAATTAACGAGACTCTACTGTATTGATTTTAACGACTAATCTAAAGTTATTCATTCACCAGTATTTATTTGTTTGGTTGTTATAAAGCACCACTGCATTTGAAACGCTTCTCTTTACGAAGTGCTTTCTACATTCACCGAAAACGAGCCCCGGAATTTACATGCAAATTGAAACTGACGAATTTGAATATGTAAAATCCGGTCACTTTCTCCTACCTTGCATTAAATAGTTAGGTATGCTCGACAGAAGAATGGACAAGCTTACCTCTAAAGAATATAACGTTAGTCCCTTTGAAAGTTACGTGGACCTAATCCGCCCTACTTCTGTATAAAATAACTCACTCTTACTCTATTTTAATTCATTATCGGGCAGATTTTTCTAACCCTAAATGATGATAGTGCCTCTATTGTACGACGCTAAAAGTTATTCACATACACTGATTTAACAGAAGCATTCTGATTGAACTGAATTCGCGTACTTTACACGTATGCACATGCACATTTGTTCTGGAAATCAATCCGTTAGCTATTGCTTCCGGAGTTAGATTAGTACCTGAGTATTTTAGCAATCCAGTACGTAATATACTATGTCAGAGTTATGAAATGGACAGCTATTTCCAGTGTTTGATTACTAACTAGGCAGGGAAGACCCGGGCCTAGGGATCCCAGTTAGAGGGGAGGGTCTCACAAATTACGCGTTTGTTTTTTTTTCTTTTTCTTTTCTTTTTAGAAACTAATTTTTGATTATTCACTTTTGATCAGTATATAGAGAATTTTTAAGTAAAAGCTTACTCTTCTTTAGTTATTTTGGAAAAGTCATCCCAAATTTGAGGAGTCTGTCACCGCACATAAAGGGGCCCCACATCTGATACTGTGTCTATAACCTCATTTTTCTTGATCAGGGCCTGGTTATTTCTTACAGCACAGTAAAATTGCATGACATAGCGTACCGAGTGCACAAGAATTTTACAAAATCCAAGGTTAAAATGTCGGTCAAATCTGCTGACATTTTGGATCTTACTCCTGTAGAACGCGTTGGAGATCACAAAGAAATTCAATTACGTCTCAGGCATAAGTCTTCTTTCAAATTTTTTTTCTATCCGTCGCTTTTCCGGAAGAATTAAAGTACAATTCAATCAATACCTTTATCGAAAGTTTAATAAAAGTACACTGTAAAAGATTGTGAACTGCATTACTGAAAACAAGATTTCTTTATTCAGGAATAGGCAATGAAAATGTCTGGCTTCATCTAAAATGATTCTTAGAATAATTTTTTTAACAACGCAATGCGCAGCTTATATTTCACAAATAAGTGCAAAATAAGTTATGTCTGGCTTAACAGAAGTGTTGCGTTCCGACAATACTTAAATTGGCCCTAACGTACTAGTTCTAAATTGGTAAAATACTTTTTCTAAAAGTTGTAAAATACTTTTTCTAAAAGTTGTAAAATACTTTTTCTAAAAGTTGTAAAATACTTTTTCTAAAAGTTGTAAAATACTTGTTCTAAAAGTGATAACTTACTGGTTCCAAACGATTAGCAAAACTTTGGTACTGAAGTTATAATAATGAGATTTATAATAGACTTAAATTATGTAGCAATGGATATTCGGATGATAAATTGTTCGCAAAGAAAAATTTTACGGTGCTTGTGGGGAACCGAGCCCACTACCTCTTGGTATCTGGCCAAGGACTCTTTCAATTAAGCTACAGACGGCCTATCTTCCTTCCCTCTGCGAGCGTATATAAAGCTTTACTATAGACGAGTTTTAAAATGGGGCAGTGCCTGCACTGCCTTTTAAACCAAATTGACATCAAAGAAGCGGAAATCCGAAAAACGAGACTAGCGTGATATTAAAGTTGGAAATTTTTTCTCTTCATAGCGGATTGTGTAGTAATATTAGAGGATAAATTGCTCGCAAAGGAAAGAATGAAATACCAAGGGGTAGTGAGTTCGACTCTCACCAGACACAGTGAAATCATTCTTTTCTTTGCAAGCAATTTATCATCTAATATTGCCACATCATCGGCTATGGTGAGAAAACATTTCTCAACTTTAATAGACATTCATCTTAAAAGCACTAATCCATCATAATATTTTACAAGGAAATTCTAAATCATCATGGACGATCATTAAACGGTAATTAAATACGGGTACTCCCAATTAAATTTCGCTTTTAAGAGGTGATTAATTTGTTTTGATTTTTATAAAAAAAGCAACATTTTATGAAAAAGCACGCAATAGTAAAAGGACTAAACAATTAAATTAATGAGTAAGCAATTAATTTTAAAAAAATAATTGCTACTCAAACCAACTATTAGATCCGAAAAATCTTTAAAAGTCAGAAAAATCATTGCAATCATCATAATTTAACAAATTTGCGTTTTACAACGAAAAGACAGCTAACGTTACACTGATTTAAAATTTTCCGTGGAATCCAAACCATATATTTTCTAGGGAACCAAACACTGCACTACGATGGAGAAAAAAAGACTGCTCTACGATAACATTGAATTTGAATCCGGGTAAAATGCAAAATAAAGGAGCACGTTACCGCTATTTGAGGCCGTAATTTATCAAATAAAAATTGTCACAAAACGTAAGGCTCTTACTAAAAGCACAACTATTGTATTTATCGGAATAAATAAAAACAATACTCATAAAAAAGGTATTGTTCAAGGACTTAAATGTTATTTTATTGTATCATCATAAAATGGCAATAAATTCATTTCTTTCTTTAATTTAGCTAAAATTCTCATTTCTAAATGTGAAACACTAACCCTAGTGACATAGACTTTCTCTATAAGTTCACTGGTTACAATGTTATAGCTAAAGATCTGAGCCGTTATCAGATGTCGAAAATATATGAATCGCTACATCAGAGCCCGATCAAAGCAAAGTGGGGCCCATGGCCTAACGTTTATCGTTTATTCGGAGACCCTCAATACGCAATCGTAACAAATTAATCAATAAGTAAGTAACAAATGAAAATTCTTGATATATATTATCTGTAAAATCAATAGTTTAAAGCCGCTTTCAATGACGCCTAAGTTATAATTAAGAAAAATTGCAATATTAATAAATTAATGAGTTATAATTAAAAAAAAATAGATTTCAAACTGACATTTTAAACTTGATAAAAAAAGATCCCATACAAAAATTGGGGGCCATAATGATATGGGGGCCCGTTCATTAATCGGGCCCTGTGTTGCATGTAACAAGGGGTGACAAAAATGGTTTTTACTCTTTTTGATTTTTTTTACACTTTTAGGCATCATCGGCATGTAAAAGTTGCAAAGTCCGAAATGCTCTTATATGACGGTGAACATTAAGAACCAGTGGTTAGTCAAATATAGAACGCTTTTTCACTGAAACGGTGTCTTCAGATGCCTAAATAAAAACTATCCAAAGAAAGTAAAATCAAAGAACACGTTTGGTGTGGCCGATTTTTACATTTATCGATTCGTGTAAGATGAAAGGGATCCAATTTTAACTGATTTTCTTAATATTGCATTTCGTGTGTAAAAATCGCGCTACTAGGAAAGCTTTCATTTCGATAGCGTTTATTGTAGAAACACAATGGCGTAAATAGCCTCCAGGACTTGGGGGCGCAAAAGTCTACCAATGCTCCCCACATAGCATTTATTTGTAATTTTCTTTTAGGGGTCCAAACTCTTTTTAGGTGGATTTAAGCCTCCTTGCCCCCATAGTTACGTCGATGCAAAAGTATGGAATACTTGCAAGCAACTGAAATTTACTATAGTGTACAGCCTTTATCAAACTGAAATATGCGATCCATTGAGGATTTATTAAATTATTTGTAATTAGATAAGACACTTTGTTCGTATATTTTAAAGTACATTTATGCACTTGGTAATGTACCTGGATTGTCAAACATACAGACAGCAGACAGCGGATTGAAATTTATGATTCTGTTGCTATAAACTATAACGACATAGAATTATGAGAAACTATAATTTTAATGCTGTTTTAGCAATTTAAACGACGATTTGTATCTATAAAATTATGACCCCAAAAATCTCAATCCAATATTTAGAAATTTTGGTGATGATATTGAATATCTTTAAAATTGTACAATCCTAGAATAATTCCAACTGATTTAATGTCAACCAGAATAATGGCTATGTTGAAAAGTGCAGTGAAAAAAGTTGAAAAGTGTGTAGTGGGAACGCTTTCGCCTAGCATGCAGTGTTAGCACGGGTTCAACTCCCAACGTTACAAAAATAGAAGAGTTACTGACAGATTGGTGACTGTAGTCCGAAGATCGGTTCCCTAGGGCTTAAGAGGTTCAACTTCCTCGAAAATCTATAGCTCTCTGTGAAGCATGACCTATGCTGTACTTGAGCCCCAAAACGAACAGCCAATCACATTAAATACGTTTATAAGATATTATTACCCTTCTCAGGGTTAATAAGATTGCCTAGTCAAAACATAAAGCCATCAGGCATGCTTTGTAATTTTTCGTTTTGCATGAATATCGCTAATATTTTTTAACAGTCACACGTAAGTTCGAACTAGAACTTCTTTTGTAAAAAAAACTATCCTAGCCTGGCGTCGAACCGGGGACCCTCCCTATGAACCGGAATGCCTGCAGGGCAGGTTGAGGCACTGCGGTTCGTACGAAGGGTCCCGGGTTCGACTCCAGACCAAGTCTCTTTTTTTTTTTTACAAAAATTATTGGCGATTAAATATATTTCTATTTGAGTTTTTTAAATATTTTGCTTGCCAAAAAGTACGCTAGAAAATTTCTTAAATGTTTTAGTAAATGTAGCAACCATCCTTTGAAAAAAGGTTCATTGTACTCATGACGAAATATGTTTTCAAAGCTGCTGTGCATCATTTAAGACACTGAACTTTTAAGACCCTTCGGCTTTCTCTTCCGTGATATTTGCTATCTCAAGTAGCAATGGATAAAGTAAAGAATGTCAGCAATTTATTCGATAAAATGGCTTGTTATAATTACATTATTTTTCAGTGATTGGATGTGTAAGTGATCCTCTCCTTTCTATTGCGGAAAAGTATTTTTATAAAAAAAAAACAATTGAATTCAAAATAAACGTCGAAACGAAATAAATAAAGCCAATTACTTTTTTCAGGAAAAATATCATTTCCGTTTGGTACCTGGAGCGAAATTTCTGTATAGTTTTAGCTTCGTGAAACTGGAGTAAATTAAATTTGCCAGACACTTCGGAAAATCGCAGCAATTATTGCCAAAAAATAATGTTCCGAGACAAATCTCTCTTTAACCATGTTACTCATTCTCTTCAAATTTATTTTCTGTTATTATATACTTATTAGAAAGAGCCGTTTCAGAAACAAGTGTTATCCAATTCGCAATTTGAGTTTTATTTAGCTTCGGTTTCCTCTTCGAAATTAGAAATATAGTAGAATTTAATTATAGCGAACCCGCACTTAGCGAGGGAACTGTGGGTTTCAGTTAGTATAATGTTAAATATTGAAATATATATAAAGTTTAATCGCTTTAGCGAGAAAGCCTTGGTATCTCCAGCTTAAACGAGGAAAAATGACCAATCAATGTAGAAAGAAAGCATTGATTTTCTTACCACACCAAAATTTGCCGCGAATTTCTTTCGTGGCATTAAAATTTAGACAGAAAGACGCCTCATACCCAAAATAGCTTTTACAGTCCTATAAACTAGTGTTTCCCAAACTTTCAAACTCGCGACCCACTTTTATAGTAGCTAAGTAATCCGAGATTTCCTGTTGTAGTAACCAAATTGGCTGCGATCCCCCCCCACCCTCTTTCGACTGTCGCCCAACTTCCATAATAAAAGCATTTTCAACAGAGTAAAGAAAATACCTTAAATATAAAATTATGATATATTAATTATATATATTTTTAATGTATATTAAAATTATATGATAATAATAATAACAACATAAAGATGAAGTTTGGTCTGGATAAATGTAAAATACCTGGAGGCGCCAAACAAATGAAACTAGATGAGATTGTACTGGATAACAGAGGAATAATAGAAACCATGCAAGAACACGAAGCATATAAACACCTAGGAATAATGCAGGCCCAAAGACAAGAACATAAACTAGTCAAGACAAAGCTCACTCAAATATACAAGGACAGGCTGAAAACAATATTGAAGACCAAGCTGAATAGAAAGAACATCACACAAGCAATTAACTTCTTTGCATTCCCAGTACTAACATACTCCTTTTGGAATCATCAAATGGTCAAACATAGAACTAGAGGATCTACAACGGGTAATGAGAACTACACAAACAAAATACAGACAACTACATCCGTCAACAACCCAAAGAAAAACTATTCCCTCTAGAGGATGATGGACGAGGACAAATCGACCTGAAAGATCTCCATGAGAAGCAAATCCATAACGTGGGGCAGTACTTCCTCGAAAAGAGCAGGTAGTCTCCTCTCACCCAAGCAGTAGTAGACGCGGATAGCCCCCCCCCCCTCCCCACGCAACAATATGTCTCAGTACCGACAGAGAAATACCACCCGTACACATTGAAAAGAAACTGAAGGAACAGGCAGGCAAAGCACTTCATGGCAGACACTATAATGATCTTCAACAGCACCACATCTACAAAAAAATCTCGAACACATGGCTAACCCAAGGAACCTTACAGCCGGAAGCGGAAGGATTCATAATGGAAATCCAGGACCAGGTCATAAAAATAAGAAAGTACTGGTGATACATCCTGAAGAAGAATATAGAAAATAGACAATGTAACTTAACATATGAAACAATACAACATGTAACATCAGGTTGTAAGTTAATTGCCCAAACAGACTTCAAATACCGTCACGACCAGATGGCAAAAATAATTCACAAAAAGCTTGCTGTCAGAACCAATCTGATAGCCAACATAAACCCTTACTACAAATACAAATCAGAGACAATACTGGAAAACAAAACGCACAAATTGTACTGGGATGCGGCTATTATAACGGACAAGACGACACCACACAACAGACCAGACATAATCCTAATTGCAAAACCAGCAAAACCACACACATCACAGACATAGCAATACCCAACACAAATAACATTCAGAACACATACACCACAAAAATGACTAAATACCAAGACTTAAGGTAGGAAATTAAAGACATGTGGCACATGGATAAGGTAAACGTTATCCCTCTTGTCTTATCAGCAACAGGTATAATACCAACTACACTCCAAAAGAACTTGGAGACACTTGAAATTAACCGAAACACATATATTCTGTTCAAATAGCAGCAATACTAAACACCTGCCGAACAGTCAGAAAATTTTTAAACCTGGAACCAGAATGAAACATATAAAAGTATTTTCACACTGAAGGTAGACTTGAGAACTTGGCTCCACCCATCTTAAGCCTAATTCGCCAATTGCATGTACGCAGGCAAAAATAATGATAATAATAATAAGGCAGCAAACAACACGAAAACTTTGGAAAGCGTTGGTGAATTTAATTGTGCATGTCCTACCAGAATACTTGAAACAATATAACACATTTTTACACGTTCACACAACTATTTACTGTGCAGCAGCAGTAACAACAAGAACCTATGGACTAGAAATTAAAACCCCCACCTCAAACTTTGCGGCAAGCAAAGCCCCACCGTGGGAAAGCAGATTAGAGAATAAAATAAGTGAATTTGAATTACGAGGACATGTCGGAAGGATAACACAATATATACAGGGAAAGCATAAAAAGAAATTAATTAACAGAGTAAAACTTGTGTTTAGGAAGGCTAAATTACACACAAAACACGATGAGCATAACAAGCATGCCAACGAATACCTAGACACTCTGAAGCAGAAACTAAGTGTGTGTCACGGTGATTTTTAATCAATGCAACATTATTCTTGTTTACTAATTGCAAAGGAGGGTAAAGGCGATTTTTTTCACATTTCCACGAGCGATTTGACCCAGTAAACAGGATATAAAAGTTTTCAGATGGGAAAAGAGCGTTGCTTCACAAAGAAGAAAGCAGCTCAAAACCTTAAAATCATAGGATAATACCAGAAACTTTAACATAAAAACTCAGGACAACAGAAAAACAGGAAAAACAGAAGTTAATGTGCTCTTAAAAACTGGAAAATTATAAAGAAAGTCATGAACGAACTTTTGCAGCTGTGAAGTAAAAAGTTATTTCTAAAGATTCAATTTTTTACCATTCTAAGTTGCGAACCAAGTTGAACAACAACAAACTCGTAATTTCAGATCAACATGACACTTTATCAGGGAGCAAAAGCAATATGTTTCAAAATAATACCTTTCTCCCAAGCCAATAGCAAAACGTCTCTCAAATGACGTCACTCGAACCAGCCCAGAATTATTGTTCTCAGTAAAGAATAGAACCAATGAGATTTCAAATTTAGAGAGGGGCTGAAAGAAATAGCACTCCCCCTTGATTAAAAAGACGAAGCAAGAGGAGAGGGAGAGGAGATTATTAGAATTTAGGAAGGGGATTAAGAGGATCTCCCAAAAACTCAGAGGACGAGCAGATGAAAGCCTTCGAAATGACCCTAGCGCGAGCGGCAGTAATATAATGGAGTAAAATATCGTCGACAAAAGATCTTTCCTTTCAAAGAGGGTCCATCACCACAAACGTGGATACCAATCATGGAGGACTATTGGGTGAGCATGATTTTTCCATTAGAAGTCTCCTCATTTTATTAATATAGATTAAACATATCGCTAAGTACTAATGAAACAGCTTTAAGCATAATAATTTCACGGTGTAAAGTTAGGTTTTTTGGGATAACTATTATTATCTTCATTATTGTCTTTCGTAATAAATATTATTATAAATTCAGGTCATTGCATGCATGATATGTTGATAAAAAATAAATTAAATAACATTCACTAGAATGCTAACTAATTGATTGAATTATATTGAATTATTTGAGGTTAATTTCAACAAGAAGAACTGATAAATATTAATATTTATTCGATAGATTGTTTTAATAAATTTTAACTAACATGAATCCAACGGATCAAGTGATTATTTTCGAGGAACCAGAATCCAATAATATATGTACTAAAACGTATAATTTCGTGCATACATGTTATCCCGAAACCAAAGTATTAGGTGTCGTGATACTTATATATTTCACAATCTACGTAATTCTTATTATAGTATCTGTTAACTTGTAAATAAATAAATATAGTTGTTTTTTTGTGTAACAGCGTCTTATGCAATTTCCTTTTACATGTCAATAATTCAACCATTTATTCTATGCAATCATACTTACTTATCTTTTAATGTAGACATTACAAGTTTTACAAACCAAAAAAGAACGCAACGCGTAAAACTTTAGTTTATTTGTCCTATCTGCGTATACTGCAGACCACTAGAGTAACACGGTAAAACAACATATTGAATCTGAATGTTTTAAATTCTAATATTTGGTTATCACTTAATGATAAGGTATCACGAGATAAAAATGCTGTGACATAAACAAATGGTCATAACAAGTGCCTATAGCAAAAGGCTACGACAATACAAAGAAAGCGCTGTTAGAAAGGCACAGAAAAAATTGTTCGCAACAAACCAGTAAACCTTCTTTAGAACCCTTACAAGCTCCCAAACTGAGCAACAAAATGAAATCCCACTCGCAACAGAAATTGAGGAGTTTTGGAAATAGCTTAGAATAGCTAGAATAGTCCAACGAAATGAAACATGACAATGCTACATGAATAGAGGAAGAAAGAACATCAGGAAAGTAGATAACAGGAACGGAATATGAAGGAATCACAACCAAAGAACTTCAAAAAGTTATCAGAAAAACACACAACTGGAAAGCAGTAAGTGTGGACAAAATCCAAAACTATTGGTATAAGAAGTTTACAAGTACCCATTTACAGATGGCAACAGAATTGACATCAATAATGGAAGACCCAAGTAAAATGCCGGATTTTCCACCTAAAGGCATTACCCACTTACTACCCAAAAACCGAGACACGAGGAACCTAGCAAAATACAGGCCAATAACATGCCTTAACACCCTTTACCAAATCCTTACTGGATGAATCTCCGAAAAAATAGGACAGCACTGCCACATAAATAACATACTGACTGATGAACGGAAGGGATGCCATAGAAACACACTGAGATCAAGACAAAACTAATAATTAGCTCTGTGATCGTAGAACAAGCCAAGAAAAAAACTCGAAACCTTAATACTGCCTACATTGATTACAACAAAGTCTTCGACTTAGTGCCTCACTCACTGCTAATCGAGATCCTGAAAATATATAAAATACACTTCACCATAGTAAGATTTCTGGAGCATAGCATGAATCAGTGAAGGACCACAATACATCTTAGAGAGAAAAACTAAGTGCTATACACCAACGAAATACCTATTAGAAGAGGCATATTCCAAGGGGATACCCTTAGCCCCCAATTGTTCTGCCTATCACTAAACCCTCTATCAAGAATGCTAAGTAAGAGCAACTATGGCCACATGATCAAAAAAGCCAAGAAAAACCTCCAGAAGGTATCACACCTCATGTACACGGACGATATAAAGTTATATGCACCGTCTATCTCTTAATTCCGCTATTTGATCCAAATCACAGAGGCATTTTCAAACATAAATATTGAGTTTGGTCTGAATAAATGCAAAATACTTAGAGGCGCCAAATAATTGAAACCAGGTGGGATTATATTGAATAACGGAGGAATGATGGAAACCATTCAAGAACATGAAACAATAAATATCTAGGAATAATGCAGGCCCAAAGACAAGAACATAAACTAGTCAGGACAAAGCTCACACAAATGTACAAGGACAGGCTAAAAACAATATTGAAGATCAAGCTGAATAGCAAGAACATCACACAAGCAATTAACTCCTTTGAAGTCCCAGTGCTAACATACTCCTTTGGAATCATCAAATAGTCAAACACAGAACTAGAGGACCTACAACGGATAATGAGAAACATACAAACAAAATACAGACAACTGCATCCGTCAACGGCAACCGAAAGACAAACTAGTCCTTAGAGGATGGGGGCGAGGGCAAATCAACCTAAAAGATCTCTATGAGAAGCAAATCCACAACATGAGGCAGTATTTAAAACAAATTACACACAAGCGCAGTTTAATTTGAGCAGGAGAAGCATTTTACAATTGTTTCGGTGGAAAATCAAGCGTACACCATCGTCAGAAAATTCGTCCAAACTGATTTGTTGCCACTAAATCAAAAACCAAAAAAGTGAAAAAGGCGAAACAGATAACATAACAAAAAGCCTGATTTGTGTCGCCATCTATTGTGCAGAATGCTAAGTAAAAGGAAAAGGAACAATTATTGTTGGAAGAAGAAATTATGTTGATTGAAAGAGAGGTTTGTAATAAGAGGGGGGAAAAATTGTTCTCAGATGGATTCGTTGACTATTGTACAGGAATTACTGAAGATATGAAAGGCCTCGAAAAAATTGAGATCTGAGGGTGAACGGACTTTTTCAATTATTTTTGCATCGGCAAAACAGAAACGATGGCCATGTTTCCATGAGTGTTTTGCAATGGCCGATTTTTCAAAATCTTGTTTGTGAACGTACGATTGGTGCTCTTTGAGCCTGAAACGCAGGGCTCTACGTGTTTGGCCAACGTAGGACAATCCGCATTCACAGTCTATTTTATAAATGCCAAAATATATTATTATGGTCAGGATAAATTATTATTATGGTCAGGAACCTGGTCTTGTTGTTAGATTTTTTCCCCTCTTGTTACAAACCTCTCTTTCAACCAACATAATTTTTTCTTCCAACAATAATTGTTCCTTTTTTACTTAGCATTCTGCACAATAGATGGCGACACAAATCAGGCTTTTTTTTATGTTACCTTTTTTCGCCTTTTTCACTTTTTCGTTTTTGATTTAGTGGCAACAAATCAGTTTGGACGAATTTTCTGACGATGGTGGACGCTTGATTTTCCACCGAAACAATTGTAAAATGTTTCTCCTGCTCAAATTAAACTGCGTTTGTGTGTAATTTGTTTTAAATATTATTTTGCGCAGTGTATCGCTCATATTTCTCTCATGAGGTAGTACTTCTTTGAAAAGAGCAGGATCTCCTCTCATCCAAGCACTAGTACCTCAAACGCACCACTATGTCTCAGTATCGACAAAAAAATACCACCCGTACACATTGACAAGAAACTGAAGGAATGAGCAGGCAAAGCACTTCATGGCAGACACTATAATGATCTTCAACAGCCCCACATTGACAAGAAAGCCACGAACACATGGCTAACCTAAGGAACTTTACAAACGGAAAAGGAAGGATTCATAATGGAAATCCAGGACCAGGTCATAAAAACAAGAAAGTACTGGTGATACATCCTGAAGAAGAATATAAAAAATAGACAATGTAACTTAACATATGAAACAATACAACATGTAACATCAGGTTGTAAGTTAATTGCCCAAACAGACTTCAAATACCGTCACGACCAGATGGCAAAAATAATTCACTAAAAACTTGCTGTCAGAATCAAGCTGATAACCAACATGAATCCTTACTACAAATACGAACCAGAAACAATACTAGAGAACAAAACACGCAAATTGTACTGGGATAGGGCTATTATGAGGGACAAAACGACACCACACAACAGACCAGGCATATTCCTAATTGACAAAACCAGAGAAACCACACACATTATAGACATAGCAATACCTAACACAAACAACATACAGAGCACATACACCAGAAAAATTACTAAATACCAAGATTTAATGTAGGTAATAAAAGACATGTGGCATATGGACAAGGTAAACATTATCCCTCTTGTCTTATCAGCCACAATTTAAATAGCAAACACACTCCAAAAGAACTTGGAAATACTTGAAATTGACCCCAACACATACATACAGATGCAAAAAGCAACAATACTAAACACCTGCCGAACAGTCAGAAAATTTTTAAACCTGGCACCAGAATGAAACATACAAAAATATTTTCACACTGAAGGTAGACTTGAGAACTTGGCACCACTCGTCTTAAGCCTAATCCGCCAAGTGCGAGAACACACACAAAAAAATAATAATAATAATAATATATTATATTAATAACATATATTAATATACATTATAAATATAAAGTTAACAACCATTAATAGAATTAGTGTTCATCTACAAGGTGGTCCATGGTAGTCGAGAATCTTTTTCCCACTGGAATTTTCTCTGTGTGCAAGAAATAAATAAAAAAACATTATTATTAAATTTGAATATCAACGAAAGCTATTATGCTTAAATGTAAAAACTATCTTCTTATGTTTCTTGCTTATCCCAAATTTTATAGTAATTGACATATATAAGAGAATTTATTATTCAGGTTTGTTCTGAGGACTTTGGTAATGATTTTCGCGTTTAGGTAAAAGAGAAAAGTAATAAAATTTAATTGGTTTAGTACTTCAATAAATTCCAACGTCTTTAAAGAAGTAGTTTTCCCCCTAAGAGAAATACGAGACAATATACATAACAAAATATATAATAACTTTTAAATTAAATTTACAATTTTACTGGAATGAAACAAATTAGGAAAAGCATGAATAGAATAAAAAAAGACCACTGTATCTATGGTAATTATTTATGTACATTGGTCTCTGCCTAATTTGAGAAAATATTTTGTTGTTTAATCTATTACGCATGTAGCTAAACATTTTACTAACACACGCATGTATGCATACGGATGACATAGGTTTGTGAAACAATACGAAAATCCAATAAATCAACATAAAAATTATTACGCAAGCAAAAAAGGAAAGGATATACACTCTGTTACAAAGAAATATGTGCACCCAGAAAGAATTGAGCCACAACTACGAAACTCGGCATGTGTATATTGTTTATGTAGATGAACAAATGATTAAAACATTGAAACAAAACACCGTTTTATTGACGTGTAGCAGTACAAAGAATGTGCTTTTCAATAGGTGGTAAAACCACCCCTGGCAGCTATAGAAGCAAATACTCTGCGGGTTATAGAGTCAATTAAGTGTCCGATGTCCAGCTGCGGCAGATCCTGGCACAAATGCAGCAACTGCTGAACGAATTCGGAAGTATTCCGAGACTGCTGAAGTTGCCTACATAACATGTCCCAAACAAGTTCGATAGGCGAAAGGTCTGGAAACCTGGCAGGTCTCTCGAGGACATTAGCACCTCGAAGACATTGTTGCAATAACCGAGCAGTATGTGGCCGAGCGTTGTCCTGCTTGTAAACAGAACCTGGCTGGTCAGATACCATAAGCAATACCACGGCTGCAAGATATCTTCAACGTACCTGCCAGCGGTGAGAGCACTTCATAACACGATTAAAGGTAACCTTCTGTTCAAGGAGATCGCTCTCCAGACTGTCACACCAGGTGTAATGGCTGTGTACCGCTTAGTAACGAATATTGGATTCTACCGTTGACCTCCTTGTCTCCACACACGTGTACGGCGGTCATCAGCATCGAGTAAAATGAGGGATTCGTCACTAAATATAACATTCCTCCAATCTTACACTGTCCAGCTTGACCGTGAGCGCACAATATTCCAGACGACACCGCCTATGGTGGGGTGTCAGAGGTAAGCGCCATAATGGTCGTCGAGACCTGAGCCCAGCGTCAGCCAATCATCGCCAAATGATTCCCTTGATATCAATGGACCCCTACGAGTTGGCAAATGGAGTCGACTTGTTGATAGCGTCACTTTAGTGCGGATGTGTCTGGCTGCTCTCCTGATTGCGCGATACTCTCGCGCAATGGTGATCCGGGGAAGTCCAAAGCCACCGCGAGAGCTGACTGCGCCTTCTCTGAGCCACTAGTTCCAACACCGGGCAACTACCAAATGGCTTCGTTCAATATGCCGACCGATCTATTTGTTCGACCAACCAGTCTCTCTGAGATCTATGATTCGCCCCCTCTCAAAGTCGGACAAATGTTTGTAATGCCGTAGGGAACGTCTGTAAAGCATCTTTCGTGTCAATATCGTGTATCTGAGCTGCTAATCCAGTTGTAAATGCCCATCACTGAGCGCACCGGCCCTTTTAAATTCTACTCGCATCGCAGTTCATACACGTGTTTAATGCCTCCATAATGCTCATTGGTGTTGTATGTTTGATCATTTGTATAACTCGCCGAACCACATTTGCATGCCAAGTTTCGTAGTTCTGGCTTAATTCTTTCTAGGTGCATATATTTTATTGCAACAAAGCGTATTAGGCAACTTTAGAGCCGAAAAGAAAATGTCAATAGTGACTAATTATTTTCCAACGAAACGGTCATGAGCTCTTTGTTTTGATAAATATTAAATTTTTAAAAAAATACTAAAAATACTTAAAATATCAAAAAATACTTAAAATATCTACTTAATAAAATTAATAACTTAATACTTAATAATTTAAAATACTTAATAACAATACTTAATAATTTAAAATACTTAATAACTTAATAATAAGTTTAAATGCTTAATAACCTAAATACCTAATAGATTAATTAATAACTTAAAATAACTTAAAAATAGCAATTAAACTAAAATACTTAAATACTAAAAATATTTAAAATATTTTTATTTCTATGAAAATCCTTAGATCTAATATACACTAGTGTCCAAAAGTTAAGTATAAGCATTATATTTGTGGATATTTCTTGAAATAAAATCAGAATGGACCGAAACGATATACTTATCTAAGAAGATGATGTTACTATAATACATATAAATATAATGGTGCGACGAGAATTAGTTAGCCAGCGACGGATAAAGCGGTGTAACCGGTTCCGTCGCATAGGGAGCCAAGCCGGGGTGAGGTTACTAAATTACCGTCACCCCGACGTGCGAACAAATCCAATCCGATCATGGAATTGCTCGTTATTAAATAGGTTTCGACAAATTAAATTGATTTTCTATAAATTCTGAGCATGCAGTAATTACGTTGAAGACATACTTGCGATCACATACATAAAATTAGCAGATGAGCGGTTATCTTCTCTAATTATTCCCTCTGTTAAAAATAGCATCACCCACAAGTTGAACATGACACAAATGATATAGGTACAAATTTATAGAATCACAAAGTTTAACAGGCAAATTTTATTTAGCAAATTAACTTTTTCTGCATTTCTCGTTGTTAATTCTTTTCCCGCTACTTTTGAAAACTTTAACTTTTTCCATATACAATTTGAAAACTTTAAAAAAATATATATATATACACTTGAGAAATTTTTCTGGTTTATCAATATAATTATTCAGTTTTTTGCATTGGCTATAACTAAGGTAGAAAATTTTTCGCGGAAAAAAATGCAAAGTTCGCGTGACGGTGGCAGACGAAATCTCGCATTTCGAGGAAAATTAAAAAACAATTGCGGAATAAGTATAACACTAATACTAATAAAATAAAATAAAAATCCCAGTTTCGAAACAGCAACACAAATAAGTATTACTAAATGGAACATTATATAGTAGGATTGCCCTATCCGCAGGTCATATGTAATAGCCGAACATCTGTTAACTATTCCATAATCTCGCATATTCCGAGAAGGTATAACATAAGCAAGGCTTTTGGAATCAGCTGACATTTTGTCGCCTAATCGACGATAAGAAAAAAGCCATGGGGCCATAAGGAAAGCATTGCAGAAAAGCCATCGTATATAGTGTAGAGAGTAATATCGTTTCCATAGAGATGTTGCCATGTTTTAAAGGTGTAGAGGGTTCCCATATTTTAAAAATCCCGAAGAGAGCACTTTGACCCATTGTGTGATTATTTAAAAATATACAATCGAACTTCATTAACGTGAGTACTCACGACACAAAATTTGATCACATGGCACAAAATTTGTTTACGTGACACAAAATTTAATTACGTTGAAAATAATTAACGCTATCCGAGAAGCATAAGATCGCATTAATATTACTATCTAATTTAAAGGCGATTCAGGAGGCAGTTCATATTAAAAGTAATTCGGTTTAAATATTTTTGCGTTAATGAGGTTCGTCTGTATATTTGAATGCAGATGATTATAATTTTTATTATAATACTTCTGATTATAGAAACATATAAAATTGAAATGTACTACTTTTGTTACAAATATATATACATTATCTTAAAAAATGGTCACATAATGCAATGAGAATAGAAACGGAACTTTTGTTGTTTTTGGAACATTCAAATAAGAGCACATTACTTTTTATATGTTGAAAAAATTACGAAAATTATTGTTGGGAATTTATAGCAATTATTTATATATATATAATAACCCATATATAGATCATTGGTGTACCTTTATCCTTACAATATTATACTAATGCTCTTTCTCTCCATTGAACGAGATTCTAACGTTTTGCATAAACCCTCGAGGTTACGGTGTGGAAATGCACATAGGTAGTTTAAAAGCATTTTTTTGCCGAATTTCACTCAAAATATTTTCTGATGATGACGGTATTACAGTTATTTAAATATGAAAAATAATCAAAAAATTATAATAGAAGTTCGGCAATAATTATAAGAACAACAAACATCGAAATTCGCAAAATGTGGTTGAAAAAATACCGAAAATTTCCGAAATCGTTTAAAATTTTCTAAAATTCGTCGCTGAAATTCGCACAGTGATAAAAATTACTGCCCTAGGTAAAACCTACAATTTAAAAAATTTGCTAATTAAAGGTTAAATTAGTAGTTCTTTGAAGAAACGGTAACTTTGATTTTATTTGATTTTTTAGTATAATATATAATGTAAATTAAACGTACTTTTCTACAGCGTATAACGGAATGATGCTTGTAGTGCTAATGAGCTTTTAGAAAAAACTATTATTCCAAAAGCTCAAGCTGTAAAAAGATACTTTTTGGAGAAAAATATGCTTTTACATGGTCAAATACAAAGCTACTTTTAAACTTAGTGTCACCTTTCTAGAACATCCTGAGAAGACTTTTATAGGCTATAATTTACTTTTAATAATTTGTAAATATTGTTATATTAGAATCAAAGATATCATTTTTGTCATAAAACGGTATTGACTCCAAAATTATTTTCTAGAGAAAGCATTTAGGTTTAAGTTCCAAATTCATATACAACGAAACCTGTATAAAATAATACCGTCTCTGCCATTGATATTTTATATTTTAATAACTTTCGCGTTTTTACCAATGTCTTACTTTTTTTAATGCAAATTTTTCTCCTTGTATTCTGTATTTTTATTCTTACTATAAGCTATGTATAGCAATATTTTTCATCGGTCACTACCGATATAGCTTGTATAAAATTTAGCTTTGCTTCTAACGATAAATTGCCTATAACGGTAGCTTTTCTTGGTCCGTTGAATATCTTGGTAGACGGAAAAAACGATTACCAATCTTAAAAACTGGGAATTTTGAAAACAAAATCACAAAATTTCGATTTTCTATTTTTCTATTATATACCTTAAAGTTTCAAACTTCATTTAATTTTTCTGATCTCATCCACCCATCCATTCTTAACGTGTTTCTAAAGACTTGTGCTGTTTTGAAATCTATTTGAGATTTTCAGATGGTTGCCGTTGAATAGTCCTTATTGCCATGTTGCTAGCCCATGGCCATTCCACCATTTTTTTTTTACTTCAGCAATGGTGTACGTAGTTTTTCTCACTTAGTTATTTCTTCTTCGATCCCTTTTAGCTATTCTAAATGCGCATCCCTCTATACTTCTTTGGATTTTTTGCAATTTCCGTATTGCTGTTTTTGTTGCGGACTCCATGAGTTTGATTCTTAACAGACATGGACGACCGATTATACATACTGGTTAAAAACCTCTCTTTTTAGGTACAAAGACTATTTACCCTTTTAGGATAAAACTATTTCTTTCGAATGCACTCAAGATAAGTAACTGCATTGCAGATTAAGTGCGGGATTAAAGGTCGTTCGATTATTTTATTATTTTTCAAGTTAAACATAATTTAAAATAAGTACATAATATTTTTAAATAAACATTAAACCAACGCTTTTTAATTATGACGTCATAATACCGACATCTGTTTAGTCACTTTCTCAATTCTGAAACTGATAACGATAAACTAACAACATGACTATTTTCATCTAACAAACGATATAATTATTTCACTTTCTAAGGTGGGGTGATTGTGTGATTTGCAATTTCATCTTCAGTTCTACTTTGTTTACTTATTTCGTATTTTCTTTCTCCACATAAATACGTTACTTTCTCAAAGAAAAACCTTTGAAATCGTGCAAAATAAGATCATGACTGAGGTATCAAAGTTTACAATGACCTTTAATTTTTTAAAAATTTTCAAAACGTTTGAAGTCGGTTTTGAGTAATTTTTCCTGCTATGTCGTACCGTTATTTGTCGCCAACGAATTCTATTCACATATAACTTAATAATAATGACAACTGGAAACCTCTCACGCTAGTTTGAAAACATTTCTTTCCCTTGACATTATCGCTAAATAATGTCTTAGGAGGTAAAGTGAAGAGACGTTTCTTGTCTTGGGGAAAGAAGACATGCATGTTGTTATCTCCTGCAAGGATGAAAATTTCTTAATTGTTTCCTGGCCCGTGTAATGAGAAAAATTTGTAACATAAGTATGTTTGTGCCATTTTAGATTACCAAATATCTTATTTTAGGAAGTTTGGCTTCGAGATACAGCTAGATTGCATCATTTCGGTGGGTTCTAAACTAATTTACCACGTAATTATCACTTACTAATTAAATTAGTTTGGGAAGACTCGTCATCAAGGATTGGAATTTCTACGTGGAATATGCTTACTCTTTTTTCGTCTACCTATATCTAGGGGATGAACGTATTACTTAAGGAGCCCTACGGCAGTACATTAATTGGCACGTCTCTTTTCCAAACCCCTAATGCCCAAGTGAAGAAGAATTCGGTTATCCCGCAGGAATCAGCCCATGATATGTGTTTCGGAAAATATCTAGAGCGAAGTATTCGAAACCATGGCTTTATTTGTTGATATCAAAAAAGCAAGCGCTGATTTCCTGTCATCCAGTAACGGATTAATTTTGGTGCGACCGGTGCCGTCGCACTGTGTGCCGAGCCAAGGGTTGCGACAAAATGGCCTAACGATCCCCGAAGTGCAGACAAGGCTAAATCCAACTTGAACGTCTGCGGGCTTATTCTTAAATAAGTTTCAATAAATTAAATTGATGTTTTATAAGTTCTCTGAATGGAATATACAATTATGTTTACTTCCACGCATTTGTGAAATCGATAAGAATAAATTCAGGCTAATACAGAATGAATACTGTGTACGGATTCTTCGTATGATACAATACGATACCCGTAACGGCCAGTTCTCACTGTCGTTACAGTTGGAACTATATTGTTGTCACTGCCAACTGTGCTATTATGCTCTTTAGTGCGTGTGATTAACATTTGAGTTGGCGGTGATGTTAGCTGTGCTGACGTCGCCGCTAATATAAAAAGTCGGGAATGTTTTCTGATAGTGTTTGTTTGTGTTTCCTTGTTTGCAGTTTTTGGTTTGAAGATGGCTAAAAGTTGTCGCTGGTTGAACTCATACATTGTACTCCCTGTAAAGCAAGCGGATCGGCGGAACGGAACCAGTATGGTGGAAGGACGAATTCCGAGTGCATTGCTGGAGTCGCATAGGCGTGAGTAAGCCTCCTCGAGCTGTAGTACTAGTCAACGACATAGAGTATTCCCAGCTTAAGTTGTGAGAGCAAGTTGCGCTTTCAGGGAGCACGGAACCACGAAGGTATATTTCCTGATGATGTGTGATTTTCTGAGATGCCGAAACCTTGTACACCCATTGGCATAACTAGGTGGGGGCCGGGGAGGGCCGCCCCCCCAGAGAATTTCCCCGCATTCCATTTTTTTTTTTTTTATTGTGAATAAATGTAAGGCGGGTTAGTGCCAAAGCTCCAGCTTTCCGGCCAAAATTTCCTAAAATGCAAGTGTCATTCGTATATGCGTAAACACGTGGAAAAACAAATCTTCCAGTAACTACTTCCCTATTACTGGATGGGAAAACGGCCATGTGTCCAACATTCTAAGTTAGGATTTGACATCTTTATGTGCCACTTGCGGGTACGTGAATGAT
>QLNU02015360.1:37053785-37065181 GCA_006491805.2 Dysdera silvatica
TTAAGGTAAGGTATTTTATTTTAATATTATTGTCGTCTCTACGTATGATTATTCGTTTCTCTGCGGTAACTCCTTGGTTTGAAAGCTTTGTAGCTATTTCTTCTTCATCTACAGCTATTAAGTCTATTTCGGAAGTTACAGCACAAGAACTATTTTGTGTATTGTGTGGAGGGATTTGAACTTCTATATTAACTATTTTTTGACAATTAAGTAATGAAGAAAATTGCTATTGAAATTGATTTCAATTAATAAGTCACCCGTTCTTAGTTTTTTATGTTGTTTAATGTACCGCATATTTCTTTGATGGCTTTTTCTATTGCAAATGATGATAGTTTTTTAAAGTTAGGGTTTTCAGATGAGACTATTATAAACGTTGGCAGGATGTTAACTTGTTTATTTTTTTCATCACTTCCAATTCTTGTCTTTTTACTCATCGGTCCGTCATTCGTTTTGTTTTTATTTTTTAAAGAACTCATACTTTTTTTATTAAATGGAGAACAATAAACCATCACCGACTGCGTTACCTCTATCGCAGACTGGAAGGCTAGTTACAACAAGGTTTCGCATCTACCCCTCGAGGTGATTATTCGCGACTCTATAACCCCAGTGCCATTCAGCACTCGGCACGACCTTACCTTAGCTTGTGTTGTAGACTCTCGGGACCTAGAGATACTGATCTGTAATAAACAACAGTATCTTTGGATGGCCCCCTCACCACGATCAGGAACCCACATCGAGAGGGTCCTGGATTGGTAATAAATCTGAAGTTGGGAAGGGTTTTATAAACTTTTATTGTTGCAAAAATGATAGGTTTATTTAATTTTTTTGTTTTAATATTAAGAATTTTTAAAAACTTAAGAATTTTATTATCAGTGCAATTGTCTCTATTTTTAATTGTTAGGTTGCCTTTGGATTGTTTCAGCTGTTTGAAAATTTGTTCGGTTTAATATTTTTTGCATATGACAGCAAAGTAGCCATCCGTTTTATCTGTTGTAGTTATCACGAAGGATTTTTACATTTCTTTAACATCATTAAAGATCTTTTTCATGTTTGGCATATTTTCCAAACAAGCGAGCTATTTATCACCAAAGACGTTAGTGTGGTAGAAGTATTTAACTTTATTACATATATTAACGATCCATTTATTAAAGTTTCTATAGGTGTATGCGTTTCATGGGCTATTTTGTAGCGGAAATTTACACTATCATTAGCAATTTGCTTAATAAAAACATTGGTATTGATTTTGTCTGGTAATCTGTATTTAGTACCCATTTTCATCGGTATCTTAAATTCTTTGGAACCAATAATGTCAATATTTCCTGTAATAACATGTCCATGATATGTGTCGATATACTTTTCATACATGTTTGATATGTTTTTATATTGTGTGTGTTGCTTGCCGAGTAAATAAATAAATTATTATTATATTGTGGTAATTTACAATCACAAAGTAAGTTGCTATTTGAGACTTGGCAAGTGCTCTTATAATTACACAAAAATTGTGAAATAGGCAGGCCTAATATTACCTATAATAATCACACATTAGTACTATCATTATATATATATATATATATATTCAGTCGGAAAATTTTGATTTTCCAGAAAGTAGGCAATCGATTTTATAACCATTGGTGTAAAAAAATTCTAAAGTAAGCTTGCATAATAATATAGAGAGAGAAAGCTTAAATTTCTAAATAAGATTCCCGAGAGGATAAAAGGTCAGCCTGCTTTTCTTTTTAATATGATGCGCAATTGATTGTTTCTCAGTATGGTATAGAGAAACCCAATTTCACTCTTTTTCCACTTTTCTCAATATATGATTTTTAAATTGGGGTTTCAATTTTTTTTTCTTCTCTAAAATTGTAAAACATATAAAATCTGACAAAAACTTAATTTTTAACTTCTGAGATTTCGCTTCTAATTAATAAGATTCGTGAGACTATTCCAGTAAATTAAATTGATAAAAAATAATAGAAGGTATAAAACTAGAAACTTAATTTCAGAAAGTCAAAAGTTTCGAAAGAAAATATAAGTAATGGCAGTTCGAGAAATGAAAATTGTAGAAATTAATAGAAATGGATAATATGACATAGGTGTAACAACAGATTTTATTAATTATATTTATTTTAGTATATCCATATAAATAGTACATTATAGTGTACGTATTGTATATTACTACAATCATTAAATTATATACTAATTTTCTCATATTTCTTCTAAATCATTAGGCATCGTTATAACCGTTCTTATTACTCCCATAAATCATATTTATTCTCACTTGGTACACTTCCATAAATTAACTATTACATTACTTATTTATGCCTTATTTTACATTAAAATACATAATTAATATTATCAAATGTCACGAAATATAAATTATGAAAAACCTACCCTGTATTACATAAAATATATATTATTTCTTTCAGTTATCAACGCCTTGCTAGTGTTACAACATTTTTCTTGCAGTATGATATGAGCCTGTGATTAAGTATAATAAGGAGTAATTTCTTTGTATATCTGAAGGAATATAAATGAAAAAAAAATTTAACTGCAACTGACATATTTACATGAAAAACAAACAAATTTGTTTGTTTTTTTACATCATTTTTAATAGTTGACTGTCCTTCGTTTTTATATATACTTATATATAAAAACAATTTATATAATAATTATATTCAATTTTGTTTCTTATTTATATAATACTTTCTTGTATTTTCTAGTTACGTCTTGGAAATTTAAAAGGATTTGTTTTTAAGTCTACACTGGCTATGATTTTAATAATACCATCCTTCATTTGTAAGCGATTATAATTAATCCCTCATATATTTTATTTGTTTCTATTATTCTATATAATCAAATGATTTATTATTAAATAGAGTTTAATCAAGAAATTATGAAGGCCTAAAATTCAATGTCACAATTCATTTGTTCGAAGGAACCGTTTTTAGAACAACAGCCAGTGACCATGTTTTCTTAAACATCGCTAATTCTTTGCGTAATTCAATTTCCAAGACAAACATGAATGAAAGTGCATAGAGGAACTAATTTCCAGAAAATTATTCTTTATATACCACCTAGGAAACTACACTGGTACTTAAAAATGAAGAACTAAACCTAATTTGTTTGGTGCTATAATTTTGTGCACTAGTACAATAACCAAAGGATTGTCCGAAAATGCATGGCAACTTCTTCTGACATCTGTATTCTTATCGGACAATTGATTTAAGACCTAGAAGTACTCTCGTCTGAGAGAGGACAAGCAGAAGAAGCATTGTCGATATATTCGTATCTTCCATTTCCCTGAGTGTCGATCGAATGTTGGACCATGATGGAGAAAATATATTTTCGAACTATTCATTCCTCGCTTGCATTGCTCTCCTTTGACTGATTTCCCGAAGGTATTAGTGTAATTTTTTCATCTTTTGCTTCAAACGAACATTTGGTGGAGTAAGAGATATTCATGTAAATGGATTACCAAAAATGAAATTATAAACGGCTCCATCTTTTAGACGCCCATTAGTAAAACCAGTGGGACTTTACCATTTCCCGCTGGTGTCTGCTGACACTTTCGACTGCTAATTTAAATTTACGCAGTCCTGATAAAATTGAAATGCCAGCTAAGGTCCTCCAGAAGTTCTATTTTAATACCAAACTTATAGACTGCAGTACTAAACTGGTCTTTACGAGAATTTTTATATATAATAAAAATCCCATTCCACATATTTTTCCCCCAGAGATATTCATTCTGGGAGATGATAGTTGATAATATGTTTGCTGAAGTTATCGTCTTTCTAAACTATCCCCTTTTTCCAAAATTTTGTCTCATTTTACTCCAAGAAGATAAGAACTGACATTTTAATATCAAATTTTTGTCGTTATTTCAATTTTTTGGGAGAACTTTATCTTGAAAAGGAATGTAAAGATCTAGAAAAACTGCCCAAATTTAACATCATAAAACCAATATCTTTCCGTTGTGAAAGTAAAATGAAAAGAGGGGAAAGTACGTTCGCTTGTGAAAAAGAAAATGGAAGAGGCGTGAAATGGACAAGGAGAGACGCGGAAAATTTTTCCTTAAAAAAGAACAGACATTACATCAAAATTTATAATTTGTGCGAAAGAATAAGAAAAACTTCTGTTCTATGAAGGAGAAGAACAATCGTTATTGCATAAAACTTCGCATCAGTTATTCAACAATTTTATGATGCATTAACTTCTTGCGCTGTAAGGTAATGATAGGCGCAAACTATTACGGTGTTAGACGCAAACAATTGCTAAATTTTGAAATTTTAAATAATTTTTTTCTGCTGGCGTGCATTATTTTTTGCGTTATAAATAAAATGCAGTTTGTAATTTCAAAAACTGAAGCATGGAATAAATGTACTTAAAAAGTTATATAACAGAAATGGCGGAAAATAATCCGCTTTGCTGTTAAAAACCTTATATAGATACTACAGTATTACATATAGAAACAAATTCGTATTTGCAACCAAAAAGACGTATTTTATCAGTATTTAAAGGCTAGAAAAAAATCGCCACTCTTTCTAGAATCTCATAACGGGATATAATTATTATGACATGCAATGAAACCGTTAAAAAAAAAGACGATGGAGAAAAATGCACGAAACGAGAATTCCATTAAAATCATAATTCATTTCATATGTGAGACATTGTGAAAAAGACTACAATTTCCACTTTTTAAAAAAATATACCACTCTTCGTGCTTTCAATATCTTCTAGACATCGACGATTTCCTCCAAATAACCACCTTTTTTTATAACGGTTATTTTTTCCTCTTGGAAAATATTTCCCTGCTTTGTGCATCAAATTGTTTGCACGCTAACAGGGATTTTATTTTATCTTTTTTTTTACCACCATCCCTTCCATTACGATCACCTCTTCCAAACAACCGCTTTTGTTATGTTGAGGACCATTTTACTAGGAGTTGGTCGGGAAAGGTCATCCCGTCAGGCAACGAACGTAACGTCAGTCTCGCTTCATTTCGTACTAGTCTTGTCAATGACAGCGAAAGTCAAGAGAAAAAATTACATAAAGAAATTTAATTACATATTCTGTTGGAAGTGTAAAATTAATCGATGACTCATGATTCATACCGGATATTTCAAAACTTACCTCTAAACTCAAATATGGGTCATTATCTTGTGGTATTCTTCGAACATGGAAGATAATTTTAAAGACAGCAATGATGTTGGCAACCTATAATATTATTTTCAAATTCATTGAAAATTTTATAAAGGAAGCAAGTAAATTAAGGTAACTGGCCTCATTCAAATGACAGATTTCGGCAAAAAAAAATTTTTCAATGTCCATATCCTTAGCTATCAGAAGCCGTTCTTTCTTTCTTGATATGTCGATTAGTATCTGAGATGTGACAGTTTTTGCAATAGGCGGAAAACCAGGAATAACCCTAAGTTGAAAACTTTAAATGTAATTTCTAAAGGATTGTAATTTTCATGATTTGCGTTTATACACCAAACGTGATGACTAAAACAATTGCTAATAGAATCATGTTAAATTTTCGAATAAATTTCCTACATTATTTTTCATGTAATAGACTAAAAGTTTAAAAGAATAATTTCATGGAACTCACATTATACTCTTTTGCTTTGTACCGTATGTGTTTTTCTTTTCTAATTTCGAGAGGTCGACTAACACTCTTTGGCATATCTTACCAATGACTCAATTTTTTTTTATTATTCTAATTCACGGTATGCATATTTCTTGTATATATAAAATGAAACCAAAAATAGTTTTCTATCAGTAGTATTATTTTGTTAGGATATTTCCCGTATTTGTGGAGTTTGCGCTAAAATTTCTTTTTTTGCGTATATTTCTCAAAATAAATAATTTTGTACATTTTATCAACGAATATATCATAGCTACTGTACACCCCATTAGAAAATGTAAAAAAAATTAAGAAACATAACTCTTTTTTCAAAAAAAAATCTCCCAAACGAGGTTGATTACCTTAAACATAACAAACAGTTATTTCGACACTGGCGTAAGGTTTAAAAACACGACGTTTCGGGAGCCAACTGCTCCCTTTGTCAAGTGAAGGCAGAAATTCTGCCTTCACTTGACAAAGGGAGCAGTTGGCTCCCGAAACGTCGTGTTTTTAAACCTTACGCCAGTGTCGAAATAACTGTTTGTTATGGAATCTCATGGTGAAACTCTGTATTGTTTCGTAAGAAATGCCTTAAACATAAAAAGTTTTTTAAAAGCATTAGCTCTTTTGTAAATTGCACTGGCACATTTATCTAACACTGATTACAATATTTAATAATACAAGGTTTTGTTGCCAATAGATTATAAACGCGTAATATATATATCCTTGACCACATACAATAGTATCGTGTTTACGAACCCGAACTATTACTTTACTACTGAATGGAATTGAACGTGATATAATTAATTCAATCAATTTAAAATACGAAATATTAGCAGTTCATTTTTTTATTATAATTTCAAAATCAGCGTTTATTTAGTACTTTCATTGTGGGTAATTTTTGGCAAAGATATGTTTAGCAAGAATAGATAAATGCGTTTCTTTTACCCTCTCACTCCCCCTTATTTAGTGATTTCTAGAAATGAGTACAAATGGTGTTATAAAACGGGACTCTGTTATAAAAGCCGTGATTTGAATCGCATTCACTCACTTAGAAGAGCAAAAAAATTACTCAGTTGACTACCGAAAAGCAAAGTACTCAGTTGATTACCGAAAAGAAAAGCAAAGTAGGAGCCCAGGGAAAATCTATTTCTACTATATTTCAGTATATCAGAAAAAGTGTGCTCGGCAAATCACAAGGGATTCATAAACAGCATCTAGGGAATCTTTAGATTCATTTCTATAATGGCCACTTTGAATTTTATTTGTTTTTATCGGATATATATATATATATATACACCTTACTGTTTATTTCATATTTTTTTGATTCGCCTTATCGGAAAAAAGTGCATATAATCCCATTATTTCGCATAACGACCAAAGGAAAACCACCCAAATATCAATCGCATATTACTGGAAATGGTAATATAACACAGCACGCACATATCAATCTTCCTGAAAGGAAATGCGAGTTTGTATCCGTATGTGCATTTGAGCGGAGTCGTTAGACATTGGACAATCACTTATTTAAAAAAAAAAAGGAATAATTCTGTGTCAAAATAATTGAAAAATTTATTTACTCGACGATGTCTTTATTTAATTTGACAGTTTGAATATCTATTTAAGGAACCTCTTTATCTTTTAAACCTTAGATATCGATTGCTTCCCTCTTACAAAAAAGCTTCTTGAATAAAAATAACATCAAGATTCAAGAAAAAATGCAAAAAAATATTCAGCCGCATCTCGAAGCCTCGAAAGACTCGTTTGAACATTATTTTCTGACAGCACAAGAGAAGGTGCTTGATGATTTTGAGTGGATACTGCATGTGTTGAGCATGAGCAAAAATCCACCATCTTAACTCAGCGAAATACGAGGTCCTCATAGATTTGACAGCTCACAGCGAACTAAGTATCGCGTTTCAAAACCAAAGTATATCGGAGTTTTGGCTGCATTTACAAGATGAATCTAAAATCTTGTCTGAAAAATCTAAAACCTTGTCTAAAAAATCTAAAGTCCGAGAAATCAAAGTTAGTATTGCTGCCTTTCTCAACTACATATTTCTGTGGAGTAGGATTCTCCTTACATAAAGGTGCTAAAACAAAATGCAGAAGCCACTTAGATGCAGAACGAGACATTCGCACACAATCATCATCAATTGAACTTAAAATAAGAAAACTATACTAAAACAATGTGTAACTGTTACGGGATACACAGTCGAGGGATTGACGTGAGTACGTTCCCAATCGAACGGCGTTTGTGGCCGCGAGGTTCAACGGAACTCAGAAGTGGATTGATAGATTTATTGATACATAGAAACCATCGTTGACTTCGTTACGTTTACTTTCGTTGGCCTCAACGCCGACGTTCGAATTTTTACGTGCCCTATACATCCTGACTCTCGCAGCCACTGACAATGGTATATCCCTGAATAGTTTCTGAGATGCTCTTTCCGATGATATGCATCTTCGACATTTCATATTTTCGTTTGTGCGAGCTTCAGCCGCCATTGTGAAAATTTTAATTTTTTTTTTTAAATTTTTCCCCTCTTTAAAACTGGTTTAATGTTTTGGTATGGACATGAAATACGTAGATCTAATCAAAATCTAACGTTTAAGACCAAAACTTAGGCCATAACTGCTCGGAGTCATGAGCTATACCTATTGGAAATTTTCGTGGACGCCCAAATTGGCCGTTTTGCGAGTCTAGACCTTCCCCTCGCGTACTAAGCATACCCGGCGCTAACTTCATATTTTGGCGAGAACGGAACTATATACCGGTTAGAATGATAGAAAAATCATTCCAGTCGGACTTGTAGTTTCGGAGTTATTGAATGGTTTTTTGTCAACATGCAAACGTTACACGAAGGTTTCTGAATTATCATACAGTATTGGACTGAACCTCTTGACGTTTTCATGGCAAAATGCAACTACAGGTGTCTCACTAAGTGTTTGTACGTTTTATGTACGTTTGTGTCGTTTTATGTTATGTCTTAATTTAGGCATGCGGTTGCACCACAGTGCAACCTAGTATAATTAAATAGGAATTGTCTTCTCTAATGAATAATAAAAATTTCGTATAACAAATAATAAACGAATATGTACTTGCATTGAATTGGATGTAATGATTAAATTGGTGGAACTGAGTTTCTGTTGTTACTCTCACCAATATTATAGAACCTGTTGTAACGCAATGGTTTAATTTAGTGCACTTTATAGGAACTTTTATACATGGACAAGTTTCGACAATATCATGGATATTGGTAGTAGTTGAGAATAAATTGAGATATTATGGTAAATTTCAAAGTTTTTAAAATATAATTCAGTTGCATGAATATTGTATAATTGTTTAAACATCTTTTTACTTTACATGCCCTTACTATCTATCCCCTTTCCTCGACACTCCGTAACACACTACTCCCAAACGCCATTAACTTGTAAGACATAGGAAAAGCATAAGGAGCTCCTTCATAAAAATTAATTCTAAAAATGGCTCCGTCAGTCAAAAAAAGTTCGAAACTAATATACTAAGGGATAATCAGTTTAAGTAAAATCGTGCAATGTTTTGATATGTAGATGGATATTAGATAATGGTTTTTTTTTTATATATATATGAGACATTATTATTATCCTTATATAACTTTATATTAATATTACTTCATATATAAAAAATAATTTGTTAGCCTATAATGTGGCAATATTAGATATGATGGGAAAATTTTCCCCGTCTTTAATGTAGATGTATGAGATATATTAACGTGTTAAATTCATAAATTTGCATTGTTGCCCCTATTATAGAATTTAATGACGTTTAACTGCAACTTTTCCACCAGTACAGCTCAGATCACAGTTCAGAATTGAAGTGCAGAAGCTGGTGGCACCCGTTGCTTACCCGCATCAACTCCAAAGCAATGTTGAAGACGGCGGTGTTCTCTCTCTCATCACCGTTCCACTCCAACGTAACTCCACGCCACATGCCGACACTATTGCGGCGCTCACACCGAGGTGTGATTATTTATGAATATGAAATTACATTTTATCACCCACACATACACACATATTTTATCTCAATCTATAGAGTTATTTGTGTCAGTGTCAAAACCACGAATGTGCAATTTTGTCTTTTTGCACTCACGCATTGAGGCAACATCGTCGGCCTTCAAATTTTTCAATGTCGAAAATCCAAACGTGTACCGTCTTTTTTTTTTAAATATTTCCCAAAGCCAGAAAAAACGAATATGCCTTTTTAAAAAAAAATTAACAAATTAATATTATGTAGAAATGCTGGCATAATTTAGTGTCATTAATAGTAGATAGCAAGCTAGTAATTAATTTCATAAAATAAGTTTTTTAATTTTATATTCCCATGAGAGCATTTAAACCACTTTTTATCAATAATGCAAAATTGCTCATGAGTTTTGTACGTGAATTTGGCATTAGATTGACGATATATCGAACTGTGATGCAGTGAAATCTGTCTATAACGATATCCTAAGGGCCAAGATAAGATGTTGTTACAGTAAGTTTATCGTTAGGGATAAGGTTAAACCTGATGCACTGTGTATGTGTCAAGATCGCAGAAAATGTCGATATAGGCAGTATCATCATAAAGATTTCACTGTGTTATTGCCTTTCCAGAGTCAGCATAGTTACCTCGAAATTAGTCAACCGCGAATGGTTCAATACATATAGACTTAACGGATATTTTGTAGGGTGACGGTCAGAAACAAGAAAAAAGCATCTTCTCAACCTGAGACGAATCCAGCGATCTCTTCGTTGGAATCGAAGCGTCCTGTCAAATGAACCACTCAGATAGTTAACGAGGTTCTATCTTCATACTTGTATTGGTAAATTTTTTTGAATTTGCATTCATTCTATTTCGCAAAACCAAAGGTTGGCTCTGAGCAAAGGAGCTTAGGTGCCAATGCTTTATTGTTTTTCATGAACATTACTAAGCATGATAAAAAAGATAATCATTATCTGCACATTCCGTTTCTTTTCGATTCTTATTTGGAAGCAATGGTTCTGCCTAGCTCTTTCATTAAGCTTTGCTCCTGGATAGAATGATAGCACACTCATTTACTTTCTTTGTACATAGAACAAAGATACAGTCCGGAACCATCGGCTTTATATTCTCTTCCATTTCTAACCTCAAAACTTAAAATAATTTAATATAGATCTTCTCTTACATTTCTATAATTTTTATACTGCTCAAGCTATGTATCACGAAATATTGTATATCGGGTTGAATAAAAATTTATTATTATTATCATTATTGATCCTCTCTCTTTCCCTCCCTCCCTCTGTACTTATTTAAAAGATATGCGAAACAAGCACATTATTTCCTTAATATCAAGAAATCAGGTTATTTCAAAGCAATATCAGATCATACAGGGAAACATTATACGATAATAGCAAATATCAATCCACATGGCTATATACAACATATTGTTCTTTTAAAAAATTAAGTTTTTAGTAAACATCTATGAATGAAGGCTACAACTTCAGTCTAACACTATCACGATATGTTTTATACGTAATCTACTGTTCCGTATGACATCCCTTGTTTCTTTTATATGAATGCTCTGTTTGACAATTTTAGCAAGAGGATATTCCAATTATCAAACGTCTATTCATATTCTCAAGTTTGTATTCTATTAATTACGACTAAACCGTTCCTGAGAAACATATTTAGTACCATCAGCTTCCTCACTGATTCGCATTATGAATTAGGGAGGATCATCAAAGGAAAGTATTTTCATTGAAGTTTAAGATT
>QLNU02015360.1:37065281-37081652 GCA_006491805.2 Dysdera silvatica
TTTATACCAAAAGTTAGTAAGGGTTGCAGGAATTGGCAATTTTTCTCTTATTTTAAAAACTAGCATGTTTCGGATTGTGTTTCATTTGCTTATTTACTGCTATTTATTTATTTACGACTATTTATTTATCTGCTGACACCAGACTTGGGAACGATTACGATCTGCTTATATGATTACGATTACTATAGTAGGATTATGATTAGGATTACAATTATCTAAGTATCAAAATTCAGGTTATTATTTTGATTACGATTACAGTCAAGTTTCATTTTCGATTATTACTACGATTGTGATAATGGCGGTTACTATAATAATCATAGCGGTTGTGATTACAACTACTTCAAAGCATTCGATTACGATTACAGCTTTAAATTTAGCGAAAATGTAATCGATTATAATGTATTATATTCGATTATAATCACTTCATTACGCTTATTTAGATTCTGCTTCACACAGTATTTTCGCTATATGAAACATTATTTAAAATATAATTTTTTCTATAGTTAGTCACAAAATTATTGAATACATCAATATTTGTATATTATGATTTAAATTATTGTTTTTCTTTTTACTATAATGAACTATGACATGCAATGCAATATGAGAATTAAGAACCATAATTATTGACTACTGCAATATTATTATTTAGCCAAAAATAAAGTGATGATTAACTACTACAATATTTCAATAGATGTGCCTTAACCTTAGCACAAGGTCAGATAGGAATGTATTGACTTTATTATAAATAACAGCATTTGATGATTTTCCAAATTTCAGTGTTCATGCGACTTTTTGTTTGTTTTAATAAATTAATTAAATTATTTTTGAAAAAGCTGGATATAAATGTTCAATATGGGTAAAAAAGCACTTATTGATTACTAACAAATTTGCTTATTAAAGATGTAACTACATATTTAGATGTTTTAAATAAGAAAGTAAAATGATAAATAGCACAAAATTTATCGTTTTGGGAAAAGTAATTTCGCTTGACCACAAATTATATATTTTGGAAAAGGCATAGGAAAAAAATGAATTATATCACATTTCCCAACATTAAAAAATGAGGGTAGAAAAAATTAATTATTTTCCTCTCTATTTGCCATTTTTGCAGCAAAAATTGTCATAATAGGTGTTAAATTTGGCTGTAAATTTGATGATTTTAAAGTATTTGGATAAGTTCGTATATTTTACATCACAAAATTGCACAAAGGATTAGCTACAGCGAAACCGATGGTTTAATACGACTTTGATACTGCGATATATTTAAATTCAATCGCACTTATTAGATACTGAATATAGCTTAGCGGACCCAAAGACTAGGGTCTCGTCACAACTAGATAACTCAGGTGCATACATTAGATCAAAAATATTGTATTTAATCTCCAAAAGTTAACTATCTCTGCCTTACTACTATGCTACACGTTGCAGATGTCAATAGATTTTAAAAATGTAGTAACAACTTAAATTTTGAGGTAAATTATAGATATGATAAGCAGACCGTTCAAGTATTATGTACGCATCTTTGGGCTACGTGGTGGGTTTGAGATTTGCTTATTTTTTCTAACGAAGGGGAGGAGTTTCTGGAACGTGCTTATGTAAGACAAAGAAAATAATAGAAGAAGCACATTGTCATAAAGTGACAACCTTTTAGAGAGAACTGCAATACTTATACGACACAATAATACTTGTGAGACAGAGAGTAGAAGATACAAAATACAATTAATCGCTTTCAATATTTGTTTATTTAATCCGGCGACTCTCACCATTATTTAATCCATGGGCTCACCTTCTATGCTCCCCACAGCTCTCAGGACATTTTAAAATTATATAATGAATGTATTATTTTTAATAAATGTATTTTATCTCAAGCACACCTCTTATTCATTGCACATTATTTGCTTCAATATAAAAAATATTAACAATAAAAATATAACAAAATGCTTTATAATGTCACCAAAATAGAACTAACAGCGCAATAAAACTTTTTAAATGCGATAATTTGTTGTGATTACTCTCTATTTATATATAAGCGTTTAATATTATAGCGAACTTATAAATAAATGCTCAATATTAGAGTAAAAATGTAAATAAGTATTATAATATGCATCACACATTGCATTCTTATTTTAAAATATACCCAAAAATTAGAGAGCCAAAATCTTACGTAAGCATGAAGGGGGAGGAAGACATTTGTTTATTTTTTTCTTATAAAGGGGGAGTATAAAATGGCCAGAAATGTGCCCCTGAGCGGGCCCCAAATTTTAAATCAACGCATTTTTTAATTTGTTACTTTTTATTTTCCTTAAAATATTAATGTTACATGACTGTATGTGTTTGCTATGAGAAGTAAAAAATATACTTTTTTTTTTTGCTAATTATTTTTATGCATCCATTTTTGGTGCCACTTAGTGATATTTGGCGAAGAATAAAAGCTCAATGGTTGCTTTACTAAAATCACTGACAATATGACGTATTTCTACCTTATTGGCCGGGGGAAAACAAATTCGCATGTGCGTTGGCTTTCAAAGTAAAATTACCGAATAAACGCTCAAAAACATCTATTTCAAGCCTTTTCAAAAACAAGTCTTCCCTAATTCGTTTCAACAGGACTATGAAAGGCGTTAACAAATGGAAACAACTTGAGATTGGATAAACTTTAAACCTTAATAAATTCATAATTAATAATTTCTGAGCATTTTCGCATTAATATTTTTGGCTTAGAATTTTGCAAGGAATCACGCTATATACTTTTCTTACCGTCGTTAACAGACACCCTGTATATATATTCCAAGAGACCACCAAAAACCTAGAAAACGTCCTCAAACTAGATGGGTGGATGAAATAAGAAAACAGGTTGGGGTGACGTGGAAGCGAATTGCTCAGGATAGACTTGTGTGGAAAGCAAAAGCATTTGGAGAGACCTTCATCCAGCCGTTCTCTGCTGAAAATACCGGCACTCAGCAAAGAGCCGCTTCGAAGGAGCGGCGGTAGAGGTCACTCTGTAAGCGGATGGCACAACGAGTTCCGTTTTGAATTTTTTATTTGCAAGTTTTAAATTATTTTATAGAAGACGGTGGAAATTATTCTTTGACGTTAAATATGTATTCAAAACAGAGTTTTACGGTCAATCTTGTGTACGTCTTGTCCTAAACGTAAGTTTAAGACTCTATCGCGTTTGCAATAAGAAGATAAGAAATTAGAAATTTCAGTATACCTCTGTCGAAGTTTTTAATGTAATATTTACGTTAAGAGTTTTATTGATTAATATTAAATATGGATTAGTTTGATTCCATTGCTGAAAATGACTTATTCACAAAAACCATTTTGTTATAGCTGTTAATGTAATTTATTTTTGTTAAACACTAATTGTACTTGTATATGATATATGTATTGTTCCATGCCTTAAGTTTTATCGAAATATAGAATACTAAGAATTAATAAACTTCATTAAAACATCTTAACATTAGTATTGTAGACATTTGGTATTATATTTTTTAAAAATACTAGTAAAATACATCAAAACATTAGCAAATTCTAAGCCCCTATAAGGAGCTTCAAACTACGTCCCTGACTCCAAGGAAATTTCATGATTTACTGACTGAATATGTTGCGAGGGCCATATTCTTTAGGGGTCCATTCTATTCTTCCAGCCTAAGGCCCATAAAAAACTTAAGCCGGCATAGGATAAAACAATAGTTTTGACCCGTTGAAAAAAACCGTTGTTTGTTCAAACAGTTTTTCAAACAGTTTGGCGTTTTTGTTCCCGTCACTAGTAGCAACTGGTTATCGTTCAATGTGCCGTTTACGATTTTTAAAAATCAGATAATTTTATACCTTAATGTCAACAGAAAAACTGTTTATTATATTTTAACAGTTAAATTTAAAAAAGATGTCTTGATCCCAGAACACTTACCTTTCTGACACCTTATAACACTTTCCTTTTCTGACAACTTAAAACACTTCCCTTTTCTGACACCTTATAGCACTTTCCGGGGTATTGCCGAATCATAATTATTTTAATGTCGCATTTTATATCAAGTTTGTCCAATAGCCATGAAATTCGTTTAGTAGTGGCGAGCAGAATACCTACGCCGTTCTATTGTTTTTTAGAGGCAGCTTTAAAACCATCTGGGACACTCGAATAGTCCGGTAAATATTTCAGGGCTAAATAAAATTGCGAGATAGAGAAATTTCAAAATCATTGCAGTTTTTAAAAAGTATCGGTTTTGTTGCTGTTGTTGTTCTTCTTCATCTTGTTCTACAGTCCCTGGGGAATTTGGGCTTCTCTAACGATATTCACATACTCTCCTCTGTACAAAGATTTTTTAGCCATTCTCTTAACTCTCATTATTTTTAGATCTTCTTGCAATCCATTAAGCAATTTTTTCCCAATCGGTCTAATTATTCTTCTTTCTTTTAGCTCGATTCTCTTAACCTTCTTGATTATTCTAGCTTCTCATATTCCTTTTACGTGTCCAAACTATCTAATTTTTTCCGTTATTTGTGTTACCAGTTCTACGTCTTCATATAAATGCTATTTTTCGTTATTTTCTCTAATGTTCCCTTCACCATTTTCATTAACCGCTCCGCATATGTTCCGAAGTACTTTTCTTTCCCATACTTTTAGCAATTATTTGTCTCTAGCTATCAATTACCATGCCTAGGCTCCATATCACACAAGAAGTCTCATGTTTTTTTTATATATAGTAAGTTTCCTTCGTGAAACATTCTTGAAACATTGTTTTTTATTCGCCAAACCTATATTTTTTCATCATCCTATATATTTTATTCACAAAAAATATACAGAGAAAACACCACAAAAAAAGTCTGAAAAGAATACCTTCGAATGACTAACATATCTAGATTTCTCGTTTCTAGTAGTTATTTGGAACGTTTCCTTTTCTTTGTAACAGAAAGTATCTGTTCCTTGAAATTCGTGACTTTTTAAGGTTTGAACACATTGAACAGGTTGGAAATCGTGAGATAGCGATAACTTCCCGTTTCTTTCTCTTGCGTGCATCAGTAACTCTAGAAATTTTGACCTAACGATTTGAGACAGCCAACTTCCTAAACGGAAAAAATAAATCTGATCGGTATCTGTGAAGAGCCAGCAATTTCTCTCACAGCCAAATATTTTCTGCCTAATCACACAAAGGTATCAAAAAGGAACATCTAAATTAGTCAAGGAATGTACCATACTAGAGCATTAGAACTAATAAATATAAATGCTTTTAATTTCAAACACATATTCATTTTAAATTGTTATCAAGAAACTGATTATCAACTCTTTCATATTATATTCTTTACTTTTATTATGTCGACAATTATAATTAAACGAAATTACTATTTCTAAGAGAATTTAGGGAAAATATTAAGCTGTTAGAACTTTGTTGAGGGTAATTTCCTATCGTACTAACACTGACCACAGCTACTCCAGTTTAGGAAATTAAATTAATTTAAATTAAATAAAAAATACTAGTTTGTATGCTTCGTTGCTTTACTTAATGTTATCGCATGGTTTAAAACTGTAATGCACAGATCATCCTTATAGTATATATAGTTACGAGTCATGAACAAAAACATGGATGCTCTTGCAATATTTCATTAATGCTCTGTTTGTCTACCGTGGCTGTCCAGAGCAACATGTATTCTTTGAGGGAGAGAGTCAGGTGGTGCTTAAAAAACCGATGAGCAAAGATTTTACATGATAGAAAGATCATTTTGCCTTTATTCCCCGGAGATGGGAAACGTTTCTTGAAAACTCGCTGTAAAATGTTTATGTTATATAAGGTTTGATGTTCGGAAAAGACATGGCAGACAAATTACCTCACCTTCGTATTCTGCAAACTAAGGAGTAGCTATATTAACTCTATGAATGAGAGCATTATCTTGTTGAAACATACCTGGCTGCGTAGAAGAAAATTGTGCTATTGTGGGATAGAAATAACCACTTATGATTAAATTTTAATATGTAGCACTGACTTTGCCTTCTAAGGCAACCAATGGATTCAAACCATGTCATGAAAATGAGCCCCATCTTTATACGACCACCAAAACTTTTCGCGGTTGAAAATAAACACTCTCTGACCCAAAAGCGTAATTCGGCTAACGCCATGCACGTATTCGTCCATTTAAAGAAATCGATGATAGCATGGATTCGCGAACAATATATCATCTCTCCACTATTATGTTGTGTAGTCCACTGCTTGTAACCTTTGCACCAGTGGATGCGACAACGTTCATTTAAACGAATGATAAAAAAACCTGTGTAATACGAACCAACTGTGAAATCCAAATTGGTGTAGTTCCCTGAGAAAATTTTGATTGAAATGGATTTCGTACAACCAGTGTTAAAATTTTAGCGCAATTTCTCAGCAATAGCCTGCTATTATTTTTGGCACAGCGTATAAAGCTTGAATTTCCTTCTCTGAGGAAGCGCTTTTGCCCATTATTGTTTTTCGCTGAGGATAATTTTTATGTCGAACATCAGGCTGATCTAATTTTAGAGACTGTTCTATGACTTATTACCTGTTTCCTGATTTAATGTTTTAGTTTTCCTTATATTTAGTTATACTTTAATTGTGCCAAAATTACTGCAATTTAAGTTTTTCAGTATAATTTGTTTTCCGGTGAAGAAAATTTAGTCACTGTAAAGGGGCCTCTGCCTGTAGTCATTGTTATCCATAAGAGTTTCATGGTGTACGTTCAGCGATGTTCAAGTTGGTAAACTGAGGCTTACGTTGAATGGATAACCAAAGGGAATAGTGCAATAAAATTCCGCTCGTTTAATAAAATCCCCCCCCCCACGATGGTATCTTCACCTTGTAGTGATGGTGGTGGAACATGCGTACTTTGACGACCCCGAGAACTAAGCCTGCGATAGCATAGCTACTGGCAGGGTCACCCAAGCCGGACAGGTCTTCGTTGTGTAGGAGCCAGAGTAAGTGGGATACATAGGAGAAGGCAACTCTGACCCATATCTCTGGTGGTGGGCAGCAGCAACTACCAATACTTCCATGAGGTTGAAAATGTAGTCATCTAATGGCTCATGAACAGGTAAGTACAGAGTAATCTGAAAATTTCATAATTTTTCGAAAAACTCGACTAAGTCTTAAACGCTTCATTTCGGTCTGAAAAACGTTTTTACATGCTATAAGTTTTATCAAGCTGATAGGAGTACTCTTCATGACGGGTTTGGATGCCAAAGATATCCATATTATTAAAGCAGCGTACTGGAACCAAAAAACAAAAATCAAAATCGACAACGACACAACAAACTGGGTGGAAAAAAGCGAGGATTCACACAGACAGGATGAGCTCTTTCTCTCATCCTCTATAATCTTTACCCAGAAGAAATGATTCAAGAAGTCATGGAAGAAAGGAAAGAAAGTTTAAAGATAAATGGAACTATTATAAATAACTTGAGATATGCTGATGATATGGTAATAATGGCTACCTCAAATAAAGATTTGCAGGTGCTCATCAATGAAATTGATACAACAAGCGAAAAAATGGGACTTGCGATCAACGTGAAGAAAACGAAAATTATGTGTGTTGGAATGAAAAACTTAATGAAAACATAAATCCCTATTGTAAAAACATGGCTATAGAACAAGTAGTTTCTTTTTGCTATTTGGAAAAACATTTTTGCCACAAGAACAATCAGACAAAAGAAATAAATTGCCAAATTGGCCAAGCGAAAACAATATTTAACGAAATGCAAAAAGTTCTGGTGAGAGAAAATTAAATTTGATCTTACAGTGGAAGTGTTTTAAGTGCCAATTGCACCCAGATTTGAGACTTAGTAAATTGGAAAGATCTATATTTTTGATAAATAAATCCGTTGGAACCAGCGTGTAAAACGCATTTTTCGATTTTTTATTCATTATTAGAAGTAATTGGATTGGCGCATTTACTGCCGTAGGCGAATATTTGGCGCTAATAAGTGTGGTTGTAGCCCTTCATTTTGGCAGACTAACTCGGCGCTTTCAAGCAACGAAGTTGCAGTATTAATTAATGTGGAAGATATTTTCTCTTTTCATTCAGATTAGGCACTGCATTTAATGAAGGTGTAATTTTTTTTTTCGTACTGGAAAGCAATACTCTTCACATATATTATACCATGATTTGAAAACATTATTTACATATAAGAAAACTGCAGAAGGTTATTAATATTTTTCAGTCACTTTTAAATTTCGCAATCAAGAAATGTCGACTTAATCCAACTACAATTAATGAGAACCAATACTTACAAAGTAAAATTTTAATGCCGAAATTTGAGGAAATCATTTTAAATAACTCGACATTTGAAAAGGAAGTGAGATTGGATTTCGAAAATGAAAATGACTATTGTTTTATCGATGACAAAATAAATCCTGCGACGAAATTTGATAAGAAATGCGAGACAGAAAATTTTACTTTACCCCAAATGAAGGCTGTAATTAATTTATATGACTCGTGTAAAAGCAGTAAATTTTAGCAAACATAGCAGCGTTATAAACGTATCCACGATCAGAAGCAAATTTCTGGTTTCAAAAATGATGTGTCGAAATGTGGTGCTCGCAAAGATAAATTTAAAACTCTAAAGGAAATGTTACAATCGAAATTTCATCGTATTCAAAGTCATAGTTTACCAGTTCGTGATAGTAATTTAAAAATATGGGCCACTAACATTGCAAAAGATTTAAATGTGAAATATCCAGTTGCTTTATCAATGAATTAAAATTAGCCGATCAAATCGTTTCGTGAAAAATAAGGAAATATACTACTGTCCGATCACTTCATGATGTTGAAACTAATGAAAACAAAGCTATTGAATTTGTTTTATAAACAAGAAATTTTATTTCAGGCTGTAATACGGAACAAGTGCTTAATGCAGATCGGAGTGGGTTTCAGTACTTCATCCCAAGCGACATAACGCTTTCTATTAAGGGTGAAAAGTGTAGAGTGGCAATTGTTGATCCAATTAATTGCTGTCCAAATTTGCAGCCACACATTCGTATATGATAATGCCACTTCTGTCTATGACCGGAGAGCTGAAAGGGAAATTACTGTTACATTTACATGAACAGTCAGGAAAATTTGGTCCAAAGGTTAAAAAAAAACATTACGTCGCCCTAATAAAATTTTTATTACATGCCCCAAATCAGGGAAAAATGGGAAAAGATACTATGAAGGAATGGGTTACCAACTGCCTCAAACAACTTTTAAATCCCCCTTCATATATTCTATTGGATTCCTGGACCGGATCGATAGACAAGGCAACATATTGTGAACTTCCAAACAGTTGCATAAAATTACAAATTCCTTCTGACACAACAGCTTTTGTGCAGCCCTTAGACGTATATTTATTCAGAGAGTACAAATTCATTATTAAAATAAATGATTGTAAAATTCGTTCTTAGAAATAAAACTGCAATTAAATTAACTGATCGTAAAGAAATAATTAAACTACATTCTTTAAGGCTGGAAGAGTGACGAATACTAGGCAAATATAATAATGATGAAAAATATACAACGTGTTTTGGTGTCGTTACAAATTTAAAAGATGGTTGAAGTGTTCAAGTGTTGCCAACACACAGTGGTTAATACGTTGCCGTAAGCGATTAGTGCTTTTTACAGAAGTACAGAGTTGTGTTTGGTGACCAACTTTCAAAGTAGTAAATTTTGGTCACTAAGTAGCGGGTGCAGTTGAAGGAACAGAAGCAGTGAGGAAGCGTTTAAAAAGATTTTTCCAATCACTACTAAAACTTGAGGCTGATTTATGGTCATTCACGTGAGGCACTAAATCTTTGGATGAAAAAGGCTTCTAAGAATTCAAGTTCAATGACCGAAAAAGGTTGTCAAATGACCATGGCTTCTTTAAAGTTGAATTGATGGTCATTATTCCAACAATGAACTGCAATCGATGATTTTTGAAACTCAGCATTGGTGACATATCTTTGGTGTTCTTTTATACGATGTCGTAGGGCCCGCTTGGTCTGTCCCACATATGATAAATGGCATTGGCAAAACACACGATATATACCCTAGCGTGGTAGCATCGGGATGGTGTCTTTAAGGTGAGAGGGCCGAATTTTGTTATATGGTGAGAAGATAACTCGAAAGTTGGCTCTGCGAAGTATGTTTGCCACTGTCGCACTGATTTTAGGAAAGAACGGAAGGATGACTGTGCCCGAAAACTCAACTGTAGAACTACTGTTAAGAGTAGAGCGGTGAGTGAGTTTGGTGAGTTTAGAAAGCACGTTATCGATGATGCTAGGACTGAATGCGTCCATAACCCTTGACGGTCGCGATCCCAAGGTTGGGAACCTCTACTTTATAACCTTTGAGTAAAGGTTAGAGTAGGGGGGCAAAGGTTAGAGTAGTAGTAAAGGTTCTGAGTAGAAGAAATAATTCAAGAAGTCGTGGGAGAAAGGGGAGAAGGTTTAAAGATAAATTGAACTTTTGTAAATAACTTGAGATATGCTGATAATATGGTAATAATAGCTACCTCAAATTAAGGTCTGCAGGATACTTGATACAAAAGCGAAAAAATTGGATTTACGATTAATGTGAAGAAAATGAAAACTATGTGTCTTAGCAGAAAAAACTTCAACATCACTGCCCATTGTAAAAGCATGGCCATAGAACAAGTTAATACTTTTTGCTATTTGGGAAAACAAATTTGCCACAATAACGATAAAACAAAAAAAAAATAAAATGCCGAATTGGCCTGGCAAAAACAGCATCTAATGAAATGCAAAAAGTCCTGGGTGGGATATGATTAAATTTACACATTAGAATCCTAATTCTAAATTGTTATGTTTGGTCTATTCTGATTTACGGTTGCGAGACCTGGACATTAAAAAAAGACGCCATAAATAAAATTGAAACTTTTGGAATGTGGAGCCTCAGAAGTCTTGAAAATTAAATGGACTGACAAAATTATGAGGATGATGATAAAATTCAGACGCAAAAATTTTTATGTAACAGTGACACTAATAACTAGTTACAGATGGTCGAAAAGCTATACGCAAATTTTAAAATTCTGAAACAGTAACTTGGCAAATCTGAAAAACTGAATTCTGAATTTGCAGAGGAACTTAAGCGATGCACTTTAGCCGATTGCAATAAATGTAGGTATCAACAAAAACGAAAACATGAAAACAATTATTATTTTCTAAGAAAACTTACAATAAAATAAATTTTAAAAATCATCAAAACTTCAAAATTATCTTCTAAATATGAATTTCTTTTGATACTAATGGAAATATTTTAATATATATACTCTCGTTATTATTTGAAAAGATTTTCAATCACTTCCATCAAAGGTAGCAGATAATAGCCCCACAGAAAAGAAGTAAAAAGTCTTAAGCCATCAGCCCTTGAGATAAAGTCCTTGCCCTCAAATTGCTGCTATAGTACGACACGAGCCTCTTGGAATCCAAACACCGTTGCTCTCGCCAGCCGATAATGGCCTTTAGTAGTAAAGAAAAAAGAAACGTGTGGGGAACTCATCGTCCATCACTATTAGCAAAAGAACATTACTTCTTGACAAGCTCGCATCTTCTAGCTGTTGTAGGTTTTCGTTTTCCGAAAAATCTTTAATTCTTTAGAACAATGTTGTTTTCTCAAAAGAAGCACAATAGTAGTATTGTCATACTATGAGTGAGCATTTTAACGGTGCTGCTTATATTCGTTTTTTCCACTATCCTAAGCTGGTTATATTTTTATATTTACTCGAGACCCCCTTGCATGCACTTGAAGTTCACGTGCCAACGATACTTTGATTTTTATATACTTTTTAACATATGTGAATACGATTTGTAACTGTGTATTACTGGATTTTACATTGTAAAAACCTTTAAACTGTGTTTTGCATTATATATTAACAATTATATAAATATTAACATTTTATATACGTAACTGTATATATCATAAAAATTGCAATTTACTTCATGTATTATATGAAATATTAAATATTAAAATGTTAAAAGTCATGTCCACTGACGAAATGGCTGATGGTGTGTAGGATCTTTCTCTGTAATTCTTTCAACTTGCAAGAAATAACTACGTGCAATAGCCTAGGTAAGGGGGGTTAAGGGGGCGGTAGTCCGGGCGCCACAATTCGGGGGCGGCAATTAACCTTTAAAACATAAAATTCATTTGTTATGTTTTGTTATCCCATTAGGGGGCGGCAATGACAGTCACTCGCCCCGGACAGCAAAATGTCTAGCTACGCCACTGACTATGTGAGTATGGAGGATAGACAAAGCCGGCGTAGGAGGATTTTATATGCTTTAGGTAAGCTTTAGTATTTGGATTCTCTAACACCTCTCATGGAAGCTTAAAATGTTATTCAAAAGATTTGCATTTTCAGAGAGAAAGGCCTTCGAGATGAAAAAATGTCATCAAGCGTAAAAATAGAAAATTGAAGCTATCCGTCTAAGGAATCAACGAATTTATATATCGAATAAAAAAATAATATTTGCAGAAATGCGCCCAGAGACTCGTCTGCGCCGTAAGCAATCGTTTAAATTCATTTAATGAACTGGCAGTGCGGATAGGACATAAAAAACTCCTCCAGTGCCTAATGATATTAATAACAATTCAACTCAAACCCAAACGAACCCCTGGCTATGGAGTCGTTCAAGTATTACGTAAGCATCTTTGGGGGGAGAGAGTCTGCTCTGTTTATTTTTTCTGACAACGGGGAGGGGGGGTCTGAACCATGCTTACGTAAGGCACAGGAAATAATAAAACCGGCCCATGATCAGGAAGTAATAGCCACCTTGACAAAACTACAATACTGGGATGTATCACACACTACGAGTAAAAGATATAAAATACACCTAATCACAGTTAAATATTTAATTATTTAAACCAGTGGCTGGCCATTAACCCTTATTCGCTAGGAGGCTACCTTCTATACTCCCCGTGGCCCCTCTAATATTTTTAAATTAAAACGAACGTATTATTTTTAATAAATGCATTTTATCAGATCCACTTCTTATTTATCCACTATTTACTTATAACATAAGAAATATTAAAAATATTGAAACGTAATAAAAATGTGACAAAATATTTTATTATAAAATATTATATTATCCCTCATAGTTATTAAATTATATGTAATATATGTATGCTTACTAATATGTACTATAGTTTAATAATATATAATACATATATATACACACTACATATATATATATACGCGCCAACCATCACCCAACTCCGACAACTCATCAGTATAACAGAGACATTCTCCAAGGACATAGGAATGGAATTCGGCCTCGATAAGTGCAAAATACAGAAGAATAGCAAAGAAGATTTACCAGGCATCGAACTCGAAGACGGGAGACTACTGAAGACCTTGGACGAGGGCGAAACCTACAAATACCTAGGGATAATGCAAAAACGGCAGCAGGAGCACAAGAAAGTCAAAGTCCAGCTCACGCAAGCATTCCAAGAAAGACTTAGAAGCATTGTGAAGACGAAACTGAGCGGGAAGAACACCACGCAAGCAATTAACGCATATGCGGTACCAGTGCTCACCTACTCCTTCGGGATCATCAAATGGTCCAACACTGAACTAGAACAACTCCAGCGGAAAATGAGAACCATCCAGAGAAGAGCCGGACAACTACACCCTGCAACGGCAATTGAACGGCAAACACTACCCCGGGAAGAAGGAGGACGCGGACAAGCGGACCTCAAAGACTTACATGACAAGCAGATCCAGAGCATGAGGCAATACTTCCAGTTGAAGAGTCCCCGATCGCCACTCATCCAAGCCATAATACAAGCAGATGCAAATTACACGCCACTAAACCTGTGTAGTACCGAAGAGCGTGTCCTCGAAACAGCCAACGAACAGAAACTGAGAACTTGGGCCGGAAAACCATTACATGGCAGGCACTACAATGACCTGCAACAACCACACGTTGACAAAAAGGCATCAAATTCTTGGCTGGCCAAAGGCACTCTCCAGCCAGAGACAGAAGGATTCATGCTAGCCATCCAAGACCAAGTGATCGCAACAAGGAACAATCAGAAATTCATCCAGAGAAAAGACATAGAAAGCGACAAATGCAGACACTGTCATGCGGCATCGGAGACAATCCAACACGTGATGGCAGGATGCAAGATCCTTGCGCAGTCAGACTACAAACATAGACACGATCAAGTAGCGAAAATAGTCCACCAGAAATTGGCAGCGAATGCTGGCTTTCTGACAGAAAAATGCCCGTACTACAAATATGAGCCAGAGACCGTGCATGAGAACGAAACACACAAGCTTTACTGGGATAGAGCAATCATAACAGACAAGACAGTCCCACATAACCGTCCTGACATAACCCTCGTCGATAAATCGAATAAGACCACGTACTTAATCGACATAGCAGTACCCAACACCAATAACATACAGACAACCTACACAACGAAAATCACCAAGTACCAAGATCTCAGACATGAAGTACGAGATATATGGGGTATGGAAAAGATCCTCATCATCCCGTTAGTCATCTCAGCAACAGGGATAGTACCAAAAACGCTTGCGACGAATTTGGAGATACTCAACATTGACCCAAACACCTACATTGAAATACAAAAAGCCACAATCCTAAACACGTGTCACATTGTCAGGAAGTTTCTAGACATGGCACATTAAGAAGTGATGTAAAAAGAGGCTTGGGAACATGGCGCTCTGCCCGTCCCAAAGCCTGTTTCCGCCAAGAATGGGCGAGGAAAACTTTTATATATATATATATATATATATATATATATATATATATATATATATATAGTCTTATTATAATAGTAAGAAAAAATTAGCGAATCAAAATCTTAAGTAAGCATTAAGGGGAGTCAAGCATTTGCTTATTTTTTCTTATAAAGGGGAGGGGGGGAGTATGAAAAACTAAATTCTGAATTTGCAGAGGAACTCAAACGATGCACTTTAGCCGATTTCAATAAATGTAGATATCAACAAAAACGAAAACATGATAACAATAATTATTTTCTAAGAAAACTTACAATAAAATAAATTTTAAAAATCATCAAAACTTCAGAATTTTCTTCATTCATATGTCATCTTTATATATTTTACACGTAAATCACTCTGGGGTGGGGTTAAACTTGCTCCCCAATACGCCTGAGAAGAACTTTAATCTATTTGAACTTAATATGCAATTTAATTTAAATAAATTGTTGATTTTTATTTCCAGAATTTGTATTACTTTTATTGAATTAACCCATGGGCAAATGTCCACCGAAACATCGTTCTGAGATGTCACAGGGATGACATTGTAGCTAACAAATTGATTAAACACGCTGATGAAAACCGTGGAAATTTCGAAGAACTTTTGAAATTTAGAGTAGAGTCAGGAGATGATATTTTACGTAAGCACTTATCCTGTGATCCAAAAAATAGTACATGCATTGGCAAAACATTCAACATGCATATTCAAAATGAGCATATTGCTGTTATGAGTTTTATGGTTATTGAAAAGCTTGTAAAGAAAATTAAAAGGAGTTTTTTTTCCACTTCTTTTTGATAAAACCACTGATATCAATCAGGAAAAATAATTAAATATCGCAATAAGATACGTAGATGCAGAAAAATGTATAGCGCGAGAAGATTTTCTAGCCTTCCAAAATGTAACGAATTTAACAGGAAATTTTATAGCGGCAACCATAATTAAAATGCTGAAAGACTTGGGCTTAGATACCGAATATTTAAGAAGACAAGAGTTCGAATATGGCTGATATTTTAAATGGGATGAGAGCACATATTTAAAAAGCCAGTCCAAAGCTATTTACTACTTCAAAATATCCGTTTTTTGACCCATTTATGGATTGTTTAATATCCGAAATATCTCGTCGTTTTTTGAAACCAGAAAATAAAACAATATTACGTCTCCAAGCTTTAATTCTCGTCTTTTTAACTGCAAAAACTGAAGATGAAAGTGAAGAAGCTGCCCTGTTCTAAGAAAACGATTTACAAGACGGAATGACACCACTCAAAAATAATAAAATAATTTTTGGTTACTTCACTCTTTAGTTCATAAAAATTAATACACATCAATGAATGTAGTTATATTTATTGAGAAAAAGGAATTAACTAAATAATACAGAAAATAAACAAATTTATCTTTAAATTTCGTATATTATCTTCAAATAGTAAAATATCAAAACTCACATTTATCATATAACTGTAATTACGGATTTTTAAATTTTTTCTTTGGGATAAACTTAAAAAAATATATATTTCTTTACTCCGGCAGCCGAAGTCCAGCTTATCATATGCAGACTGTTTTTATTAATTATTATTCACGATATCTTTGCAATAATTGTATAATATTATTACTTATAAGTTGGGATGCAAAA
>QLNU02015360.1:37082125-37096562 GCA_006491805.2 Dysdera silvatica
AGAACTTCGAAGGAAATAAAATATCCAGAGTGATCTTTTAACTGGACTGATTTATATAAAAGGGCTCTCATTCGCCCTAAAAAGTAAAAATAAGATTCGTGAATGATATCTAAGCGATGAATTGCAGAATGTTGAAAGTATATGCTTTTTGGGGATTTAAATCGAAAGTACGTAAATTGAGAATGTTGGATAAGTGGTTCTATATATGTATTTTTGATAAAGTACACTAATATATAGACTGTATTTGAGTACCAGTATGTGGTAATGTTTATTGGCTAGTTGATCGAATTTTTTATTGAGTAAGGAGAGCAATAGTCGTTTTGCATCAGACAAGGTGAGATTGAACGTAAGTAAAGAATGAGATCTCTTACAAACGTAAAAATTTACTAAATGTATTAAAAACAAATGATATAAAAGCAAATGAGATTGAAATCACTAGTATCAGGTAAAAAGTCAAAAATGGATTCATGAATTTTTTTCCCAAAAATTAACCGTTCGGGCACTATAATGAATTTAGTGTTTGAATTGGGAGTTTGTGAATTGTGAAGCAAAGGGATGTGACTTCAAAATTTACATTTGAATTAAGAATCAAATACTGCTCTGGAATTTACAGCCGGGTTTGCGATTTTCTGGGGGTTGTATACTTGTAAAACTGCATTCAAATGAGGTTATCCTCATTCATTTATTCATTCATTTGTCCGTCCGTCCCTTCCTTCCTCCCTCCCTTCTTCCTTCCCTCACTTCCATCCATCCAGATAGACGCCAATATTTCACTAACTCGCCAGTAAGCCCAACGCCTTTTTTTAGTTCAAAAAGACGGGAGAAGAATCGGACGTAATCGAAATGATTTACCGAAATTCTTGTACGTCCCCTTTAATATTTCCTTTCTTTCCGATTAGGGTGTGGCAGTGGTTCTGAATTCACAGCTGCATCTCCCGCACCGTTCTTACCTAGGGTTACCTTGGTTCTCAGTTCACTAATAGCCTTTGCATTCACCACGTTCAAGGTTTCCACGGATATCAGGCTCCCTCTGGCGACTTTTTAAAATAAGTTAAATTCACCGGAATTGTATGTATAGAATCCGCCGCTTCAGTTGCGACCATGGATTCTACACATACAATTCCGGTGAATTTAGCCGATTTAAAAAGTCGTCAAATAGAGAAATCCCAATGTTCGTTAATATTAAATAATTTTAAAAATTCTTGAAATGGCGCATTGTAGCCATTTATGGAAACCTTAAATGGGGTGGATGCAAATACTAAATTCACTGTAGTGCCCGAACGGCTAATTTTTGGAAAAAAATTCACTGAACAAAAAATGTTTATTTTGATGTGCTTCACCTGTTACACATACTTGGCAGTTCCCAACTCTTTTCCAGTGTGTTAAAAAAAAGGCATTTTTAGGCTTATTTTCACTAAACAGTAACACAGATCAAAATCAGAAAACGGAATTCCGGATTTCTTTGTCTCTGCTGTATTATTAGCTCATTCACTTAAATTATGTATCAAAAATTGCATTTAATTCATGCAATTGGCTACGTAGCAACGTGATGGGCATAAACAGTAGTTACGCTCTACAGCCAAACCGTCCCCTTTGCGGACACGGGGATGTGGGCAAATATGCCTTATTAGTTGTTCACAACAACTCCTCTTATTTTGTCGGTAGAGTTCAGGACCACCCTGTATTTAAGTTACTTAACCCTTTCGCTGTGGGAAGGCTACCGCGTAACGGAAGACGAGCATACTATAAAACATATAGCCTTAACTCGTTTAGAAACAAGCGGGTCAAAAGACGAGCCACAAAAATAAATGACAAGTAAAAGACCTCTATTTTTGTTAACTGTCGTTTTTTGCATTAACACTCATTTTGTTTTGGACACGTTTAAAATAATATGATTTAAAAAAATATACAACTCCTTTTAATTTCCAACGTTTTTCAATTAATTGAATATATAAACAAGTTTCCAACTATAGATATTTAAAATGCATATGTGTGAATATAGTACAGTCGAGTTTTAAAGTATAAAATGCGTGAAAAGAAATAAACACCGAACTTTCATTTTAGTATAACGCTTTAAACTTTGAATTGCGAGAAATATATCGATCGATATGTGGGCTTGAATGAGACAGTTTTGATTCACCTCTGTGTGAGAATAATTCTACTTATTTAGAATACTATAACATAGCACAATTTTTAAATGTTCATTAAGATTTTATTAAATTATTGAAAAGGAATTTGTGGTCATCTATGAATGTAATATTCATTTTGAAATTTCAATCTTATTTTAAAATTTATTTTATGAAATTATGAGTTGAGTGCATATCTGACACAAAGAACATATTTAATAATTATTTAAAGAATACGAAGGGAATCGAAATTCGGTATTATATTTTAGGTTTATAATATAATACACTAAAATAAATACAGAAATTTCATGAATTTTACATAAAAACGTAATAAAACGTATGTACATATATTACAGAAGAACTAGCTCAAAAGACCTAATCTACAAAAATGACCTGGTCCTAAATGGATCTTTCACAAAATTACAGACTTTTCTTAACAGAAAATATTCAGACACTTTCGACCGAACGTGCCAGCACGTCTGCAGCAGCGAAAGGGTTAAAATAACCCTTTTCATGAATGGTATGGGCAAATGATATGAGCATGTTTTTTGAAACAATTTTCAACTAACTTTGCGGATTAGTTTAAAAAACACTTTTGCTGAGTCCAAACTAAATCAAATCTCTTACACTCAAAATTGCGTGTTAAGAAACGATTATTTATAGTTTTCATACTCAATGAAATGGAGGGAGGGAGGGAGGACAACGCAAAAGTGAAAAAAACACCCAGCTGTAAGTGTTCACTAAATTGAAGCACGCTAAATTAATGTGAATAATTATGTTTTTAAAGGTAAGTAGATTAATTTAATGTGGTCCAAATAAAGCTCTAAAATTCTAAGTTTATTTCAAAACTTCTAAAATACTGAATCCGCTTTTAACCGAAATGTTGTGCACTAGTTGTTTTGAAGTTGATTTATAATCATCAAAACTTTAGTCATGAATTTGAAAAAACTGTAGCAAGTGAGGGTTTTTAATTAAAATATGAAGATATATGAAGTTATGAGAAGAGCTCGATGTTGAGGAGAATAAAGTTATTTCTGGAACATTCAGATAAAGCTGAAATGGAGCAAACGTATTTAGGGCAGTGAATAAAAGACCCCCTAGTTGTACAAATTTAGGATAGGACAAAGAACTTTAGTAAAAGAGCAAACGAAGTTTTAATAAATACGAAGTGAAAAAGTCTAAACAGCAATGGGCCATGCAGAATAATTGAACAACGATGGAGAATCAAAATTCTCTGCTGGGTATATCCAGTATGGAATGAGAGACTAAAATGTTTTCAGACGTAGTAAGAAATTGAAATAAAAAATAATTGAAAGTACTGGAAAGAAATCGCTTAGACAGATGATACGGAAGAGACCTGGATAAACTTTTACCCCACATCATTTTCAAGAGGACCTTTTATCATGTTCGTCGCATCTGTAGTCAAAACTAGGATTATTTCGTATTGTTTTTAACGCCAATTCAAAGTGTGTTTTTAGTTCTTTGCAAAACTAATTGTTCGAGTAATTATGACCTCTTAAAGATGACGAGTTGGCGAACTTATGGTGCGGAATTTTCTGTTCAAAAAACTGTGTGTAAAAATGGAGAAAATACAAAAAATTATGACAATACATACATTTTTGAAATGAATAGCTGTCGCAATGCAAAATGTCACAGTTCTCACGATTCAATTTAAAAAACAGTTTTTGGACTTTGGCGAATTTTCCTGGATTGAAATTTTTAATGTTGCATGTGAGTTGGATCATTGGTCTATATTCGGGAGATGGTAATTGGTTGTGAAACAAACTATAGATTGTAATAATCGTATTTCTGCTTTTTGCATTTATATCCAACATAGCTACAGCAATTCGATTTGTAATTTTCTTTACAAATATTTATATTGAATGCCGCAATATCAAAGTTTGCCAAAAGGTCGCCAAATCGATTGATCGAGATGATATATATATATATGTATATTAGTATGAGGGTATAAGTGGAAGGAAGACTACACGCTAGAAATATGTGATGATGTGTCGAACTGGCCGGTCCAGTAACTTAGTGTCTTACCTTGCCTTCAAGCGGTGCGAGCCGGGATTTCTATATATGAAGCAAATTATTTGTTGCGCGAATAGAAAGACAGAAGGAGAGGAGTAATTCACCAACCCGTCTGGCCAGCTAATGGGCTACCACCCTATACCACCAAAAACCATGGCCCCTAGGTGCAGGTGCTCCTGATCAAGGCATCGGTCAGCATGGCATGAAAGCAGTGGGTGCTAAGAATCACTGGAATGGCCCAGGCTGCCGTTTGTTATTAACCTTGGCTACGTATAATAGACGATCCCTTGCTTCAGAAGCAAAACCTCAGGAATTGGAAGAACCTTACGAGATAAATTGGGGCATTATAGGACTCTGTGAAATCAGAAAAAAAGGTGAAGAGTTGGTGGAACTTAAAAGTGGACATTTGTTTTATTATAGAGGAACGGAAACTGGAAGAACAAGGGGTTTTGGCTTCTTAATCTACAAAAGAATTAAAGTCTACCTTCTTGAAGTCCAAAGCACGTCAGATCGAGCAGCGAGGTTCGTTGTTCAACTAACACAGCGATACCAACTTCAGATAGTACAGGCATGGGCGCCAAAATGAAGCCACATCAACGAAGAGGTTGAAGAATTTTATGAAGAAATAAAATAGTTATATGCCAAGGGTTAACAACACATCAAGCTCATTATGGGGGATTTTAATGTAAGAATTGTACAACAGGAACAAGGAGAAACATTGGTTTGTAAATACGGATACAGAAAAAGGAACGGAAGCAAAAGCTGAAAATCTTATCATAAATCTATTTTTCAAGAAGCCACAACCAAAATTGACATGGAAACACCCCAATAAAGGAACCAGCGAAAATGACTATATCCTGGCAAACAAGAAATCGATTATTGAAGATTTCAGCGTAGTGAACAGATTTATTACGTGAAGTAATCATCGAATGATGAGATGTAAAGTGCAACGAAATACCAAATTATTAAAACAGAAGCTCATTAGGGAACAAGTATGTAAGAGGGTAGATTTAATGAAGCTGAAAAAAAAACCGAAAGCGTTGGTTGGAATTAGAAAATCGCTTTTCTGCACCGCAAGGACTTATTGAAGAAGTTGATATCTCAGAAGCAAATGAAAACATTGTTAAGACACTAACTGAAACTACTGGAGATATTGGTGGTGTAACATGTAAAAAGCAGAATAGCAAATTATCTGAGAAGACGAAACAACTCATGAAAAGGCGAAGACTTATGAAGGTGGACAATCAAAATACCAGTCGCAAGATCGAGTATGTAGAACTTTGCAAAACTTTGCGCAAAAACATGAAAGACATAAAAAAATTCAACTATGAGTTGGAAATGGAAAGCCATTGGAAACAAGAGCCTTAGGGTTGTTAAAGGAAGTTTGTAAGTTGGGAAGAAACACATCATTGCATTAAAAGATGATAAAGAAGATGAAGATAAGGAAGATGGCACCGTAACAAGAGATAGAGAAGAAATACTTAGAGTGGAAGAATTCTACAGAAAGCTATATGAAGGAAACAGTGGATTATACGAAGACATCGAAGTATTCGAAGGAACAACTCCTAAAATCTTAAAAGAGGATGTAGCATTTGCAATAAAAAGTATGAAGGAAGGAAGAGCCCCTCGTGACGATGGCATTACATTATATATCCTAAAGGAAGCTAAAGAACGTGTAGAAGATATACGTACTTGCAAAATCCTTTTCCAAATGTCTTAACGGCGGTAACATACCAAACAAATGGGATTCTGCAACAGTAATTGTTTTGCATAAAAAAAAAGGTTATAAAGAGGTTTTAAAAAATTACCGACTAATTAGCTTGTTACCTGCTAGTTATAAAATATTCACGAAAGTGCTAACACATCGCCAGCATAAAAAATTAGATGCAGCTCAGCCAACAAAACAAGCTGGATTTCGAAGTGAATTCTGTATAACAGATCATATTTAAGTATTAAGAGAACTAATTGAATGGACAAATGAATATGAACTTCCATTATGTGTGGCATTTATTGATTATGAGAATGCCTTTGACTCTATTAAACATCAGCAGTCATCAACCCTTCAAGGTCAACAGACATCGACGATGTGTACATTGACATGGTGAAACGTGTAAATAAAAATGCAAAATTTTAGATACATAAACGTACCATAACTATCTAAATTGGGAAATATGTGTGAGGCAGGGAAATATCATTTCTCCAAATCGTTTTACTTTAGCTTTACAGATGATTTTTCATCTGATAAATTGAAATAACGAGGGAATAAAACTAATGGTGAATATTTCAATCATTTGCGATTTGCTGATAACATTGTTATTTTTTCAATTAACCCATCAGAACTCCAACACATGGTACAGGAGCTTTCAACTTGAAGTAGAGAAGTTGGACTCAAGATGAAACTACACAAAACTAAAATCATGTTCAATAATTTCGTAGAGAAAACAAAAATACAGGTTGACAATATTCAGCTAGAAATTTCTGATTCATATAGTTACCTTGGCCAACTGATTTCAGTGAAAGACAACATTATGAAGGAACTCAACAGACGCATTAAACTTGGCTGGAGTACATTGGAAAGAAACAGTTTTATCCTGAAGAAGAAATTGCCTTTGTGTCTAAAAAGAAAGGTCTTCAATCAGTGCGAATTGCCAGTCCTTCTTATCGATCAGAGATATAGAATCTAACAATTGAAGTAATGCGGAAGTTACAGGCAACCCAAAGGAGTATGGAGAGGTGTCTGCTTGGAATAACTAAGAGAGATCGAAAAAGAAACACTTGGGTGAGAGAGCAAACTAGAGTAGAGGACATCATTGTTAAAGTAAAAGGGCTGAAATGGCGATGGGCTGGGCATATTGCAAGAAGAACTGATCAACGTGGGACAACAGAAAGTCTGAACTGGTTTCCAAGAGACCACCGAAGACCTAGAATACATCCTGAAACTATATGGGTGAATGAAATAATGAAACAGGTTGGGGTGAGGTGGAAGAAAATTGCTCAGAATAGACTTGTGTGGAAAAAATTTGGAGAGACCTTCGTCCAGCAGTTGATAGATAATGGTTGAATATGATGATGACCATATAAAATGTGAAAACATGAAATGAATCAAAATCACTGAAAATCTATTAACTAAACATGAAACCAAAGCAAAAACTGAATTAATATTAACGAAATTTAAGGGATTATATAATGAATAGATATTGCATTTCTTGTAATAACTTTGGTATATGTTTCTGAAAACATGGCAAAACAAAAAGTCTTTTGACAAGATCCCAACAAACGCTTAGAAAAATTTAATTTCGATTAAAAACGGGGACTAGAATGGGAATTTTTAATTATATTCAACGACAGAAATTACTCCCAGCAAAAGTTCGCTTTTTGCTAGAAAAGCTTTGTTAATGCCGTAGGCATATTAACAAACGTCCATGTATAGAAAATTATGCGGCATTTAAATATAATACATAATTTATAATATATAATTTTATTATGCGGCGGGTTAACGAGTAACCGAATTTATGCAAATCGAGAACGGAAGCTTTCAACCCAAATCCAAGGAACTATAACAGATAAGCGCTGTTTGCAGGCAAATATTTTTTTAAGGTTTAAGCAAGTTATAGAAAATACTTTCCGAAATAAAATGGTTACTCAAAGGATCGATTTCCGTAAAAGCGTGTTTGCTCGCTTTACAGAAAAGCTTTCACCGATAGGTAAATAAGTACCAAAACCCTTTTCAATTTGAAAGATGTGCTTTTCCTGAAATTCTGATGTTAGATTTAACTTCGCGCTATATGTGTGTATATAATATACAAGACTCCGTATAATATGAGTATTCTCCAGAATTCTGTAGTTTTAAGAAATGGGAGATAGTGGATGGTCTGAATACATGGTGAAACTAGATGAGATTCGCAAAACATTAACGTTTAAGGATTATAACGCACTTTCAATAATGGATGATATAAAAGTTAAGAGAAATTGTACCGAAGTTTACATATTCAAAAAAGAAAAAAAAATCCATGTGTCTTAGAATACTAAATACAGGCGACATATGAAACTTTAAAAAAGGCTTCCAATACTATGCTAGGAATTTAAACGCCAAGTATAAAATGTTGTAAATTTACTCACGATATATTTATGTGTTATGATAAAAATATACGCATATTATAATAGTTATGATATATATGATAGTTTCGATATATTTTTATAAATATATTAGATATATGTTCACGCATAAGAATTAAAATTTTGATTATATAAAGTATTAAAATCTTAAATAATTGCTAATTTCTCAGAAAATTAATGTCACTAAATAAATATCTATGTGTCTATGCTTCCATAAATGTTGCTATTTTTGTATAAGCAATAGCATATATACAGTTATATATTTTTTTATCGTTACTACTCAATACATAAATTAATTTTCTTTTGTTACTATTCAATATATAAATAAAATCGTTTTTGCCGCAATGGATATTGTCACCGTGCATGTGAATGTTTGTAAACGACTCGCATTCATGAGATTATTCAAAAAGTACGTAAGCGCAAGTACGTATTTTTCGAAAATCGTCAGATGCATAATATATCAAGAGGTGTAGTCTCAACGGTAGGCTCATAGTTATAACATGAGAAATGCTCAAGACACTATTTTGACTGAATTCGGAATATACGCTGACACATTGTGATCCGAGTAGGGACCAAGGAAAGTCAACGAAATAAAGCAATAAAATATTCACCAAAAAATATATATAAATGAAATAAATCAGATGCCATTCAATATTTTTATCCAAAGCTAGTGCATGTCACTTGCCTTGATCACACCTTACATTAGGGTTGCTGAGGAAATTCAGCCAAAAGTTTCTGGATGTAGATCGACTAGTTTATAATATTAAGCAATTTTTTTGAAGTCTCTCTATCGTATAGAAGCCTTTAAAACGCAGGCTCCTGGCTTAACTTTGCCACCAAATCCTTTGACAACGCGTTAGGGAACATGGTCGTATGCTCAATGGTTGCATATTTGTTACAGCGAAAATTTTAGTGCCGTAAATGATTTCCAGCCAGAGGATTTAACACTTATTCAAATTGCACAATGTCTGTTCCCTGAGGAAAGAATTGAAGAACATTTGGCATATATATATAAGATTAAACTTCAGCATTTTGCCTTCCATTATCAAGAGCTCAGAAGCATGGAATGGAACTCGTTGACTTAATTGGTTACAGCGATAAAGAAAGCGAAGTACTAAAAAAGGCGAAGGGAATACTGGACACTCTATTATTGGGGAATTTTTTTAACAAACAAATCTTAAGGGCATTTTTTCGACTTTTTAGGTCATTTTTCCATCTTTTTAAGGGCATTTGGTCATATTTTAAGGGCATTTTCTAAGTATTTTTAGGTCATCAACATCCAGGCCCTAGTCATAAATAATTTGCTGCACGATTTTTTTCTTCAAAAAAACCACGTTGGAGTAAAAAATGGTTAGTAATTTTTAAGACCCGGACGCCGATAACATAAAATTTTTTAAAAATGTCTATAAAACGATGAAAAATATCCTTTAAAAATCGAAAACTATTCTTAAAATTCAAAGAAAAATTTCCTCGAAAACTGTTTGCACTACTCGTATATATTTTCAAAATTATAAATTAAGCACATTCAATCTTAGACAAGTAGTATAGTCTTTTATATTTTGTTTTAAAATGCTTTACAAAATCTCCGAAGGAAAGCAAAATACCTTAAATACTTGTCATAAATGAATTTTAATCACTTACGAATATACCATAATTGCAGAGAATATTTAATTTTTTTAACGATGTAAGATATTATTACCCTTCACAGGGATAACACAATTGCTAAATATTGGTCAACACACAAAGCCACCGGGGCGAGTTTTTTGTGAGTTTTTCATAGGGGACTTTTTTTATTACCAATAAATTTGACACCCACGTATTATTAGCTCAAACTAGAGCTATTTTTGTTTGGCAATTACGTTATCCCTGTGAAGAGTAATACTATCTTTCATCCTGATATACGTAAAAAGAGAGCGTTGTTCCGTGTTCTAGTTCGTCTAGCGATCAAGACGCGCAGGGCTAAACGGAGGGACAGTGGTTCGAATCTAGGACAAGAACGGTGTCTCTTTTTTTTTGCTAAACAAAACAAAAGCTCTAGATTGAGCCAATAATATGTGGGTGCTAAATTTCTAAGTAATTTTTTAACGTTAGCAAAAGCGAAGGATTAGCTGTTATTTGCTTTTTAAAAACTACATACTATTCAGATTTTAAAAAGCCTCTTTTGGGATCAAAAGTGCTAGGTCATTACTGTTTATTACTAATATTTTGTAGATGAATCAAATATTACACTTATTTTTATTTATTTTTGATTTATTTTTACCAGATGGGCGAAAAATGTGTTTTTGGTGCCTCGCAGGATCTTATTAATTAGTTCTAATACATCACGAGATAGGAAAAGTTGAAAATCGCTACTCTATAGCAGCGATTTTCAACTTTTCCAATTTTTCAAATTTTCAACAAAAATTTTACATTTTTTAAAAATAATATAGTACTGAAGTACAATTATACGATTTTTTACAATATTACTATAACACTTTATATTATAATTAAAACTAAAATTTAACGTATAAATTAATACACTGATGGTGATGATATATATATATATATAGCGAAAATCGTTTATAACGACGGAATTTTTACAAAATGTTGGTGTTTCATGTTCTACTCCATACTAAATATATCGGTTATAACGACATCGTATATAACAACGAAACCTGCTTTAACGACGACGATTTTGTAATCTACGTAGATTCTAAGCAGGGAAATTCGTATCGGATATAACGACGCGACTTGATATTTTTTCATTGGAATTACGTGGGTTCGAAACAACGCTGGAATCACGCTTATGTTATTAAAATTTAAGCGTTATTTTAATCTTGTTTATTTACAAATGTCTGAGAAATTTTTATTACCTGTAAACCTGAATAATGAAGGTAATGAATTAAAAAAATCGTGATTGTGATTGAATAACACGAGGGCCACATTCTTTAGGGGCCTCACTCTATTTCTTTAGCCTAGTATTCATAAAACTGTTAAGCCAGCACTGTTCGGAAGTCATTGGTATAATATAGTAAATATTATTTATTACATTTTATTCCATATTATATACTTTATATAGTATTTCCTATAATTTTTTTAATTTAAAAAAATAAAAAAAGCACTATGTATTTAGTGTGATTTTACTTAAATATAATTAAAAAAATAAGGGTGGATCAAATGAAAACAGGACAGGAGCTACAAAATGAAATGGCATAGTTTATTTTTAAAAGTAATCACCAAAATTACACAATTCCTTCTCCCACAAGCACTTCTCCCACTGTTGCACCAAGCTGTGAATACCTCGTACGTAGAAGTTGTTAGGCTGAGATTGAAACCAGTTTCGAATCGTGTCCATGACTTGGCTCTCCGAGCGAAAACGGTGACCCCTCAATGCCTTTTTCAACGGACCAAAGATGTGAAAATCACATGCTGAAAGATCGGGGCTGTATGGTGGGTGTTCCAACACATTCCATCGAAATTTCGTCAGTGTGGAAGTGGCCACACATTGTCATGGAGAAAAAGCACTCCAGAGGACAAGAGGCTTGGCCGCTTGGCTTTGATTGCTGCACGCAAACGTTCCAGAGTATTGCAGTACTGATCAACGTTGATCGTTTGACTACGGTCTAGGAACTCAATGAGAAGCGGTAATTTCTCAAAAAAACAAAGAAACAAAAAAACAAACACGTCAGCATGATTTTGCCCCTACTCTGCGCCATCTTGGATTTCTTTGGCGGTGGGGAGCTGGGATGTTTCCATTGTTGATTTTGTCGTTTGCCTTCTGGTTGGTAGTGATGGCACCAAGATTCATCACCTGCACAACTCTGTCCAAAAAATTATCTTCAGCACGATATCGGAGAAGATGCTGCAAGGACAATCCCATGCGAAGCCACCTCTGATTGTCTGTGAGATTGTGCGGCACCTACTGTGCCTCCAGTTTCCTGTAATGCAGTTTTTCCGTAATGATGGCACGAATAGAACCGAAACTCACATCACGTCCTCGCTGTCTGGTGGTTGCACAGATAATCTGGTCAACTGGTCAATCTGGTCATTCACCACAGCCTCCGTGATGACGAGGTTACTTTGACCAAGTTGCAGATCATCATTCACAGATTCCCGTCCCTAGCGAGAACCCTTGTGCCAATCCTGCACACGAGTCAATGACAATGAGTGTTCCCCGCACACTATTTTCATTCGCCGATGCACTTCATGGACTCCAACACTTTCTGCCACTAAAAAGCGAATAACACCACGTTGCTCTTCTTTCGTCGCAAACATGACGCAGACACAGAAGAAGTGACAACTGATTGCCTGCCGGACGATACTGCTGACCAACCACCAGCTCATACCAAGGGCAAGTCCATTCCGCAATAGGGGTTCTCTTTTTATCTCCTGCTCGCAGTTTTGTCACACTCGCACAAAAATATACCAAATTATAACCATTGTTCCGTTTTTAGTTTGATCCACCCTTATATATACGGTAATTGAATTCATTATAATTAAATACTTTTATTTAATTTTTAAGCAAAACGGTTTAATACTTTTCTATTAAAATGATTTATAGACTCTAAAGTATATTACTATACTATGATTTTAAAAAGATATCGTTTATAACGACTATCGGTTATAACGACCGAATTTTCACGGTCCCTTGGAGGTCGTTATAACCGATTTTCATATATATATATATACAGCGTGTCCGTAAAGTCATCTTCTGACACACCCGGTCACAGGAAATCAACGAAACAAGATAGAAATGTGAAATCTTCACTAAATAAAAGGAAAACTCTCCAAGTTTCATACCTATTCAGTGCAGTTTGATGTGGCCTCTATTTGTTGATAAACGATATTCAAGTTCTTCCTACAAATGGTTAAGGACGTCTGGTGTAACAGAGTGAATAACGTCTGTGCACTTTGGTCACGGATTCGAATTTAGCAAGCCACAGAACACACTGAATTTTCCTCTGTAACGTCCACATCTCGACTGGCGTGGGCGTGGGCTGATCCACTGCCGCGCAGCTCGTGGTGTTGCGTCATCACCTGTGTGCGCACACGCTTGCACATCAGAGTACAGAAACTTGGAGAGTTTGTCTTTTATTTGGTGAAGAGTTCACGTATCTATCTTGTTTCGTTGATTTCCTGTGACCGGTCAAAAGTGCACCATGACTATTAATTGATATTGACGGTCGATCGAAAATAGAGAAAACTGAGATAAGAACTGCAATAACCTGAAAAGAAAGTAGAGAATAAGGTATTAGAATATAGGCATTGCGTGTACGGACAATTTCTTTATTAGATTCACTCACTGTTGCCAAAAATGAGATTGCACCGAACGACTGTTCTTAAATTGTGGCACTCGTGATACCCACCCCGGAGGTTACATATACTAGCATCTTTCAGGAAAAATTTAAACGATATATGCGGATAGGGAAATTTTCCTTTTATTTCTTGATTTTTTTTACTTGTTGTTGGACAAAGTATTGCGAAACTAATAACTTTCCATGTCACGCCTTGGAGGAAGTAATAATAATCAAATAAAGAAAAATATATTTTCTGTATTCACATTACAATGAAATTATAGTTCTCCGTTGTTTGTAACTATCATTAATACAAATAAAAATAATGTTATGATAACGCCAATTAATTAATTTAATGTATTAAAGTAGGAATCTTTAAATAGCTCTATTGCTTTTGAAATCTTATTAGTATATTTATTTTTTCCATGGGATTAAAAAATTTCTTAATGCAGTTCAAAATTTAAAAAAACTTTAACTACATAAAGGCGATTTTTAAGTTTAAAATTGTCTACTAAGGAAATTTTATCTCGGGACATATTAAATTTTTGTTTTAGTCAACACCAAGGTATACAATCAAAAAATTTTTAAACCGATGCTTTAAATATAAACCATAATTCTGGTTTTGTAAATGATATTTCGTTATATATTAATATAAGTTTGAATAGAGGGGTCAGCAAGTTGTTAACATTCATGAGTGGAATTTTCAATTAAGTGTTTTCATAAAGTGACTCATATTTTGGTTTTGAAGGCCTTCTACGGTGCAGTGACATCGCGTTCGCCTAGTGTGTTCGCCTTGATGGTCTAGCAGGTAACTGGTTCATACAATGGGTCCCTGATTCGTCTCCGGGACAGGATGGTGTCTTTTTTTTAGTCCTATGTATAAGGATC
>QLNU02015360.1:37102562-37119935 GCA_006491805.2 Dysdera silvatica
TTCAGCGTCGTTGTTTTTAAGAATAAGGTACGTTTGATTGTTCCAATTTTTTAATTTTTTGAGTGCACTTTTGAAGCGCAGATAAGCGAGAATTTACTGCATCTCGATCTTTCTTAACCCGCGATCAGGCGCGCGGGATGTTTCACATCCCACAACTTACAATTTGTGAAAAAAACCGTCCACCCTTGCTTTTGAAACTGGCCAAACTCTTTCCTGTTGCCTTCAAAGTCACAATCTTTGGGGTAAGGTGACAAAGCGAAAATTCCACTTATTGTTCCCTGTAAAATTGGACGTTTTTAATGAAATAATGCTATATAATCAGATGGGGTGCAAATCACCCCGCGCGCGTTCTCGCGTTCCTCTAACCGGCGCGCCTTCTCGCGGGTTAAATGGTGGAAGCCCTGCAAATATTCAACCCGCTTATGATTATAAAAATTGTATCATAATACACTGCGGTGGCTTAGTGGTTTGGTGATTTTTTTATATTGATCCATAGTCCGGCATTTGATTCCCTGAGCAAAAGAAATTCGTATTCCACAATAAACTGGAGGTTATAGTGCAGCCTGTTCATAGTTGTCCATGCGTCATCGAACTATTTTAAAATGTCTTAATCGTGAGGTCTTGTCAAACTAAGCAAGTGAATTAGTATTATGCCTCACTCTACCAGTTAAGAGCTTTGGACACCTCCTTGATCTGATGAATGTAATGATTTACTTTAAGGGGACTTGGAGGTTTTAAAGCACTAAATACAGTGGCAAAATACACTAGTTTTGAAAGCAGTTTTTAAAATAACTATTCATGTGATTCTTATAAAATCTTGGTATTTTGTAGATTAAGTAGATACCTCGCCAAGAACATAGTTTGTATAGAAATGAAGTATATTTTAATTTTTTAAAAATTAAAATTTTAAATGATTTTTTATATTTTTTCAGTATTAAGAGTTTACGCCGCTCATGATATATCGATTGAAAAATCGTACAGTACAGAAAATATAATTTTAAAACACGCATAAGAATTGTATCTACGGATTAAGTGTGCCATTTTTAAAAGTTATGAATATATTTGTGAAATGAATTTTTAAATTATGAAATTCCTAAAATATGAATTTTTAGGTATTCTTGATCAGTTTTAGAGGTATAACTTTTTTGTTTTAATAAGTGTATTAATTCCTTTTATAACAACTAACGTTAGAGTCTAATGCTCCTAACGGCGATTTACTTTTAACTTAGCATATAAAAGTTTACTATCTGGTACAAATTTATTTAACTATCGGGAAATCAGGTAGCTACGTGTTGGTTAACATTGGCAAACAATATACGAAATCGTGAACAGGTGTTTATTGTGCTCTAGAAGTTACAATAGTAATGACATTCAGGCCCAAACCACTCCATCCTTTTCGAGCGAGTGTCGGTACTGGAACTAATCAATACGTCAGAAATCACTTGGTAACTCTGGAACTGCTTAAGAACCCATCCACTAGTGGAGATCGACCGGGGCAGTGTTACTACAAATATATTAAACACATTAGCTAAACAAGTAGCGTAATATCTAACTAGCAATTCTAAGTGAAACACAACAATATTAAACAGAAGTCATTAACCTGCACTTGGTATCCAGCAGCTGACGTCTCGGGCTCTTCTACACAGGTCCTTCTAAGCACTTGAACTCAATTCTGGGCTTAATCAACAAGTCTTACTAAACTAATAAGCTAGTTCTTGTAACCGACAAATTCACTTCCAAGTTACTCTCGTTCCTTATTAACAAGTCCCGAAATGTCCTAACTGGTCAAGTAAAGTCTAAGATAAACTATTGAGTACAGTTTTACACTGGTTAGTTTTAATTAGAAGATATAACAAAACATCACTCTTTGGCTGTCCGTTGAGTCAGTTTCTTCAATCCGATGCAACAGCTTTACTTCCCTTGCGGCGCAAGGTCCACAGTCATCAAACACACTTCCTTAATCCGCAGACGGGCAACGTTAATCGCACTGCTTCCACTAAGCTTCTACTTCTCCGCCAATGATTCGGCACTAGCATTCAGCGAATAACTTACAGCTCCGGTCTTTGCTCCGCAACCACTCGACTATTCTCCACTACGTAGCCAGGGTTGAACAAGCGAACACATAATTTAGAAAGGTAAGCCCACACTTACCAGACCAGCATTACAACGGCTACGTTGCGTCCTATTAAAAGCCCCACCATGAGCGCCGTGTGTACCGCGAATGTCACAACATGTCCACAGTGGATGTTAAATACTTTAATCTCATTTACAAATCATGCACAAGAAGGGAGGCCGGACCGACGTCATCCCGTCTCCGACGCCCCCTTACGGCAACAGTAAATACCCAGTTGGTGTTGATTCTAACTTCACAACTAAACCGGTATCTCCGGGTCGTTACACTTTACACTTATTTTGTACATAATGATTATACAAATAAAACTGGCAAAATTCATGTAATTGTAACAAGTAGTATAATATACTAATAACAAGTAATAGAAAACATGGTATCATGCGTGACGTATCTGAATTTTATGTTTTGAGACATTCGCATTTCAAGTTTAAGTTTATGAATTAAAAACAATATACTGCATTACAAACCATTAAAACTGGTCTACAATATATACAGGCCTGCACAAAAGTTTAGACACAGAGGCAAATTATAAATAAAAGCGAGAATTTGCATTGAACTTCGCCGATATTGTATCTAAATAATCCTAGAACCAATAATAAATTGTGCAACTTAAAAGATTACCAAAAGTACTGAAACAAAATATCCCAACACCGTAATATTGGAATCTGCATGCCACAAATGTTTAGGCACATATGTCAGATTTATGCAAATTAACGGCGCGAAGTTCCCAAGTGATCGAAGGGGCGTTTCCCAGAGTTGTTATATAAGGCCTGAAATAATTTAGAATGCTTAGAACGATGCCGAAGTCAAAGCAATTTACGAATGACGAGATTTTGAAGATTTGGAGGCTGAAAACTAAAGGTAAATCTGTTACTCAAATTTCTGTTGCATTGAACCGTTCAAAGCGAGGCATTTATCGAGTGTTATCCCGGGGTGATCAGTATCAACCAAAATCACGATCTGGGAGGCCTCGAGTGACCAGCATTCGGGATGATAGACAAATACGAAGATTGGCTTCAAATGAAAGCCTGTCTGCAAATCAAATAAAAAACACGTTAGCAATGCGAGTGTCAAGAGAAACCATACGTAGAAGGATTGTAGAATGCAGGCATTTGAGATATGCAAAAATGCGCCGCAAGCCCTGCTTGCAATTACATCATAAACAAGCACGACTACAATGGGCAAGGCAGCACATATCATACAGTGACGAATGGCTGCAGGTGTTATTTAGTGATGAAAAAAAGTGGAACTTAGATGGTCCCGATGGCCTTTCGCACTACTGGCACGATCTTCGAAAACGCCCCTTAAGTCGGTTCAGCAGACGTCAAGGAGGAGGTTCAGTCATGGTTTGGGGAGCCTTTAGCTTCAATGGACAGACTTCTTTGGCGTTTTTGAATGGAAAACAAGATTCCAAGGCATACCAGGCAACTCTTGAAAGTCACCTATTACCTTTTGGCGAACTTTTATGTGGACGAAACTGGGTTTTCCAACAAGATAATGCGTCCATCCACACATCCAGGTCAACAAAAGAATGGATGAGCGCTAAAAATATTACAGTTCTCGATTGGCCTGCTCTTAGTCCTGACTGTAATCCCATCGAAAATGTATGGGGCATACTAACGAATGTTGTGTATGCCAATGGAAAGCAATATCCGTCCGTTTTAGAACTTAAAAAGGCTATAGAAGAAGCGTGGTTTAATTTTGAACCAGAAACCTTTCAAAATCTTGTGCTTTCAATGAACGACCGCGTATTTAATCTAATACGAAGTAATGGTGGCTACATTGATTATTAAAATTGTTCATTTCCTTATGCAAGTGCTAAAATTTATGTTTGTGCCTAAACTTTTGTGCCACATATTTTACTTATTTTAAGTTATATATTGCAGCAAGTTCGCTACTGATGTGATTTCTGTTCTCAAATTTTTAATTTGCATATTACATGTGTTCATACTTCGTAATATTAAAGTTCCTACTTCTTCAGTTTTAATAGTATTTTGTTATACTCAAATTTGTGTTGTGTCTAAACTTTTGTGCAGGCCTGTACTACCTTCTTGTTCACGTCCTTTTTAAATTTTTAAGAAAAGTGTTGTCGTTTCATTTTACAAGTATCTTTTGTCGCCATGCTGGCATGCTTTTCGGCACGTTATGAATATTTACGCCCTTTTTTTCCATCGGTTTTATAGTAAAACTTTTTTGTTTTAATTAGTGTATAATTCTTTTCACTCATTTTGTACATAATGATTATACAAATTAAATTGGCAAAATTCATGTTGGTACAAGTAATAGAAATGATATCATGCACGCAATATTTCATTTTTACGTTTAGAGATATTTACGCTTGAAGTTAAGTTTACAAATTAAAAACAATATACCATATTACAAACATTAAAATTGGTCTACTGCATATATTACATCATCTTGTTGCAAGTCAAATTTGTGTTGTGTCTAAACTTTTGTGCATGCCTGTACTACATCATCTTGTTGCAAGTCCTTTGTAAATTTTTTAGAAAAGTGTTATCGTTTCATTCTACGAACCTCTTTTGTCGCAATTTTGACTCACTTTTCGGCACTTTATGAATATTTATAGTTTTTCATCAGTTTTGTAGACGTAGCATAGTTATTAAAATAACAAAGTTAACTTTTTTCACTTACTTTATTTATTGAGAATGTATAAATGTAACTGCCAAAGTTCCTGATGATACAAGTAATAGAAAACATTATTCACACACTATCTCATTTTTATGTTTAGAGATACTCGCGTTTGAAGATAAGTTTACAAATTAAAAATATAAATATTATTATACAGAATTAAAATTTCCCAGCTGCATCTGCATATACTACCCTCTCTTATTGCAAATGATTTTTTAAATTCTTTACAAACTAGTTGTTTAATTTTACATGCTCTTTTTGTCGGCATGGAGGCTTGTTTTTCGGCATTTTTAACACGTCCATTATCTACTTCGGATGCAGCACACCTAACATGAATTCCACGCAAAATACCTAGATTTCTCATCATTGAAAGATGACCTTGATTAACATTGTTAAAATCAATTACTGCTTCATAGTCCGCAATTTCAACAATTTGGCGACCGCATGCCTGAAGTTTTTGGACAGTACTTCCAAACCACAGAAAACTTTTATTTACATTTTGTGTCCTACTTTGTACATATCTTTTAAAATGTTAAGGTTGAGATAAGTCTTGAAAAATAGACTTAATTGTATCCATAACTGCAGTTGGAATTGAATTTTAATGTTTGAAATTATGATGTGAGTTAGTCGCAACTGCTCTTTGGTATTTGCGGAAAAGGGAAAGTCCTTCAAGCAAACATGATTAGTGGATTCTTCGTTTGCTCAGCAAGAATGACAGAAAATTACTCATATAGCTTTCTCATGTTGGCTACAGATTTTTTATTTCCACTTATCACATTTCCAGGCCCTAGTACACGACACGTTACCCACGCAAATCTAGCCAGTGTTTTCAAAACTGGAAATCGGCACTCAGACTTTGCCGTACTTTTGTCATTCAACATTATATTGATTTACGAGTACTCGAATCCTATATGAACAAACAGCAAGGGCGTAGCCCGAGGCGGGGTAAGGGCGTCTCCCCCATAACACTTTCACTGATTCACGAAAATTACAAAAAATTCCACAAACAACATGGCGCCTGGACATTGCATCACACAGATGCATGTGACATCAGAGTATGTCACATTACAATCCTATCTAGTGCAATTTTCAACGATTTCTAGAGAATAGAGAGAGAAGTGGATAACGTGTTCTATACTGTCACCCATTCCCATAATATGCAGACATTTTTACATTATTTCTTTCACAAGTATGCCTTTCCCACTCAATAATTCACCGTCTGAAAGTTTCTGATCTTTTTTACTTCGCTCTATTCCCCATAAATTTACCCCCCATTCTTTTCTTTACTTGATTGACATACAGTTTTTTTAATATGCATGTCCGTACCATGTGACTGGTAACTTCTTAATTACTAGTTGTGTATTTACGTCGTCATCACCACTATACTCTAGGTATTGTGCATTTCTGTTTTGTTTAAAACGATTAAATATTTGGAGTATTCCTTCGACTTCCGTTTTTGCTGCAGATCCTGTGTTGTTTTTCTTGCACTTGGGATGATACATTTTCAACCAGGTGCGATAAATTTAGCCTAACTTTTGATTCTTTATAGTCCTAACATCCTCTACAAGCAGAAAACAAAATTTCAACATCGACGACTTTGCTTGAATCAGCACCAATAACGTTGTACATGCAAATTTATGAAGAATGGCCCCGTGTTTTTGGAGAGACATCAAAACTCACAGATATGCCATCATCTAATCCCATAAAACACTTTTCTTCATGTGTTGCATTTTTCATGAACTTTTCAGCTGTTATGGAAACAGCATTTTTGATGTTGGCTAATATTTGCCTACTTGACTTAGCTGAAACAAGGTCAGGGAGATTCATAACTCTGCAAAAGATTTTCAGGTTCGTTAAACCCAAGCCGAGGGTACGCATAGCATATATACTCAGTCTATATATATTTCAGGAAAGCTGAATCTTGCTCGCAGCAGCTTCGAATCGTGAAAGAATTTTTGGAAATCATATTCTTTACAGCAAATCCAGAACTTTGATTATCCCATGATCGATGATGATTCTTCAGTGATTTGTATGTCTCTGGTACACTGTTTATAACATAAAAATGTTGTATTATGGAAATACATCCACACATCGAAAATACCATATCCATTATGAAGGTCATTTTCAATTTCAGCCTTGTTTTCTGGTTGATTGGGGCAATGAAATTTAATTTTTTTAGTATAGGCACTAGTAAATTCAGAATTGTCAGTTAAATTCTTTTGATTTCCGTAAAAACATCACGTTCGTTTACTTAGCGAAATCCTGAATTTTTTTAGCTTCAATCATTTAAATTAATAAAAAAAAACAATAAACATAAATTGAAAGTGAAAACAACGTAGTATCTGGGAAAATGCAAGTTACATTCACCACGCGAAAATAGAGCAACGTCCGCCTGGATCCAATGTTTAAAAAATCCAATAGAAATACGGATGTGAAAGTTGTTTACTTAATTTCCGCAGTCGTTTTTGTGTGTGTATGATCTCGATTAAATTATTGCTACAAAAAATCAATCCTTTTTACAAAAACTAAAGCACATATGTATACAGATTTTGGATATTGAGGGCAGGGCATTTAAATTAATTGTACCTTTAACTCCTAAAGTTATTAAAACAGCGTTTGCATTTTCCCCCATATCTCGGCTTGTATTTGAGCTAGCACTTAGCTCTTGATACTAAAATACGAAAAAATGTCCATACCTACAAATATAAATTTTTTAAAAAAAATAGATTTTTTCCAAGGTTTAAAACCTCCAAGTCCCATTAAATAAATTTACCAGATGTTGCTTAAAATCTTGGATACTTACGATATTAATACAATCAAAAATCGCGTTTCAAAACAAGGTATTTTGTATACGGATATATATATTAAATATATTGGTTATTTAATATATATATATATATATATATATATATATCATCATCATCATATTCAACCATTATCTATCCACTGCTGGATGAAGGTCTCTCCAAATGCTTTCCACACAAGTCTATCCTGGGCCATTCGTTTCCACGTCACCCCAACCTGTTTTCTTATTTCATCCACCCATCTAGTTTGAGGACGTTTTCTAGGTCTTCGGTGGTCTCTTGGAATCCAGTTCAGAATTTCTGTTGTCCATCGTTGATCAGTTCTTCTTGCAATATGCCCAGCCCATCGCCATTTCAGCCCTTTTACTTTAACAATGATGTCCTCTACTCTAGTTTGCTCTCTCACCCAAGTGTTTCTTTTTCGATCTCTCCTAGTTATTCCAAGCATGCACCTCTCCATGCTCCTTTGCGTTGTCTGTAACTTTCGTATTGCTCCAACTGTTAGACTCCATGTCTCTGATCCATAAGAGAGGACTGGCAATACACACTGGTTGAAGACCTTTCTTTTTAGACACAAAGGCAATTTCCCCTTCAGGATAAAACTGTTTCTTCCAAATGCACTCCAGCCAAGTTTAATACGTCTGTTGAGTTCTTTCATAATGTTGCCATCCATTGAAATCAGCTGGCCAAGGTAAATATATGAATCAGCAATTTCTAGCTCAATGTTGTCAACTTGTATTTTTGTTTCCTCTACAAAATTATTGAACATGATCTTAGTTTTTTGTAGGTTCATCTTGAGTCCAACTTCTTTACTTCTAGTTGAGAGCTCCTGTACCATGTCTTGGAGTTCTGATGGGTTCGTTGAAAAAATAACAATGTCATCAGCAAACCGCAAATGATTTAAATATTCACCATTTATTTTTATTCCCTTGTTATTCCAATTTATCAGCTGAAAAATCATCTGTAAAGCTGAAGTAAAAAGTTTTGGAGAAATGGTATCTCCCTGCCTCACACCTTTACCAATTTTGATAGTTTTGGTATCTTTATGTAACCGAAATTTTGCACTTGCATTTTTATACACACGTTTCACCATGTCAATGTACACATCCTCAATGTCTGTTGATCTTAAAGAGTTGATGACTGCTGATGTTTTAATAGAGTCAAAGGCCTTCTCATAGTCAATAAATGCAACACACAATGGAAGTTCATATTCATGTGTTCTTTCAATTAATTCTCTTAATACTTGAATATGGTCCACTGTACTGAATCCACTTCGAAATCCAGCTTGTTCTCTTGGTTGAGCTGCATCTAATTTTTTCTGCAGGCGATGTGTTAGCACTTTTGTGAAGATTTTATAAATAGCAGGTAACAAGCTAATTGGTCGGTAATTTTTCAAATCCTCTTTATCACCTTTTTTATGCAAAAGAATTACTGTTGCAGAATCCCATTGGTTTGGTATGTTACCGCTGTTAAGACATTTGGTAAAGAATTTTGCAAGTATGTCTTCTACATATTCTCCAGCTTCTTTTAGGATATCTAATGTAATACCATCATCGCCAGGGGCTCTTCCTTTCTTCATACTTTTTATTGCAAATGAAACTTCTTCTTTTAAGATTTTAGGAGCTGTTCCTTCGACTATTTCAGTGTCTTCGTTTAATCCACTGTTACTTTCATATAGTTTTTTGTAGAATTCTTCAACTCTTCTAAGTATTTCTTCCCTATTTCTTGTTACGGTGCCATCCTCTCCTTTTAATGCAATGATGTGTTTCTTCCCAACAGATAAACTTCCTTTAACAACCCTAAGGCTCTTGTTATTTTCAATGGCCTTCCTTACTAACTCACAGTTGAATTTTCTTATGTCTTCTTTCATGCTTTTGCGCAGAGTTTTACAAAGTTCTATGTACTCAATCCTGGAACTGGTATTTCGATTGTCCACCTTCATATCTCTTCGCCTTTTCATGAGCTGTTTCGTCTTCTCAGATAATTTGCTATTGTGCTTTTTACAGGTTACACCACCAATTTCCCCAGCAGTTTCAACTATTGTCTTAACAATGTTTTCATTTGCTTCTGAGATATCACTTTCATCAATAAGTCCTTCCAGTGCAGAAAAGCGATTTTTTAATTCCAACTTGAATGCCTCGGTATTTTCTTTTAATTTCTTTAAATCCACCCTCTTACTTACTTGTTTCCTAATGAGCTTCTGTCGTTCTAATTTAGTATTTAAGTGCACTTTACATCTCACCATTCGATGATCACTTCCAGTATTAAATCTGTTCAGTACACTGCAATCTTCAATAATTGATTTCTTGTTTGCCAGGATATAGTCAATTTCACTAGTTCCCCCATTTGGGTGTTTCCATGTCCATTTTCTTTGCGGTTTCTTCTTAAAAAATGAATTCATGATGCTAAGGTTTTCAGCTTCTGCAAATTCGATGAGTTGATCGCCACGTTCATTCCTTTCCCCATATCCGTATTTACCAACCGATGTCTCTCCTTGTTCCTGTTGTCCAATTCTTGCATTGAAATCCCCCATGATGAGCTTGATATGTTGTTTCCCTTTGGTGTGTAACTCTTTGATTTCTTCATAAAATTCTTCAACCTCTTCGTCGGTATGGCTTGATGTTGGTGCATATACCTGTACTATTTGAAGTTGGTATCGCTGGGTTAGTTGAACAACGAGCCTCGCTGCTCGATCTGATGTACTTTCAACTTCCAGAAGACAGTCTTTAATTCTTTTGTTGATTAAGAAGCCAACACCACTTGTTCTTCCAGTTTCCGTTCCTCTATAATAAAACAAATGTCCACTTTTAAGTTCCACCAACTCTTCACCTTTTCTTCTAACTTCACTGAGTCCTACAATGTCCCATTTGATCTTGTCAAGTTCTTCTTCCAATTCCTGAAGTTTTGCTTCAGAAGCAAGGGATCGTCCATTAAACGTAGCCAAGGTCAATAACAAACGGCAGCCTGGGCCATTCCAGTGATTCTTAGCACCCCCTGCTTTCATGCCACACTGACCGCTGCCTTGATCAGGAGCACTCCAGCACCTGGAGACTAGGGGCCATGGTTTCTGGTGTGTCAACATAATGGAGGAATTAGCCATAATTTCACCACGCTGGCTAGACGGGTTGGTGAATTAGCCCTCCCCTTCCGCCTTTCTATCCGTGCAGCAAATATTAATTTGCCACATAAATAGAAAGCTCAGCCTGCACCACTTGAAGGCGGGGTAGGACACTAGGTTACTGGCCTGGCCGGTTCCACACATCGTCACATACGTTCAGCGTGTGGGTCTCCTTCCAGTTAGATACCAGCAACCCTTTTGCAGGCCATATATATATTAAATGACCAAGATCATGGTGGAAAGGTAATGTAAATGAGATATTCAAATAAGAAATAAAATGAGATTTTTACATATATATTCGAAAGTTTCATAATGAAATATCAAAAAAAATTAATATATTTTATTTCCACTCTATTATAAACTAAAGTAATTATCCAAACCTGATTTCACTATATAAACTTACTTACCTTATACTTACCTTAAAATTTTTTTGATATTTCATTATGAAACTTTCGTTTTTAAAATTTCATTATCGTATTTCAAAATAATATAACTAGGTATACCTTTATAAAAACATAAATTCGAAAGCGTGGCATCATCCATAGTAGTTTGAACAACAGTGACCTAAAATAAGGTCTTTTGTATGAGTTCGAAATTTTCGTCAAACGAATCTTGTACATGTGTATAATGTGAGCGTTATAATTGGAAATTTGGAGTAACCCTCAAGGGCCTGTCTTTGAAGATTATTTCACAATTCCTCCAGCAAACAAATTGAAACTAATGCTGACAGACACTACACAAAATTTTAACGAAAAGTGATCGCTAGTGGGTTTTATTTATTTATTTTTTTATTTCCCAGATTAATTTATTATCAAGTTAACAGGGTTTCGCAGGATAAAAAAAAAAAACGTTTGACCAAGGCGAGATTATAAGAGATTCCAAGAAAACCTTCCTATCCTAAATATCCTTATGCCATAAAAAAAGGACAAAACAATTTTTACCGCATAAAAATTTCGTTTAGACTACCCCAATTTAAGGAATATGTACACCTAACCATCATTTTTGTTTACTTTTAGAGTAAAATTAGTTTTTCTGTGCCAAAGGCAGCACATGGTATAATTTACATCCACGAAGGAACGCCATTAAATAATTTAATCAGTTTGATGGTGTTTCGAAAACTTCTATATTACAGCGATCAAATGTAGTTTTTTCAATAAAAGTTGATCAGTTCTGTAATGACCCTACATTCAAAATTCTGCATTTGCTGACCCTGATGATTGAGTATTAATAAGCGGATTTCTCCTTAAGCATACCGGGGGGGGGGGGGGGGTGGCAGCTACGCCAATGCTTTCGGGGAATTCTTTATTGTTTTTGTAATTTTCAGGCCCTGCGGTGGTACAGTGGTAACATTTACACTTCGCGTGCCACTAACCCGGGTTCGATTCACAATATAGACAAAATAAGGGGCTTACTTGAAAACTGTTCGTAGTCCGGGGGTTGGTTATCTAGGCCCAGGGCCTTGACTCCCTAGGTGAACGGCATGCGCCCCACCACCAAAAAAATCAACCCATCAACATACGTACGTGAAATAGAAAATAGTAATACACTTAAAAAAACGCTCAATCAAGTTATTGCCAATAAATATATTACACTATCAATATATATTTATTTTACATATATATTTATATTATGAGCATATATATATAAATATCATTTACATATGTTTATGCTATTTATGCATTTATATTATTTCAAGCCATACCGACGAAGAGGTTGAAAAATTTTATGAAGAAATCAAACAGTTCAACACCAAAGGGAAAAAATACATTAAGCTTATCATGGGGGATTTTAATGCAAGAAGTGGACAATAGAAATAAGGAGAGACATCGGTTGGTAAATACGGATACGGGGAAAGGAATACACGTGGCGATCAACTCGTTGAATTTGCAGAAGCTGAAAATCTTAGCATCATGAATTCATTTTTTAAGAAGAAACCGCAAAGAAAATGGACATGGAAACATCCCAATGGGGGAACTAGCGAAATTGACTATATACTGGCAAACAAGAAATCAATTATTGAAGATTGCAGCGTACTGAACAGATTTCATAATGGAAGTGATTATCGAATGGTGATAAGAAAGACAGAAGCTCATTAGGAAAAAAGTATGTAAAAGGGCGGATTTAAAGAAATTAAAAGAAAATACCAAGGCATTCAAGTTAGAATTAGAAAATCGTTTTCTGCACTGCAATTACTTATTGGAGAAGTTGATATCTCAGAAGCAAATGAAAACATTATTAAAAAAATAATTGAAACCTCTGAGGAAATGGGTGGTATAAAATGTAAAAAGCACAACAGTAAATTATCTGAGAAGACAAAACAGCTCCCTACCCTACCCCAATCCTCTGAAATTTCCTAAAGGGGCTTAGGATTACAACTTAACTCGCGCCATGTGCTCTGTGGAGGAAATCTGTGATTCCAAGAAAGAATATTTAGGAAGGAAAATATATAAGCAGCTGAGATGTACGATGCAGAACTATATATATCTTGACACCTCGTCGATACTTAGTTAGCTAAGAGATTTCAACACCATGAGGTCACGGGGGCTAAGTGTTTAGAGGAAGAGTTCCTACAAACGCTCTCGTTGAAAATTTTGTTTTTCATTTGTTTCTGTTCTCGTCTGTAAAATCAAAAGTAACCATCGGCTTTACCAGGGCAAGCGATAATCTATTTAGTTCCATTTATTTGTTGTTGAGTTAATTTCGATTATCGTGTAGTTATGCATTAAGCAACAAAAAGTCTATCGTGACAAATGCCGCCTTAGGCGGCCGCCCAGTTCGCCTTATGGTCGCGCCGGGCCTGTCTAGGCCTTAAGATTCCTCGGAAAATTGTAGGTCCCGACGCAGCCTGCCCTTTTCAGGCCTTGCCCCGTAAAACAAATATAAAGAAAGCATTTGTAATTTTCGGTTCGTTAGAGGACGCCACTGATTTTTCAGTTTCTTACTTACTTAGTCAAATACAAGTAGTAAAGGAAAAAGTATTCTTAGAATTTACAAAATATCAATTTGATTTATTGAAACTTATTTAACAATGAGTTATTACATAATCATATCGGACTTGGATTTGTTGACACTTTAAGGTTATTAGGCAATTTGGCGCCGGCTATTTGACGGAACTGTTCGCACTGCCCGAAATACGTCTCTACTCAGATAGATTTAATAATTCCAGGTAAATTTCTTCAGAAAATAAGAAAGTTTTTCTAAAAGATAAGAAAAATATTCTAAAAGATAAGAAAAATATTGTAAAAGATAAGAAAAATGTTTTTTAAAGGATAAGGGCGAAATGACTGATTCTTTTGGGCCTAGTTAGAAATGATTCTATAAGCAAAACATAGTCGAAGTTCTTAACACTGGCGGCTATGCGATGATGCAGAAGCAAAGCGTTCGTTTAGTTTACGGTTATTCTGGGCTCGACTCCCAATTGTGCAAAAAAAAAAAAGTTTACCCCCTAACTACTCACCGGATTCAGAGGCTTGATTCTCTAGGCCTAAAGATGTTCGCATTCCTCAGAAAACTGTAGATCCAGGCGTAACATGACCCTCGCTGTCCTTACGCCGTAAAACTGAAACAAACTAGATTTTGGCTCACCAAGTAAGCCATATATTTCCAAACATTTCTGTCATAATCAAATATTAGACCATAACATGAAGTTCCTCTACAGAAACAAAGAGAGTGGGAGGCAAGTCACTTTGGCGCAGTATAGCCCAGATGCTCTTGCGCCACAAAAAAATGCAAACGAAAAAACAAACAAGCAAGTCACTCACTTACTTTACCCAGCAATTACTGTCCTGTTGACAGCATTGGCGAGTCCTACTTTCTGAGATTAAAATTGGCAACCAAAGAAACAGTTCGTCATACATGAATTTCTAGGTAAATTTGCGTCAATATCATGAGTGTAGTTCTTCAAGATAACGAGGCACAGCATTAACCAGATTTGATAAGCAAAGTCAATGTTACAGAGCTTACAACATAAACTTCTGCTCATTAATGGAAGTAGTTGCCGGATCGAGTAGATGTCTAAGAAGGCAAGGAAGCCTTGAAATAAGAGCCTTCATAAAAATAACGATCCAACAACGATGAACAGAGGCCGTCTGATTAATAATGCCTCTTTGTCAAAGCTGTGCAAAGAACGGACGCAATTAATTTCCAATGACCCGCAGGCAGTTCGTGTGGGATCGAAATAGCATTGCCGATGCAGTTAAAAGTGGCATTATATCAAGTTGTCAACGAACCGTGCATTGCTTCCCAAAATATCGGAAGTATCGGAGGTTAAACAAAAGGTTAAAGTGCGCAGTTTATCGCCTCTCATCACTATTATTCAGGTTTCTTTTTAATATAGTTTAAGGTTTAGTAAAGTTAATAATAGCGCTTTTCTATATAGCATTGTTTGCCTGTTATTGTAATAGTGTAGAGATTGTTAAATTTAGTTATAATAACGGTATGGCAACAGAACTGCCGTTAATAGTTTAAATTTATGTACTACTACACTGTTAAAAATAATAGTTCAGGGTTGAACCCGCTACATCCATTGTTAAGAACTACGTTTCACCACATTTTTGCTCCAGCTATGTTACCAATACTTGGCTGGATGTTGAACCAAAATATGGATATACTTTCAATAACGAATAAGGCAACATTGAACCAAATTCATGGTTCCAGCTTGAACCAAATATACTGTTGTAGGTTGAACCAAATATGGCCAAAATTTCCCGGACACTGTATAACAATATAAAAACCTGCCTTTCACATGCCACCTGCCAGGGGCGTATCAAAGACTTCCGGAACCCCCATTGCTTATCTCGGCTGCTATTGAAGCCACATCTACCCCATTTCATATACAGAGAGTACACATAATTTTTATTAATTACAGAACGATAGCAACCAAGTGAAATTGCAAAGGTTTTGTATTATGCCTAATATAAGCGTGTTAGCTATTAGTGAGATAAAACATCAACAAGTCATAGACATAGAAATTATTATATAAATCATTGTAATTCATCAAAAATAAAGGATATACATAGCATAAACCAATAAATTGGAATAATCTTAGCTTGTTGGATGATTGGAGATATATTGGTAAGTAAAACACTGGCGAATATCAGTGAAGAATCGCAACGAATAGAGCTGTTTGCCACACGTGACTTCTCTCGCCTCAAGTGATTGGCTAGGAGGTGGAACGAAAATGTGGTTCGGTGTTTAACCATCTTTTAAAAAATACCATACTTTCACCAATAAGTGGTACTTTTGAATTTTCAAGTGTACCAAATTTTGGTGAAATTCCGGCATTTTCACCATTTTTTGTAAAAATTAATGCGGAAAATTTTTAACAGTGTATTAACTCGTAAAACTTATTTCATATATTTATTGTGCCCACATATGTGTACAAGTGATAAACTTTTATAAGACAGTCTAGTTTGCCAAACAAGACAAACCAACATAGTAAATTTATATGAGAAACGCTTGGTTTGTTATTAAAACCTAAGTTGACGCAGATATGTAAGCTTGCACGTCGTTTTACAAATGTTTCGGAAGGGAGTCGTCCTGATTTCACCAGGAAATCCTTCCGGACAATTAAATGTTCCTATTGAATGTTCGATATATATATAATGCCAACTATGCTTGCTCTATCTCAAAGGAATTGAACAATTTTCAGAAACAATGGGCTCACCAACTGCAACAACTGCGTATTTCGTTAATGAAAAAAATTGACGAAAAAACGAGTCCCGGTGTAGAGATGGGACAGAAGGCTGGACGTGAACTCACCTTAGATAATAGTAGTTTAAAGCTGGAGATTAAAACTAGGATTACAGATATAAGAGATGATTGAATTTTCAAGACTTGGAAAAGAACAATAATGAGTTTTGAAAAAACTTTAAGTAAAGTTGAGTGTGAACTGGTGGAACATCAACAATTCATGAGTCGCCCGTATCTTTTATTACATGGGCCTAAGGAGGTTGAGGGTGAAGATCCATATGCATGTGCAACGGGTCTTCTGAATGACAAATTAAAATCGAATATAATAGTTACTGACCTAGAAAACGCACATCACGTAGGTCGTCTGCCTAAAACTAGCTTACAAAAAACGAGATCCAGCTTTTAATTATCAAGTTCCTTAAAATGGCACAGAGAGACTTTGTATTTAGGAATAAGAAACAATTAAAAAGGACGAGTTTAGATACTACATAAAGTCTTCTCCCGCTTAGAAAACTATAAAAACCGCTTATAAGCTATTAGAAAAATATAGTCGTTAATGGTTAATGTGCTTTCAAATATGTGAGGTGTGTTTGATGGACATTAATATCACTATTTTTGCCATTAATTTAGTTTAATGTATATAATGAATGAATGGTAATCAAGTTGAGTGATTCCGTATTTAGTTAATTGTTAGTCCTGATTAATCAATCTACGGTGATAAGTTTGGGTGATATATGGTATTTTGGTAGATTTAACAATATTCTGTACCTTACCTCGTTTGACGTAGTGACCCTTGCTGTCCTTGCGCTATAAAATACAATCAACCAATGAACCAATAATATTCATTGGTGATTTATTCTTCTTTGATGATATATATATATAATCTATATATATATAGATATATAGATATATACTATATATATATACAGGGTGGACCTAAACTATATGTCAAAATGTGAAGGCAGGTAGATTGGACCTAA
>QLNU02015360.1:37120034-37152780 GCA_006491805.2 Dysdera silvatica
CAAATGGGACATTGTAGGACTCAGTGAAGTTAGAAGAAAAGGTGAAGAGTTGGTGGAACTGAAAAGCGGACATTTGTTTTATTATAGAGGAACGGAAACTGGAAGAACAAGTGGTGTTGGCTTCTTAATCAACAAAAGAATTAAAGACTGTCTTCTGGAAGTTGAAAGTACATCAGATCGAGCAGCGAGGCTTGTTGTTCAACTAACCCAGCGATACCAACTTCAAATAGTACAGGTATATGCACCAACATCAAGCCATACCGACGAAGAGGTTGAAGAATTTTATGAAGAAATCAAAGAGTTACACACCAAAGGGAAACAACATATCAAGCTCATCATGGGGGATTTCAATGCAAGAATTGGACAACAGGAACAAGGAGAGACATCGGTTGGTAAATACGGATATGGGGAAAGGAATGAACGTGGCGATCAACTCATCGAATTTGCAGAAGCTGAAAACCTTAGCATCATGAATTCATTTTTTAAGAAGAAACCGCAAAGAAAATGGACATGGAAACACCCAAATGGGGGAACTAGTGAAATTGACTATATCCTGGCAAACAAGAAATCAATTATTGAAGATTGCAGTGTACTGAACAGATTTAATACTGGAAGTGATCATCGAATGGTGAGATGTAAAGTGCACTTAAATACTAAATTAGAACGACAGAAGCTCATTAGGAAACAAGTAAGTAAGAGGGTGGATCTAATGAAACTGAAAGTAAATACCGAGGCATTCAAGTTGGAATTAAAAAATCGCTTTTCTGCACTGGAAGGACTTATTGATGAAAGTGATATCTCAGAAGCAAATGAAAACATTGTTAAGACAATAGTTGAAACTGCTGGGGAAATTGGTGGTGTAACCTGTAAAAAGCACAATAGCAAATTATCTGAGAAGACGAAACAGCTCATGAAAAGGCGAAGAGATATGAAGGTGGACAATCGAAATACCAGTTCCAGGATTGAGTACATAGAACTTTGTAAAACTCTGCGCAAAAGCATGAAAGAAGACATAAGAAAATTCAACTGTGAGCTAGTAAGGAAAGCCATTGAAAATAACAAGAGCCTTAGGGTTGTTAAAGGAAGTTTATCTGTTGGGAAGAAACACATCATTGCATTAAAAGGAGAGGATGGCACCGTAACAAGAAATAGGGAAGAAATACTTAGAAGAGTTGAAGAATTCTACAAAAATCTATACGAAAGTAACAGTGAATTAAACGAAGACATTGAAATAGTCGAAGGAACAGCTCCTAAAATCTTAAAAGAAGAAGTTTCATTTGCAATAAAAAATATGAAGAAAGGAAGAGCCCCTGGTGATGATGGTATTACATTAGATATCCTAAAAGAAGCTGGAGAATATGTAGAAGACATACTTGCAAAATTCTTTACCAAATGTCTTAACAGCGGTAACATACCAAACCAATGGGATTCTGCAACAGTAATTCTTTTGCATAAAAAAGGTGATAAAGAGGATTTGAAAAATTACCGACCAATTAGCTTGTTACCTGCTATTTATAAAATCTTCACAAAAGTGCTAACACATCGCCTGCAGAAAAAATTAGATGCAGCTCAACCAAGAGAACAAGCTGGATTTCGAAGTGGATTCAGTACAGTGGACCATATTCAAGTATTAAGAGAATTAATTGAAAGAACACATGAATATGAACTTCCATTGTGTGTGGCATTTATTGACTATGAGAAGGCCTTTGACTCTATTAAAACATCAGCAGTCATCAACTCTTTAAGATCAACAGACATTGAGGATGTGTACATTGACATGGTGAAACGTGTGTATAAAAATGCAAGTGCAAAATTTCGGTTACATAAAGATACCAAAACTATCAAAATTGGTAAAGGTGTGAGGCAGGGAGATACCATTTCTCCAAAACTTTTTACTTCAGCTTTACAGATGATTTTTCAGCAGATAAATTGGAATAACAAGGGAATAAAAATAAATGGTGAATATTTAAATCATTTGCGGTTTGCTGATGACATTGTTATTTTTTCAACGAACCCATCAGAACTCCAAGACATGGTACAGGAGCTCTCAACTAGAAGTAAAGAAGTTGGACTCAAGATGAACCTACAAAAAACTAAGATCATGTTCAATAATTTCGTAGAGGAAACAAAAATACAAGTTGACAACATTGAGCTAGAAATTGCTGATTCATATATTTACCTTGGCCAGCTGATTTCAATGGATGGCAACATTATGAAAGAACTCAACAGACGTATTAAACTTGGCTGGAGTGCATTTGGAAGAAACAGTTTTATCCTGAAGGGGAAATTGCCTTTGTGTCTAAAAAGAAAGGTCTTCAACCAGTGTGTATTGCCAGTCCTCTCTTATGGATCAGAGACATGGAGTCTAACAGTTGGAGCAATACGAAAGTTACAGACAACGCAAAGGAGCATGGAGAGGTGCATGCTTGGAATAACTAGGAGAGATCGAAAAAGAAACACTTGGGTGAGAGAGCAAACTAGAGTAGAGGACATCATTGTTAAAGTAAAAGGGCTGAAATGGCGATGGGCTGGGCATATTGCAAGAAGAACTGATCAACGATGGACAACAGAAATTCTGAACTGGATTCCAAGAGACCACCGAAGACCTAGAAAACGTCCTCAAACTAGATGGGTGGATGAAATAAGAAAACAGGTTGGGGTGACGTGGAAGCGAATTGCTCAGGATAGACTTGTGTGGAAAGCATTTGGAGAGACCTTCATCCAGCAGTGGATAGATAATGGTTGAATATGATGATGATGATGATATATATATGCAATTTCGGGTAAATTTATGAATTAGGTTTTAAAAAAATATATTTTTTCTATCTGTGATGGTAAAACTTATGGATCGTATTCTCGACGGATTTAGCAATCCTTACATTGTCCATACCTTTTTGTGATAATAGATATCAAATTATGTCTTTTCGAAATCGCGAACCTGAATGGATATCCTTACAGTTTCATTCATGGATTTTCATTTATAGGAACACCAGTTCCCATGCGAAATGACACTTGATAATGAACAAAAGCGGTCGTCTAATAATTAGGATAAATTCAACAAATGGCCATGATTTAATTGCCTCTAATCCCACGTTCATATCTAAGATATGCATTAGACAATTTAGAGTTCCACATATCAACATAAACTTAGAATGTATTATGATATGCATTATTCTCAGAACTGACTGGCTGCTTATGGAGTTTAATTGATTACATGGTCTTGATCACACTCCGTATATTTACCCTATATATATCTACGCCATCTGGCCATGATAGAGATTATATATTTACGGCATATATACTCATGTTTGTAAAAATTGCAACATCATGAAGGACTCGTCCGAATTGAATGAAATTTAATGTACAAACGACCTGTGTTGATACAAATAAACGATTAAAATTACAAAGCAAAAAAACAATATTACATGTCGAAAATCAGTATTTGGTGAAGCCACCACGCGCTGCAATAAGTGATGCTATACGACGTGGCATGGAATCAAACAGATGTTGAACGTATGCCTGAGGAAGAGCATTTCAGATTGCTTGTGTGCGACTCCAAAGTTCATGTGTAGTAGCTGTGGGACGAAGATTACGAGCAAGACGCCGACCCACACATGTTCAATCGGCGACATATCCGGCGAATAGGTAGGTCAAGGAAGAAGCTGTATCTGTTGTGATGAAAAGAAGTCTTAAACATTCCTGGCAATATGTGGGCGGGCATTGTCCTGTTGAAATACAGCTCCGGGAATGCCTTGAAGGAAGGGAACAACTTCGGGCTCCAGAACTTCATTGATGTACCGGTTGCTGTTAAGATTACCCACAATTCGTAGCAGCTGAGATCGTCCATGATACGCAATCACACCCCCAGATCATAACGCTGGGGGTTCGTCCACTATGACGTTGGATAACGCACTCCGGAAGGTGGCGTTCACCGGTATAGCGTCTAACACGGATGCGGCCATCACTGTACCCCAAATTAAAGCGGGATTCATCAGAAAACACCACTTGTTGCCAATCAGCACGCCAGTCTCTATGTCCATGAGCCCATTGTAGCCGCAGGCGCCGATGGTTTTGCGTCAGGAGGATCCTGTATAAAGGAACTCTTGCACGCAGTCCACGGTGCAGTAGACGCCGACGAATTGATGAAGCACACAATGATACACCTGTAGCAGTGCACCAACGTTCTGCCAACTGTCCAGATGAAGCAAAACGGTCCGTCACCGCCATGCGGACCAGGTGTCTATCATCCCGTGCTGACGTCACCTTTCGGCGTCCACTCCCGGATTTCTGAGTTGTCTGGTTCTCTTGAACCCACTGCTTCCACACTCGCATCACTGTGCTGCTGTTACGCCCCATACGAGCTGCTATTGCACGATAAGAAAACCCTCCTTCACGAAAGCCGATCATTCGTCCCCGTTCAAACTCCGTAACTTGCTGAAATGTCGCCCTCTTTCGTCGTAGAGGCATAGTGACGTCTCATGTAACGTTTACCACTAGCAGGTAATTATACACACCCCGTTGCAGCCCTCTATTTATGCGGATCCATCAGTAGTTGAGAGGGCGCTGCTCAGCCCACGCATGCGCGATGACTCTGAAATTCTAATCATTTGAATAGCATACCCTAATTTGCATTTCCTGAAAGTTTCAGCTCAATCACATGATTCCTTCATGGTATTGCAATTTTTACAAACATGAGTATACATTCAAAAATAAATTACAAAATTAAAGTGAATCATTCATGTACAATCATATATAAATATACGTAATATTCTACGTACCTTACACTATTATATTCCTCATCATCAATTAGTAGCACTTGAGATGCCCTGGCTGGGTTCGGCTGATCAGGAATCGTTGCCACGAGCCGTGGAACAAGTTAAACTGTTGTGGAACTTCTTCAGCGGACCGAAAACGTGGAAATCACTAGGGACGAGGGCCGGACTGTATGGCGGGTGGTCCAGACTCTCCCAGTGAAATGACCGGAGCTTGTCGGCGGTTCTGATTGCATACACCCGAACTCGCCGTTAGCATCGCCAAGTCCGGGTTGAAGAAGTTCCTGGCAGGACAGCGATTCACGTGCAACGATGAAGCCAAGACAGCAGTCCGACGGTGGTTCCACAGTCAGCCGGACGAATTCTACCACAGGGGCATCTCAAATTTAGTGCTGCGATGGGACAAATGTCTGAACCGGTGTGGGGACTATGTGGAAAAATAGTGTAAGGTACGTAGAATAGTACGTATATTTGTAATTACCTGTATGTACCTTATTTTGGCTAATAAAAAATAGGGGCAAAGACTTTCTGATTCGCCCTCGTCTAAGACGGAGAGGAGTATTGAGAACCGAACTGCGACATTTCTGTTACTTAGAAATGAATAAAACCATTGTATGACGCAATATGACCTTATCCCCCTTTGTGACATACGACACACTAACACACACACACACACAGAAAGCATCGAAAGAGATAGTGAACTTAAGGCTTCATTAATCTGTCGATTCCCAATGAAAATTTTCTGAAATAATCAAAATGGATTATAACAATTGTCCGCTTATGATCCAAGGTTTATATTACCCTAATAATTTATGTCAGTTGCAGCCCATCTTTCCCATGCGCAATCAGTAGCGTAGCTAGGAAGGGCAAGGTGGCAGTCACTCCGGGCGCCACTATTCGGGGGGCGGCAACTAGCTTTTAAAAAACAATGAAATGTATAAGAATTACGGCAATGACATTCACTCGCCCTGGACAGCAAAATATCTAGCTACGTCACTGCGCGCAATTAACAGTAAATGAATGAATCTTTCACAGCGTATATAGGGCGTCCCCTAGCTTATATGCTTTGTTATGTTCCTAAAAAGTAAGAAATGAGAATGTAAAACGCCCCACTTATTATTATTATTATTCAATATTATTAATTAATGCATTATGTACGAGGTACGTTCCAAGCTAAACTAAATATTTAAATCTATGTTTAAGTGTATAGACATGAATAGGAAAGGCATTTTATTACCTACTAACTGCACAGTAATTTATATAAAACCAATACAGACGTCTTTATTATAATTTCTAAATTATAATTAGACAAATCACTATGAATTATAAATAAGACATGAAAAATACTTTTGAATATAGTTACAACCCTTCTACGCTCACAAAAATTATGCAAACCTGGATATCCTTACAAACAGGGACAAAGTTCTTAAGTCCGGTATTGCCGCTTTCATTGTTAATGATTATTATGAAATTCTCAGCTGTTAAACGTTTCAATCACTTAGTTTAGCATTCCAAACGTGTTTCTGAATTAATGACAGTCAAAATGCATGCTGTTAAGCGATTTTTATCCTCATTTCAGTGTGTCCCTTCATTTGGCAGGATCAACTAATTTAAAAAAAAAATTGCTCACAATTTCAGGATCGAAATTGGACCCAATTCAATGACGAAATCCCACCATTATCGTTATTAACGATTATACTGCCAGTTCTTAAATATCTGGTTTTCCTACTTAAAGTGTCTTCTCAATTGTCAGTGTGAGCTGGGCTGGTTTAAGACCTATTAAGTCCTTAAGCATTTATAAGATTTTCTTGTCCCCATGTGTAACAGACAGACAGACGGATTTTGCTTCTAATTTCTGAAAACATTTGCTGCCCCTTCCCCAGTTTGAAACCATTATGTTACGCCTATGATAATAGACATACAGTTGGTTTTTTTAATAATTTGCTGTATTTAATATTTATTACATAAAAAATTGTTACTGAACTTCAGATTTGATGCACACATCAGATAATTTTACACAATGCATATATTATGTGGATAATTATGAATTTAAATACAGAATACAAGAAGAGAAGATTCAATTGTGCAATACACTGACACAGTTTTGCCTGAACGACGTAAGTATGAATGCATACGACTCATATGCAGTTTATCGTCGCAAATTAACCAATAACATCTTCAGGAGAGACACACATCACGGACCCCTGCATACAAAGAGTTCTACTGAACAGTGCAAATGCTATTTTGCCAGTAATTACTACTTGGTATTCCTACTACTTTGAAAGTAGTAAAGTTTTCACGGGATGAAAGGTTTATTAAGGTACCTTCCAAACCTATCGACGGTAATACTTTATACCTGTGTCTAATATAATATACTAATATAGAGTGTTTCATTTCTGCAATGAAAAGCGTGATATGTTTGTTGGAGGACAAGCAATCTATTCGCAGTATTTAATGGAGAGTTAATATTAATGGAGGCATAAATCAAGAAAGTAAGATGGATTATATAGCCAGTATTGTGGGGTAAAATAATTATTTATGGGCTACTAACATCTCAACTTTAATTATTAACGCCCATTGTCTTTCTCGCTACAGATTAAATCATTTTAAGAACACATTTAAACCCTGCGTATAATTCTCTTTATTCTATACTTTTCTTTATTTCTGATTTAAAAGATAACATTTATTGAAGACGATATAAGTCCCCGTTGTTAAAAATGAGATATTTTAAAGACAAGAGGTTTTACGTGAATGTATCGAGAGATGAAATTTCAAAAAAAGCTCAGTCTCATGATTTTAAAAGTTCAGTTAAATAACACCGTTATTTAACTTCATTTCTTATCTAACTCGAAAATGTTTGCTCCCCATAAAAATGAAAGCATTAGTTTTCTTTGTGTTGGAAATCAGTAAATCCTGTCTTGTATAATATGACACATTGTGAGGGATTTTCTTCAATTCCTTTCAACGAATTTTGCTCATGATTCATAAGGTTAACATTCTGGATAAAGGGATGAACGAAATTTATTAAGTAAATGCTTACCAAACGTTTCGGATATGTCAGTGTCATGATAGCATCAATTAAGAGGCATTTAAATAACTTCAAATTTCTTCACAAATTTATCAAGTGAAAATGGAGTACACAGAATATAAATTTAACATTATCCCAAAAGACTCTTGTGTCACTCAAGATGTTTTTCTGTCTTCTCTTTTGTTTTTTCTAATATTTATTCGCTTATGTCTTAATGTATTCTCTTATCTCTTCATTATATAGTCATCATCTATCAGAATTACAAGGCAAGTAAGGACACATCAGAATTACAAGACAAGTAAGGACACATCAGAATTACAAGACAAGTAAGGACATAAGATTACAAGAAAAGTAAGGATAGTCATCTACATTTCTATGGTTGATTGTGTATGGAATATTTCCATTAGTTCTGCTACAGGAATGCTATTGCTGTCGTACGTATTCTATAAATTTTTAGCAATTTTACTAGCTGTGGTTGGAGTAAGAAGTAAAAGGCATTTTTATAATCTATGTACATGTAAATAGAGGGCGAGTTTTCCTCAATAAGAGCCTTAACGGAGGAACTAAATGCGAGTTTACTCAGTGCAAAGGCTTCGATACAAATCTGCTCTTACGATTTTGCACTCAAGTTTAGAAATATAATGTTCCAACTATGCAAGCTGAATTTGAGTTAACAGTATTACTATTCTTTGGCCGACAGTCACTTTAATACTACATATATTTAACGGAGTACTGTTTGTTTTCTAAGCCCACCTTGAAAATCTGATATTATTAGTTATAAAATATTTTACTTTTGTTTAAGGAGAAGACACAAATACTGAGTTTATATATTTATATATATATATACACACACAGCATATTATTTCTGATTTTAAAAGATAACTGATAGGAAAGTATATATATGGCTCTACAATTAATAAACAATTTGCTACATTAATTAGCCGAAGTCATATTGTATATAAGGCGAGCGTAATTTTATGAATGTTGGCTCACCTGCTCGCTTTTGGTTTTACGGCTCAAAGACTACAATGGTCATGCTGCGCCGGGACCTACTGTTTTCCGAGGAATCCGAACCTCTTATGGCCTAGGGAACCAAACCCCGGACTACAGTGAGCAGTGCGATCTTTATGAGATCTCTGAGTAAGCGTTCTTTTTGCACTGCTGGGAGTCGAACCCGGATTAGCGGCGCACTAGGAGAACGCGTTACCACACTGCGCCACCGCAGGGCGTTCACCTTCTGTACTTTACAGAAAATACAAGCTGGTTTCTTAATAATGTGGACAGGTTATGGACTACTGATGAAATAACTTCGCTCGCATTGTTAAAATTATATACTAATTATGTAATCGATTTCTCGTTTGTCAGGCTATAGTCAGTTTCACTGGTTCCTCCAATGGGCTGTTTCCATGTCCATTTCCTTTATAGTTTCTCCTTAGAAAATAAATTTATGATGCTAAGATTTTCAGCTTTTGCAAATTCCATGAGTTGATCACCATGTTCATTTCTTTCCAGTGTCCGTATTTCCCAACCGATGTCTCCCCTTGTTCCTGTTGTCCAATTCTTGCATTAAAATCCCCCATGATGAGATTTATGTGTTGTTTCCCCTTGGCGAGTAGCTGTTTTATTTCTTCATAGAGTTCCTCAACCTCTTCGTCGGTATGGCTTGATGTTGGTGCATATGCCTGTACTATCTGAAGTTGGAATCTCTGGGTTAATTGAACAACGAACCTCCCTGCTCTATCTGACGTGCTTTCAACTTCAAGAAGGTAGTCTTTATCTCTTAAAGGACAGCCATTGAAAACAACAAGAGCCTTAATGTTGTTAAAGGAAGTTTGTCTGTGGGGAAGAAACACATCATTCTATTGAAAGGAGTGGATGGCACCGTTAAATGAAATTGGGAAAAAATAGAAAAGTTGAAGGATTATACAGAGAACTATATGAAGGAAACGGTGGATTAAATGAAGGCAATGAAATAGTCGAAGGAATAGCTCCTAAAATCTTAAAAAAGGAATAAGCATTTGCAATAAAAATATGAAGAAAGGAAAGAAAGAGCCCCTGGTGATGATGGTATTAAATTAGACATTCTAAAAGGGGCTGGACAACATGTAGAAGACGTATTACTTGCAAAATTCTTTAACAAATGATTCTGAAACAGTAATTCTTTTGCATAAAAAACGTGATAAAGAGGATTTGAAAAATTATCGACCCATTAGCTTGTTACCTACTATTTATATAATCTTCGCAAAGGTACTAACGCATAGCATGCAGAAAAAATTAGATGCAGTTCAACCAAGAGAACAAGCTGGATTTCGAATTTAATTCTGTACAGTAGACCATATTCTAGTATTAAGAGAACTAATTGAAAGAACATATTAATAAAAACTTCCATTGCGTGTGGCATGTATTGAGTATAAGAAGGCCTTTGACTCTATTAAGTTATGAGCAGTCATTAACTCTTTAAAATCAACAGATTTCGATGATGTGTACCTTGACAAGGTGAAATTTGTACTTAAAAATGCAAGTGCAAAATTTTAGTTACACAAAAATACCAAAACTATCAAAACTGATAATGGTGTGAGGCGCGAAGATACCATTGCCCCAAATCTTTTTACTTCTGCTTTAAAAATGATTTTTCAGCTGATAAATTGGAATAAAAATAAATGGTGAATATTTAAATCATTTGCGGTTTGCTGATGACATTGTTATTTTTTCAACGGACCCATCAGAACTCCAAGACATGGTACAGGAGCTCTCAACTAGAAGTAAAGAAGTTGGACTGAAGATAAACCTACAAAAAACTAAAATCGTGTTCAATAATTTCGTAGAGAAAACAAAAATACAGGTTGAAAACATTGAGCCAAAAATTTCTGATTCATACATTTACCTTGGCCAACTGATTTCAATGGAAGGCAATATTACGTAAGAATTCCACAAACATATTAAACTTGGCTGAAGTTCATTTGGTAAAAACAGTTTTATCCTGAAGGGAAAATTGCCTTTGTATCTGAAAAGAAAGGTCTTCAACCTGTGTGTATTACCAGTCCTTTCCTATGGATCAGGAACATGGAGTCTAACAATTTCAGCAGTATGGAAGTTACAGACAACCCAAAGGAACATGGAGAGGTGCACGCTTGGAATAACTAGGGGAGATCGAAAAAGAAACACTTGGGTGAGAGAGAAAACTAGAGTAGAGGGCATCATTGTTAAAGTAAAAAGGCTGAAAAGGCGATGGGCTGGACATATTGCAAGAAGAATTGATTAATGATGGACAAATGAAATCCCCAACTGCATTTCAAGAGACCACCGAAGACCTAGAAAACGTCCTTAAAGTAGATAAGTGGATGAAATAAGGAAACAGGTTGAGGTGACGTGGGAGCGAATTGCTCAGGAAAGACTTATGTGGAAAGCATTTGGGGAGACCATCATCAAGCAGTGGTTAGATAATTGTTAAATATTATATATAGTAGACTCGTGATTATACGACCTTCGTACTATCCAGCCTAGTTAAAAATTATTACTATTTTCAGATTTCCTCTGCCGTACTGCTCTCCGGCTACGATCGGAAAGCGGTCGACCTTGGGCGATAATACTTTCATTTGAATTCAGAAATCTTTAAAACCTGGTTCCAAAATGGATTCGTACCGACTATAAAAAAACATTTTAAATTCAAAATTTGTTCGCGAAAAACCAGTGGCGCATCCACGTAGGGGGCCGAGGGGGTCCGCCTCCCTTGGACAAACAAATCCTAAAAAATATATTTCCCAAACAGACATTGGTCGTTTTTTTTAAAATACGATTGGAAATGGTGATGTTCAAAACGATATTTCCCTGAACTCTGGTGACATTGATGAGACTGCTGTTGAGGCAAGCAACAGCAGTGGTCCGCGGCTGTCTTCAAATAGGTTCAGCCAACATGTGACTTTTATCTATCATAAGGAATCGGTTCTTAAAATTGATGGTTTTTTTAATGGAAGGGGAAAAAGGCTTCTGTGGATGAAGTAATGGACAGAGGGCAAGCAAAAGCAAGTTTTGCAGAATAGGGTTATTCTTAAACCTATTATCAAAACGGTAATTTTTTTGTGGAGAACAACGGCTGGCCATTGTAAAATTTTACGAACATAATCTAGTACTACTTCTAATGATTTAAGTATCTTGCATTGTAGAATTATTAGTAATTTAATAATGATAAAAGTACACAAAAAGACAACAAGGACGGATTCCGAAATCTTTCAAAGGGTGCTGCAATTTGTTTCCAATTCCTATTTTTAGCCAAGTATCCGATAATTTTCATATCATTTTCGATGATATAATCCTAGCGGAGGGAGGGGAAATCGCCCCATGCCCCCTCCTTGAATTCCCGCTTGAAGGACGAATATAATTGATATGACTTCTGACCATTTTTTCCATCTGGCCCCCTTTGGGAATATTCTGGGTGCGCTACTACGAAAAACTGGCTAGTTCTTGACAACACACCATCGCTCCTGCCACTGACGAACTCACAGATGGAGACATCAAAGATTCATTTTTACCACCATTCAATATAACGGCTGTTCTCCAGCCGATGGTCAAAAGCATCCTTGGTATGCTAAAGAAAAAGTATCGTTGGCGTCTTCTGAGTTCGTTGATATCAGCGATTTGAATACTAGTGAAGACTGCGTAATCGCTCTGAAAAAGATTGTCACGCTAGATGTCATTAGCTGGTTAGAAGAAGCGTGGGAATAGATTCTAAACATAACATTTGTAAAGTCTTGGAAAATTCTTTTGGACCATGAAGGTGTACAATTCAACATTGAACCCGTGTGTGAAACCGAAGTACAAGATTGAAACGATAAACTTGTTTCATTGCTCAAACAGCACGGAGCTGTGATCATGTCAATGAAGAGGACATTACAGAATGGATAGAGAACGACGAAGTTAATGAAATAACTGACAACGATATTGTGGTAATTGTCACACAGGGGAAAGTAATAGAAGAGGAATAGAAGGTATCCTTAGAAGACAAGAAAAATCTCATCCCACATTCGTAAGGGTTCAAGGCTATTATTCAAAAACTACAAACTGTCAGTTTTAACTCTTTCATCTCTCATCATCTACCTTTTCACATTTGTGTAATCATTTACAAATTAACAGTTAAATAAGATTAAATAAATTTTCTACGAATTAAGCCCTACGTTTTAAGTTAATGTTTGTTTATTTTAAAGGCGTATGTACCGTACAGTGTACATGGTTTTATGCTTCTTGCAATTAAGTTTAATATTATGATATTTATCTTAAAATGTGTACAGTATTGTGATTTTATTCTAAGTACTTTTGTACTAAAAGGTAAGAAAATATGAATAAGAAAGGGTTTTGGTCAAAAAGGGTGTTTTTAATAGTATGGGTGGGGTAGAAAGTAATCATTTATAAAACTCCGGCCTATCCGGCGTTTTCCTTATCCGGCCTGTCCTTCCGCCACATTAGGCCGGATAGTTGAAAGTCTACTACATATATATATATATACACTCTTTTGCAAAAAAAAAAAAAGAAAAAAGAGAAAAAAAAGCACCCCTAAAAAATTATCCGATCATCTCAAAATTTCGCATGCAAATTCCTTTAAACCAAGTATGCAAATGATTAAATTTTCAAAGCCAATGAGTGTTAACTTCAATCATAGCGTGCATTTCTACTGCGCAACTGGCATCGTATAAAAGAGGTAAAATTTGCGAACGGTTTATTTTTTTTCGTTATCAGCGTTGCAGTTCCCTGGAGACGCAACCAGTAATGACGTTGGGACGTTGTCGAAGACCTTAAAGCCAATTTTACGATTTCAAACGTGGTCGCATAGTCGGGATGCTTGAAGCTGGCTGGTCCTACTGAGCAATAGGCTGCCACCTGCACCGTACGGACACTGCTGTTCAAAGGTGTTGGCAGCAATGGTTTCTGCGAGGAACTCATTGGTGGAATGAAGGCTCTGGAAGGCCAAGGTGCACGAATTCGAGGTAAAATCGTTTGTTTTGCAACAGACCAGAGCTGATACAACGGCATCATTGTCCGCCATCCAACGTGCTACGGTCTCTTCCATACCACTCGTGGCACCTTCCACCATTTCACGACGCTTGGCTGAGGTAGGGTTATGCTCACATAGGCCTTTAAGTCATTGGCTTTTAACCCCACATCATCGACAGAGTCATCTGGATTCTGTCGTAGCCGATCATCATGGCTGCCAGCAGATTGGCATCGCATAGTGTTCAGCAATGATTCCCGCTTCAGCCTTGGAGAAGATGACCATCAGATCCGTGTGTGAAAATGGTAGGACCAGAGGTCCCAACCATCTTTTGATTTACAAAGACACACACAGTCATTACCTCTAGCGTGATGGTCTGGGTTGTTATCTCATACGACAGCAGGACACCCCTAGTCATCCTGCATACAAATTTAACAGCTCAACGATATGTTAATGACATCCTGCGGCCATTTGCGTTACCCTTCATGACACGACAGACTGGGCCATTTCCCAACAAGATAATGCCAGGCCCCATACGGCTCGCATATCTGTGAGCTGCTTCCATGCTGTTGATACTCTTCCTTGGCCAGAAAGGTCACCAGACTTTTCGCCAATCGAACATGTAAGGGACATGATAGGCCGCCCGGTTCGGGCACCGCAAAATATCGCAGATCTGAGCAACAAGTGCGGAATGCCTGACAGAATGTGTCGCAGAATGACATTAGAAATCATTATTACTCCTTATCTAGACCTGTGGAAGCTTGCATCGCCACCAGGGGGTCGGGAGGGTTTCACCAACTATTGATTTGAACATTTAATGTGCAATTCCTAAACATTGATGGGTCCCACGGCCTTGAATTGTTTACCATATCCTTACCCGTGTATGTGCTGGATGTACATTTAATTTCGATAAAAACATATATAGAGGAGAAGGTGGTATTATGGGCCAGGCATATATTATGAGTCCCCTCAATATCTTTTAATACAGCGCGCTGAATTCGACCGTAACGACTTGAATTACTAATTTAGTACCGTCTATTGTCGCCAGAGCGTTTGCATTCAGTTGTAGTTGATAGTTTGTGAGTGAACCTGTCGTTTTTGTTTCCTCGTTTTGAAAACATTGAAAGGTAAGCGTTTTGCTTTTAATTGCAGTACTTTTTTATTTAAATTCATCCTAGTATTCATCCTTTTTTTTTGTTGTTTGCTTTTCCTTATTTCTCAAAATAATCAAGTAAAATTCTATTCTGGATCCCATTTTTGGGTTGCCTTTACTTTAAAGACAATAAGAAGTTAGTAAACATCTTCTATATTTATATTCTAGCTCCTTTAAGATCTATCTTCGTATTTTAAACTAGATATCTTTAGGTTTGGAATGGAATAATTGCTTTGTATTTTTCAAATTTCATGGAGGAGTTACTTGCTTTTAATTGTTCTAGTATTTTCCATGCTCAATTGTGTTTTCTGATTGCATCATCATTTATGCTTGTACATCCACTTCATTTGCCAAAGCATGACCTCAATCAAGTGGTATAAATTGAAACGCCATTGAATAAAAGATACCTTACTTATTATCTCTAATCCAATGGCACGTCACTATATATTTTTTGTAAGGATGGTTTTTTTAGTATTTTGATTTTAGAGATTTTTATATTTTCTAAATTGTTAACATAGATTCATTTCCTGTACGAGTACTGGCATATGCATAGGAGTTGATGGGTGTTATAATCCTTATTACTGTACAATTTCGTATATACACATGAATATGTATTTTAGCTCTATAACCCCCCTATTTAACTCTGTAACCGCCTTATGGACCTTCTGACTATATTATTGTGCATGATACAGATTACTAATTGTAAGAGGTAATTTTTTAATACTCTAAACGAAATCGTTTTTTTCCCTTACCTTTGATAAAATCACAAATTTTGCCAACTTGCATAAATAAAAACTGTAATAGTTGTCACATAGTTACTAAAGTATATGGTCCAACTATTTGTGTAGCTTTTATTTTTATTGATTTAGAAAAAATAATCTGATATTAAATATAATGTATAACTTTCTGAGAAGAAATATACGCATAAGGGTATACCCTATACTTAAACATGGAAATTTTGTTTAGTTTAAAATTTATTTCAAAAACTTTCAAGAATTCTCAAAATTTTGAAATAAATCTTTACCCCAAAAAGTACGAGATTCAAAGGATATTTGAGGATGTATGTCAAAGAATAATAGATTTAGAGAACAGTTTTGAAATTTCGACTACTTCAAATACAAAAAATCATGAAAAAAAAGACTAAACTACCAAATGACTTTGAATAAAGCAAAATTTCGTAAAACTAGCTTAAAATTGAACAAAACTAGCCGAAGAAGATAGCCCCTTATTCGTCTTGAAATCTGAAAACGACCAGATGATTTATATTTCCTCAAAATTCCCTCTTTTTGTTATGCAACAGAGGATTTAAAATAAATAAGAGTTTTGTAAAAACTGCTTGTATCATCAAGATGTCCTAAAATTTTACGTTCATAAAATAATTATTACGAAAGAAGTAATAGACCTAACAAATTCAGAACATTTTCTTTTCAGTTTTATCTCAGTATTTGAACTTCACGGGAATCAGTAGTTGTTTGCAATTCAGAAAATGTGACACATTTAAATTTATTTTTAAATTGCAGCCCGTATGCGTGTTTGTAAATAGGTCAGTACATCGAAAGTTTGGAATAACATTGAAAGCTGTTGGCTGGAAATATTTAACTAAACTTTCTATGCGATAGTAGTTAAAGAAGATAAATCTATTTTTTTACGAAGTTAAATCTCCTTTTTTCAAGAAGTTTGATCCCTTTTATAAGAAGTTGAATCTTTTTTTTAAGAAGTTAAATCTCTTTTTTTCAAGAAGTTCGATCCCTTTTTTAAGAAGTTTAATCTCTAAAAGACAATTAGTCTCATAAACCGGTGTAAGGTTTTTGTAGCTATTTACCCATAAGCCAGTTATATTTACAAAGAGGGCTATTACATAAATACACAAAAGCAAAGTCGATATAATTATTATTTGTTGTCTTTACCCCTTGGCACAACGTAGTCCCTACATCAAACAAATAAATTCCCTTTTAAAAGTATATGGGCAACAGATTTTATAGGATAAATGTCAAAACAATGAATGGCGAACGGACTAAATTAAAAGTTTGGATAAATAAAGAATATATAGATCCATATGCGTAAATGACCCTTAAACTGCTCTTGATACAAAAATTAATAATGATAAAAAAATTATGAAATCTAGATGCTCCAAAAACATACGGACAATAACGCAGAATTGGCTTAAAGGCACGAAAAGTAAAAAAGTTGTAAATGTTAGTTCCGATTACCTGACGTAATCGTTAAGACGGTATAAGAGGCAGCAAAGAAGTAACGCCGCGTTCAGACATCAGAATGCCACGCATCGTGTAGTTTACGGCGGCCGATGCAGCTAAAAGATGAGAACTAAAATCAAAAGGGTGGACAATTGTAAATATTGCGAAAGAAATATGACGCAGCAGATTTGGTATTTACTACATATTATCAAAATTTCATAACACAGCTGCAAAACAGCACTGTGAATGACAAAATGACGAGAGTTCGAGCGGGTAGATCAATTTTACGTTTAGCATCAATCCAACAACTATCTTTACGCCAACGTTCTCGTAATTTAGCAAGCTTAGTATCGATAGACACTGTACATCATTGCCAAAAGTTGAGTGAATGACATGTGTTTCCCAGCATGAGTCGTGAACCTTTTTTAAAGCAACATCATAAGCATGCTCAGCTGTAGAAGACCAAAGTACACATGCATTGGAAGGACAAATGGATCAACCTTATATTTAGTGATGGATAAAAAATTCAGTCTGGATGGTCCCGATGACCGGACATGTTACTAGCATGATTTAAAACACCAGCCTCAAACACTTTACAGTCAGCAGCAAGTAGGTGGCTGTTTGGTGTAGCATGCATTTGATTTCGACGGTACGACAGATGTTACTATTCTCAGTCGCCAAACTTCAGAGGATTATCAGAACGTTACTAAAAGTATCTTATTGCCAATTACGAAAGCAGCTGAAGGAGATAATTGGGTATTTCAACAAGACAATGCTCAAATATATAGATTTAGGTCTACTCATATATGGTTTACAGCTAACCAAGTATGTGTCCTGGACTTGTCCGGAGTAAGTCTGGCATAAATTTCGTGGACAATATACGGGCACAATTATCATGTGATGAGCATAAAAATGAACTAAAGCAGCAAATTGCATGCAGTGTATTTTCCCTTGATTTCATACATCTTCAAATTTTAATCAACAATATGCCTGATTCTAAACAATACTCTAACAAAGTATTTTAAACATTTCTCAGCAATGACGCACCTATACAAATATGAAGCCCCAAACTTAATAGAATGTTCATGATGTTCATGCCCATATGTTTTTGAGACAAACGATTTTTGTAATTTCTTTCTCAAAGTGACTTTTCCCACAAAAGGTTTGATATTGAAGTTTGGAATATTGATTCTAATTACGTATTATTTGATGTGTGTAAAATTATATTCATGTACAATTTTTTTCAGTTCGTATTTTAAATTGGTTATTGTACGTATACTTTTGAAACGGACTTTATAACCATTTTTCCACTTTTGATCAGGTTTAATTTCGAGGGGAAAAAACTGATAATAATTAGTTGTCATGTGATCATGCTTCAGCCGAGAATGGGTTATGATGACACATTTTATAGTATTAATTATAATTCAGTTACACATTCATTCAAGTACCATCACAATTAGGTGTAATTATGAATATTATGGTTTATTTTCCTAGCCACGCAAGCTCGTATTTACTAACTGTTAAGGTCATACACAATCAATTTTTTAAATATAAAACTACTAGAAGGATACAGGATGATTGCAAATTAAATATAACTTCGTGGGTTATGTAATAATATATTAAATTTAAATGTGATTTGATTATTAACAACAAAGTAGAAAATACACTTTTACGTGGCTGCTTGGAAGGGTTATGTCCATAAGTCCATTATTCCCTAATGGAATATTATTGGAAATAGATCTCTATCATCACTCGCTATCCACCGAATCCCTATGTGTTCATTTCCAACTCTTTTTCTGGATTCCTTCCTCGATATCTTTTTTATTGTTGCTGACAGGCTTTCAACAAACCTAAACACAACTACATTTTCGTTTTTGTCACTGTTTTTGACACTTTAGCAGCTTGTCACGCAATCCGCATTGTAAAACGTGACTTTTCAGGCCCGTCTTTGCACTTTTGACGTACATATTGTGTCCTTATGTAGTCATCATGATATCAGTATAGTACTAATAAACTCATTCACAAAATACTAATTAAAACCCCAGTTAACAGTCATTTGTACTAAATTAGTTGAAAAAGGACAACAAATTAACACAGTTTAATTAAGTTTAATCGTTTACAGACTGTTTCAATAGCCCTGGGCTATTTTCGTCAAAACGGTCGACGATGTACACACAACGTGCAAATTATTTCAAGTCATTTGTACGTTCGTGACAAATATAAATAGTAAACGGTAAGTAGTTTTGCAACTTTTATACGGGAAATATACCAGGCCGCTTTATATGTCTATGACCCTTTCTTTCAATGATCTAGGATTTGAATGACATTAATTTGTAAACATTTAAAACATTTATGTCACATTTTTCTCTCAACGTGATAGTCATGTGAGCCATCTGCATTTTCCCCCATGACAACACCACAAATAACCTTAAGATATGAAACCGCTCATTTTTTTTCCTTTTGTACTCAATATTAACCCATGCTCATTTAGAAAACTTAAATCCAGATAAAGCAACAGTCGAAATCATTTAAAAAGTTTTGCGACTCAACAGAAGCTCATGTCGGTGTTGTCTAAAAATACAAGGGATCGTTAAAATTTCCAAAGCTTTTCAGCAAAATTACGTTTAGACATTTTTGAATGGAAAAAGAAACGAGTACTGATATCATTCGCTAGCTCTGTTCGACGCCATAAAATTATAGCACCTTTGCATTGGAGAGTTAGAAAATAAAACTAGGATTGGAAAAAGTTTTCTGATGAAAGATGTAGCATATTGTATATGGTTACTCTCTTATGGCACAAAAATGAACTAGATCGTTTCTTTCTTCCGCTTTGCCAAGATCCGAAATCTGGCTTTTGTATACATAGTATCATAAATGACACGCAAGTACCAGAAAGGCATAAGTTATGTTATATTTGTATACAAATTGTATTAAACCTATTTATACTAAATGAATAAGTTTGTTACACTAATTTGTAATTAGTTATTGCAACGACTGTTAGAATTATTTGTAAGTACGCAGAACTAAAGCGCGTGGTGCAATTATACAACTCTAGTCGGAGTGAAGAAGCTGGAACTATAAAAACTAGTTCAGACCGTTTCACGAAACCAATTTATTGTATCCTTACGTTATACATAATAATTAATTATCATAATAATGTAAGTGGGAGTTTCACGCCGGACGGTAAAATGACTGCTGTTTTGCTCATCATTAATAATAATTAATTAATGCAAAACAAAAGTTTAAGGTAGCGATTATCATTATTTATCATGCCAAAAGCTATTCTTACAGATTCTATAAACAGCTACAAATATTCCCAATTGCTCAAATGCCTAATAAGAAATCGTGGAAACGAAACTTTCAGAGGAACGGCAAATTTAATCCGATCCCAGAAATATAAATCACAGACCTATGTTTCCATTTCTAAATTCGAGCATAAAACTTAACTATGTAGTCCTTAAAGCAATATACAACTGCAACTGTGGATTATGAAGCAAAACAAATTTTGTATTAGACCCCTCTTTGGTACAGTAGTAACACGTTCGCCTAGTATGTAGCTATCCAGGGTTCGATTCCCAGCTATGCTTAAATAAGTACGCTTACCGACGAACTGTTCACTGTAGTCCGGATGTTGGTTCCCTAAGCCTTAAGAGGGTTGGATTCCTTGAAAATGTGTAAGTCCGGGCGTAGCATGCCTTTTATTGTTCTTGTGCCGTAAAACTAAGACAAAATTTGTATCAAACTTAACTCCAAAAGAAATAGCTTGTGTTTCGTTTTTTTTTTCTTTTTTTGGTTACTCATTGAAGGGTCGAGCCCTGAAGATAGCATAATTCTGAGTAGAACGTTAGAATGATGGAACTGTTGGGCAGAAATGAGAACACCTAAGGTTTATAATACATTAACATGTAAATCTCTCATGCACATTTTAATGCAGAAGGTTATTAATGTAATTTGTCAAAGCCAGAAGCACAACATTTAAATTGTATTAAGGTTTATTTCATGGTGCAATCCTTCTCAGAGATTGCCACGTTCCAAGTTAAAAAATAGCTCACATAATAAAACATTTTACTCGTACATACTTATTAAATAGCATAAATAAGTATACGCACAAATGCGGACGTTTTGTAAGATATGTATTTGAAATCTGTGCTGTTCTGGGATTAAAATCCCAGACATTTCAGAAATACCTTTTTACCGTAAATTGAACGAATTCCCTTAAATTTTATCCCTCTGTAACCATTTTGTCTTAAAATAGTTTAGCGACTGTAACAAAAATAATAAAAGTAATGAATTTATTTCTGTTAAATCTCAATTTGAAAAAAAAATGACAGGCTATTTCTATGCAATACGTAATAAGTTATTCTTAGGTTTGAAGGTGAATAATTGCAACGTCCATAAATATTATAGAACTGACAGACTTACCAGTATATATTCATTTATTAACAGTAAAAGTTATAAAGATTTCTACCAGAGTTTTAATTTACAGCTGAAAAATAGAATATCAGAAAAATAAATTTGCTTTCATGTGATCGAAACTAGCATGCCAAAAAAAGGGATAGTAATGGATAGGAGAATAGCTAAAGACACAAACGGATTTAAAGCTGTGAAGTGGATATCGTTTCCTTTTTACCAATAGTCAACTTTGGTGGAATCTAGTATAGCAAAGGTAGATGAAAAGAGTTAGAAAATGTATGGAAGTTCTACTACCATATTATACGTGAAAGCACTGATTAAAATATTGGTAGTTTGCTCAAGAACTATACACTAAAATTACATTTAGGTAGCAACTGGAAGCTGAAACACAAAAATAGCCATTGAACTAGCTAGAAAAACAGAGCTAAGAATGAAAAAAATATGAATGATGGGTCAGTTTGAGCTTCGTTACTTAGATAAAACTAATGGTCTTGTCCTGTCCGCCCCTTCTTTCGTAAAGTATATTAGGAACGCAGTGAGTTGTCATACTTAGAAATCTGCGACATATATTTATAATAATAATAAAGTAAAGAGAGCTAAATTGCAAGTGTAGTTTCAAAGTATTGGATAAAGAAATGCAGTTATATGATCATGAAATAAACGATTTTTAGGAAGTTGACCATTTAAGGTATATGCATAGGTTGGAAAAGTCGAAATTTTACTTAAAAAGATTTGTTCCATTACTCAAATTTTCAGGTTTTAGGTTCTGTAATCACTTTCCTGAAATTTTAATTATTTTTTGCCTTACGCTCTTTTATGTGAGTACCAAGCCCACTGTTTTGAATGAGCCTCTACACAAAGAAAGAAGTTTTTTGGAAAACTAACGCTTTACTGAAAACATGATATCTATAGTTCTAATAATCAGATTTACAGAATTATAAGAGCATGTCATAGCATCTAAATATATGCCTGGAATGTACAGGAATGGTAAATATTCGTTTAAAAATATTTTTTTTTAATTTGGCCACGTAAACAATACATTTCTTTAAAATGCCTTTTTTGTATTACTTTTGGAATATTATTTTTTTTCTAAAAAACTATCTCCAAAAAAAATATCATTCCACTTGTCTCATATAGAAGATAATGGCATATGATTTCTGTTTAACTTATACCCTAAAACCAAGCATGATGGTGATTTATTTCTAATAAACTGGGTATACAATTACCCTTAATCTGAATAAGAGGTGCTGACTGTATAAACAGTGGCTTCATAATGATAAATAACAACCATGTTACATACTTCCAATAGAACACGAATAAAAAGATCATAGTCAATATAGATTTAAAGATTAAATGATAAGGCAAATATGATTTGCTTTTCAATATGTCGATAAAAGGTAGTAAAGTCGGATATCGGTTGTACTATTTTTAAAGGATCATAATAATATCAACGGAATATCTAGATCAAAGTCGATATTGATTATTCGTATCGGTATATGGTTAATCTGATTAGGATGATTTCAAGGAAAACGACGTCAGTTAACCTATTTTTAAAAATTGTCTATTTCATATGCATTTTTCACTAGTTATCTCCAACTTTTGTTGTAGCACGGTAATTAATGCATTGATTAGAATTTCCTTGTCTTTTTACAACCACGGTGTTTGTTTTCAAAGGCAAAATGCATTCCAAATGCAGCACAAGGTTACAGAAAAGAGAAGCGCTTTTATCAAAAATTTATATGTTCCCGTTTGTCCTTTTTTATGGCAATTCGTAAGAAAATATCCCTTTTAAATAACCTTGGAGTAGGTTCATAAAAACATCGTCTAAATCAGATAAAAACAGCGAAAATGAAATCCCTCGAAAGTTGATGAACTTCATACAATGGAAACCCAAACACTACTGATTTTATGGTTTTCAAATTAATTTTATCAGGATATAAAAAAAACATAATGTTTTGTAAAATGTAATGTTCTGATTCATTAAAATTGGTTATTGTTTCCTATGAAGTTTTATCGAGTGAGAAGACTTCCTAATTTTAATATGTATGCATATCTGAACATTTGATACTCTATTAAACTTTTCTTTATAAAAATCGTAAACACGAAGTATAAATTGAAAATGATTGTTTTATATAAACAATGAAAATTGGCTATTTTGGGCAAACAATTAAAGTTGGCATATTTTCGACAAGCATATGAAAATTGACTACTTTCAACAGTTTGTTATATTTTTATAAAGCAACAAATATGTTGTCAGATATTATTACCCTTCTCAGGGTTAACACAATTACCAAATAATGGTCAACACACAAAGCTACCGGGACGAACTTTTTGTCATTTTCTGTGGAGAATTTATTATAGTTAGTAATTTCGACATCCACGTTTGAACTCAAACTAGAGCTTTTATAGGTGTAGAAGGTAAAGAAGAGAGATAGGTAAAGAAAACATCGCCCCCGTCATAGGGTCGACCTAGGGTCCTTCAGTTGAGCTCGTAGTGCCTTAACCGCTATACCACCGACGACAGGAATGAGACTCTTCTTCTCTCCATATATAAGGTTATAAGATATCATTATCCTTCTTAGGGCTAACACAATCGCCAAATAATGGTCAAAGACAACGTGGCGAGTTTTTGTGATTTCCAAATCATTAACTACAATAGATTCCAAACGGAAAATCATAAAAACATCCCGGTAGCTTTGTGTGTTGACCATTATTTGACAATTGTGTTAGCTCTGAGAAATGTAATATATCCATATATATAGAGGCAAAAGAGTCTCGTTCCTGTCCTCGGTAGCACTCTGGGTTCAAAGGAGGGACCCTAGTTGGGCTCTAGGCCGGGATGTCCCTTTTTCTCCTATACTTAAAATGCTCTAGTTTGGACACAAACTTGAGTGTTGAAATTATTAACTATAAGCTTTATTTGATCTTACATGAAAAATGAATATTTATAAGAAGTGAAATATTCATGTTGGAAAAATTTCCTTCATCTCTGCCAATCCTAAGTTAATGACTGTTTGGAAATTATATACGCTTCGATAAAGTGCCATAAATGTTGCGAATTACGTTTTCCATTAAATTAATTAGCATTAACTCGAAATTCTGAGCGCAGTTATTTCCGCTGCTGTTCGCATCAAGAACAGCATTTTCAAATTTTCCCCGGTGAATAAATCAGGTATGCTAACTTTTGATGACAAGTTATATCGATAGCTCATAAATATACACAGCACGCATGATTTAATATATGATGGAAGTGAATGTTAGAAAGTGGAAGAAAACCAATATTGCGAGGGAGTTTGAAATTATGTATTGGGAACTTTTGATTTTTCGAACCCACTCCTCTCGTTTCCTAAGACTAAGTTGTGTTGGAAAGAGCAATATTTGTTAGATTACAATATAATTTTATCCGCAATATTCATAATATCTTCAAATTTTTAAAACCCATGAACACATGTTTAAAAATCGAACATCTATTTGCTAAACTAATTGAATTTTATTCGAACCCAGAATGCTATGCTACATTATAGTACGTAATTACGTACGTTCATAAATACAACTTTTGTATTACTGTCACTATTAGTTGTACAAAATTAAATATATGATTAATTATTTAACAGTAACATATATGATTAATTATTCAAAAGGAACATGTATGATTAATTATTCAAAAGTAATATATACGATTAATTATTCAGAAGTAACATGTGTGATTAATTATTCAAAGTAATGTATATGATTAATTATTCAAAAGTAACATGTGTAATTAATTATTCAAAATTAATAAATATGATTATTTCACCCACTTTCAAACTTCATCGGTTTATAGAAACTACCGCGCCATTGCAAGGGTGGAAATGTCTTCATTTTAGCTGAAGATTGCTTTAACTCCACATATTTCTTCCTAAACGAAATAAAGATTAAATTGCTTTAAATGTAATATTATCGTCATATTTAAGAAATCATGTTTTCTATACCAATGTCAGTTTAAAATGGATATTAAATACGGCCCCTTTAAATAATTACAGTACGAAATAATAAGAATTAATAGTTTCTCAGGGATAAACCACTTTCTCATTCTATGTCCTTTTTTTAAAATTTATTACACACGACGGACTTATTTTTAATTTTTCGGCTAAAGTTAAACAAAAGTCGATATTCCCTTATCGCGAATCTAGTTATAAAAACCAACTTGAACATAATATTACTTAACTATTTTTAATCTTTAGCGAGCCTTTACTACTTATTATTAACGACCTGAAGTTGTGAGATGCTTGAACCTGTTTCATGGAAAACTGTATATTCGTATAATAGTTTTTCACGTAAGTCATACTGAGATGAATATAACTGAGGAAAGAGCTAATTTTTTCTCTCGAGTTTTTACGTCTCAAAACTGTTTATTTATCTGTGATGGGACCCTCAAATTCACGCAGCCTCCGAGGGAAAATGCATGTGATTGTAGCCATTTAACCACTAGAATACAAATAATAATAAATAATAATAATAATAAATAATAATAATAATAAATTTTCATTCAACCCGATATACAATATTTCGTGATACATAGCTTGAGCAGTATAAAAATTATAGAAATGTAAGAGAAGATCTATATTAAATTAAAACAACGAAAACCTACTAAACTGGTGACAAGCGGTCTTTTGAACTGAAAAAAAAACAAACAAAAAACCTCTTTAATGTCCAGTGGAGAGTTTACCGGTTCTTACACAGGCAGATAATTGCTAAGGAACGGACACATTTTTCGTCATAACTAAAGATATACACTATTGTACAAAATGGAACTTGCCAAATATTTAGCAGAGGTACTGTGGTATCTTTATTAAAAAAATATGGTCTTTTGCAAAAAAAAAGAGAGAAGCACCATGAAGATATTATCTGTTTTCATTGAAATTAAACGTACATCCAGCACATGTACAGATAAAGAAATGATAAAAAATGCAAAGCCATAGGACCCATCAGTGGCTAGGAATTATACATCATATGTTCAAATCAAAATTTGGTGAAACCCAGCCCCTCTGGCGGCGATGTATAGTTCTATGCGTCTAGGTAAGGAGTGAAAAGGTTAGCAATGTCATCCTGCGACATATTCTTCCGGGCAGTCCTTACTTGTTGCACCAGCTCTGCGACATTTTGCGGTGCCCAAATCCAGCAGCCTACCATGTCCCATACATGTTCGATTGGCGAAAGGTCAGGCAACTTTACCGCCACGGAAGAGTGTGAACACGACGGAGGCAGCTCATAGGTATGCGAGCTGTATGGGGCCTGACATTATCTTGTTGGAAAATGGCCACATGCTCTCGTGTCACGAAGGGTAACGCAAACGGCCTCAGGATGTCATCAATATATGGTTGCGAAACGCTGTTAAAGTTGTTAAAGTTGTACGCAGGACGACTAGGAGGGTCCTGCTCTCGTATAAGATAACACCCCACACTATCACATCAGTGGTAATGGCTGTGTGCCTCTGTAAAAGAAAGGGTGGTTGGGATCGCTGGCCCCGTCCCCTCCACACACGGATCCAATGTTCATCTGCATAGAAATAAGACATTGTCTGCGTAATTACAATTACGACAATCCAAAATTTCAAATTATTTAAAAATTAATATAACTACTAGAAAAGAAAATGACTTGACAGGAAGTCAATGGGGGCCGAGAATAAGGTGATACGAACCTAGCTCACGGGAATCTAAGTACATTAATGCACTGACATAATGGAACCTAGGGCCAAAAATTGAAGAGGTGTTCTGCCATTATGCATAATGGCTGATATTCTTTTTACATTCACGTTTTAGCACAAACTAGAGTTTCTTTTTTATAAAGCAGAAAATGATACAGTTCTGGTTCGAAGTCGAACAGGAGACCAACCAGGACGTCGAAACGATGCTGTTTCTTACATATTTACGGTTTGGAAGATATTACCTATTATATATTATATATATACCCAGATATTATATACCCATTTCAGGGTTAAAAAGATTACTAGGGATAAAAGGACTTGCAGAGCATCACCCTTTTCATTCCGTTGTTTTGCGATTGCACGTCTTTTGGAGGCTCTGCATAGCCACAGCCTGGTGTTCCTTAGCAATTGTTAAGTAGTGTAGTGTCAAAAATATTCGCACAAACCGGGTCCAACTTGACAGTGGTGCGAATGGATATATTTTAATCATCAATTGCTGAGAAGGGAATAAATATTTTATAATTTTCACCCTGTATAATCCCATACACTTCAAGTGTGCGAATTATAAAGTAATTTTGGATAAGAATTTTCAAACAATAAAACTTGGGTGAATACATATAGATAGATAGGATAGAAATCGAACTTTCCGTCGACGACATACTGTGACAGACTTTCGATCAGAAATCGGGCATAACTACTTAGCCAAACATTTATGCAGATTTAAAATTCATTCTAGTCCAAATGTTATCTTATATAGGAAGTATACAATAGACGCATCTCAAAGATTGTTTGACACTGACAGAGGGAACGTTTATGACAGATATTGGCAGGTCAAAGAGTGTTTATCCCCGATGAATTTTTGACTATATTGTTATTATGTCGTATCTGTTTATATGTTCTTTCTGTTTCATAGATGTGCCATTCTTTGGAGTATATTCTTTACTCATTAACAAATAAACGCTTTGCAAGTGCTGCTAATAAAAGAAGATGAGGATTACTTACATTATAAATAACTTTAATATAAAGTGTCATGATATCATCATATCGCAGCCTTGCGGTGAAAATGACTTAATATTACAACCAGATGTAGAAAACAGTGCTGCATTTTGCCATGCAAAATGTTAGGTCATAAGTTATTTGGGTTTCTGCTAGTTGGCACATGTCATTAGATGAACACAACATCCCTCAATTCAGCCAGAAACAGGTTTGTTTTTTTTTGTTTTTTTTTCATTTTCTGAAAATTGGGATTTTTTGAGTTGTAACACTTTCGTCGCAAGGGTGCGATATATGTAATGTAAGTAATAAAACGTCTCACTGAAAGTACTTAAGACAGTCTCGACTGCTTTTCCAATTCTTAACCTTTGCACTCAATTTATCTGAGTACAGTTCCTGATGAATTGTAATAATTTTATATAGAGAGTGTTTCGGAGGTCCTGTTTAGCTAGTAGCCGACTGTCAACTATCATATTAAGTAGAATGGAACAGAAGGCTAATGAGAAAACTCGGTAATATTCTCTTGTTTGCTTGTACGCATTTTGCGCGCGGAAAGACAGCTAAGATCAAATTGAGCTTCTCCATTGCTCGGAGGTATTTGAACTTTTGTTGCGGAGTACCAATATCCGAATTACGATGGGCAGGAAAAATGGCTCGCGTTATACGATACCATTGAAATAAAACCCGGGTTAAAGGCACGATAGGTGAGGCGTTACCACTACACCACAGGGGCCGATTTAAAAATCTCGAAATGTGAAATTAATATTATTGAAAGTACTTTATTCACGGTAAATTACTATACCTTGCATGTTATCATTTTGTAGAAACGACTATATGAGATTCTTATAAAAATACATATTAATATATATACAGGGTGTTCAACAACTTTCGGATAATAAGTACACAGCGGTATTCCTGGGACAATTTTGAGACATAAAAGTGGTCTGCATTTAGGTGACAGGTCAGTACTTTTCGTGATATTCGCCAAATACTTCCAACCAATGAGGAAGCTGTCTGCATCTGTTAACACCTTCGCTGGTTAGTTTAAGACGAATTACAGAAAACTCGTTTCTGTATGGGTGGGGTGTAAAGCACTTGGCACTTTAATCGATAATTTATTTTCAAAAGCGAAACACACGCGCAGTTGTTTTTTTTTTCAGCCAGTTGGATAGATTTCTTCTTCTTCTTCTTCTTTTTGCAAGGGTTTCATTGGGAAAGGTGGCCGCCGGAGGCGGCGCTGTAATCCCAGTTGGATAGATTTCACATCAGGACTAGTGAGTATTATAACCATCCAAAAAAGGCATCGCCTACTTCTGGTTAAAATCTATTCAGTTGGCTGATAAAAAAAGAAACCGGGCCTGCCCTTCGTTTTGAAATTAAATTATCAATTAAACTGCCCAGTGCTTTACTACACACCCATGCAGAAACAAGTTCTCTGTAATTCGCCTTATACTAATATGAGAAAGTGTTAACAGATGCATACAGGTTCCAAATTGGTCGAACTGTTTTGGCGAATACCACCAAAAGTATTGACCTGTCACCAAAATAAGAACCATATTCATATCTCAAAACTGTCATAGGAACACCGATGTGTAGTTATTATTCAAAGGTTGCAGGACTTCCTGTATAAAAGATATACGTATGAAAAGAGCTTTGCACACCGATATCTGACTAATGCATAACAAATATTTATTCATCATTAATATATTACTTAATTCGCATATATATACGAAGAATCAATAAATTTAGGCAGATCATAGCTGGTCTGAATAAGAAAGAAGAATTGGATCTGCAATGTACAAATCTTGATAGGCGTTATGAGCCAATAATCATGGGTTAAACAATGTTTTAAGGATCCAACATTCCCCATTCAATGCAGACATTATACAGGAAGACCTGTTTGTTTATAACCATCCATGTGGCAGAGATTTAAACAATTTTTTTGTTTGAAAGAGACAAAAAATAGAAAGAAATAGAAAGTCGTATATACATCTCACATCAAAGTAACACTGTTGAATAACTTACAAGTAGTAATTCAACAAATTCAGTATGGCCAAGTAATACCACAAATGTAAAAAAAATATAGATGAATTTATTCAGTGTCAGAATTTTTTTTATTTTTAAACATTTTTAGCCGAGTTTTTGCAAGCATATTTTATTAATAATAAAATAGGAAGTGGTTAAATTACCTTGTAATAGCAGTAATGTAGAAATTAAATTCAAACTCGTAACTAAAAAGATAGCACATGATCAGTTGAAGGCAGTTTTGAAAGTGTTTCCACATCTTATAAATTAAGCAATACCAGATATCCAAAAGGAGTAATGAACAGGTGCTTCCATCTATATTTGAGAACTGCGATTAGATGTATTTAATTGCAATGATTATTCTTTATAAGAAACATTTAAGATTTCTTTCTAGGGATGAAATTTGCAAATGTTCTATTTATATAGTTCATTGGAAAACCATTTAAAACCAAACATTTTTTAAAAGATCTTAAGCCTTCAGAAATGGCTTCAACTCTATTTGAAAGCACTTTCTGTCTGGAGAGTTCACCTAAAATCAAATTTTTTATAACATGTTTTCTGAGACATGTGTCATATTGCAAGTACTGAACAAAAGCAAATAAAAATTGTTTTCTTTTATCGCATATTTGAAAGACAAATCTATTATTTTCATTGATAGTAATAAGTAGCTCTGAAAAGTGAACTCGAATTCTAGATACAGAGGTATCTTTCAGTGTTAATCCTGAGGGATAAAAATCAAGGTCCAATTGATGCTCCATACCATAGCCTATATAGATTATATCATCTATATATCTGCCAAAAAATAAATCCGTTCTTGGTGAAGACAAACTTTCATATTTATGTAAGTATAAATCTGCAGCTAAAGAAGAATACACTCCCCCTTAAGAAAGCCCTCTTACCTGTTTATAATAACCAGTGCCATTATATACCATATTATAGTTAAGACAGAAGTTTAGTAGTTTTACAAACGAGATTTTGTCAATTGATTTTATATCATACTCTGTAAATAATTCTAATAACACACGATATAGGTCTCTTAAATTGATTTGGTTAAATAGATCCTCAAAATCAAAGCACTTAATGAAAGTGGGATTCCCATCGCTGGAGTTCGAAGTCTTCAAAAGTTGAAAACTATTTTTTAAAATAAAGGTATTTAAGGAAATTTTAACATAAATCTGTTTAAGTATTCGAAAAAGAAAGCAGTTTAACAGCTCTAACACTATAAGAGCTAGTAGCACATCTAACAGTGCGAAAACCAATTGGATCTTTATGAAATTTAACAGTAAGCGTCATGTATGGGAAGTTGATTGGAGATTGGATAGCTTTGAGTTTCTCAAAAGCACCCTGTATGTGTTTGAAGATAGAAGTAGTATCCTGAGTTGTTACCCTTCCCTACTCAAGAAGAGGCAGCTAAGCGATAGTTAAAATGAGCTCGTGGATCGTATAGGGCCTGTAGTACCTCTTCTCTCCACCAACGCGTTTCTATTAGAGAGCTGCCCGTCTTGCTCCTCCATAAACCATAATATACCTACTCACCCTTTAGAGAAAGGCTGAATAATCTACGTCGAAGCAGAATACGCAATCTTAATAAACTATAAATATTTAATATCTACTCTGGACATAATACACTGGATAGTGACATGCAAAACTTGATATGCAATACATAATACGTAACATTCACGTTGATATGCCTTCAGGGTTAAGAGCAAACCAGTGTCCTGATCTTAACTTTATATTTCAATACTATTTAGATGCAATGATGTACCTAACTTGCTCATACAAGTCATAAAAAATAAGCACCTATTTAATTAGTGCAAATAATTAACACAAGGATATGGCCGTAACACTCAGTTTGCTTCTATACTCTGAAAACATCTTACTTGCCTAACAGGACCACCCTTCATTCCGACTGACTCTACCCTTATTCTACCCTACTATTTCAACCCGTCGACACACTTAGCCGGTCCCTTTTGTTCCTACCTCCAATCGGTGCTACCTCAGTAAGGAAATATAGAGATAATCAATCACCACTCTCCAGGATCCTTCTTCCTTTTATGTACACCACGTAACGGCTTTCGTATCTTCTGCGTACGCCTGTGCATGCTGGGAAACACCCGCACTGCTCTGATATCCTGCACTTGTGTAACTATGTTTACGTACTTTTTTTGGCACTAGGCACCCTCCGTTTGACCCTCGTTAACTGTGGCTCACTTTCGAAGCTCGATCGGCTCTTCCATCACTACTACTCCACTGCTCAATCCGCTTTCGTCGCTCGGTACTCTAGCTCTCTTAGCGGCCTCGGCTGCTGTACCCCGCTTGTAACTCGTCCTGCTGTAACTCGTCCTCGTCAACGCTCCGGCTGTCTGTACTCCTCCGGCACCACCTTTCAGTCGGCTCGGTCGCTTCTGTAACTCGCTTGTCGGTCTCAAAATCAACTCATTACACCTCGGGTCAACGGACCCCGGACTCTACTCGTCAATCCGACTTCTCTCGCCGAC
>QLNU02015360.1:37152880-37165435 GCA_006491805.2 Dysdera silvatica
TAACTAACTCTATATGTCTAATCTGACTCTTAGGGGAATATTGCCGGAATTGATGAGACATGATCAAAAAATATTATTTTCTTACCCGGCTCTCACGAAGAATTCGCCTCGACATCTCAGAAGTTTGCTATAGCTGTACGAGAGGCATATCAATGTGGTTCGCATCACTGGCGGAGAACGTACGTAGTCCAAGGTAGCTCCTCATCTCACTTTTAAAATATTGCTTTACCATCTTTGGGTCCCATCTGGTACTGATCTCATACTGATCTAATTATTCTCGTCTTATACTGACTCTAATCTCATGCTCTTCTGCCCTGAAACTGATTAAACTTTTTAAAACTTCAAAGTAAGAATGGCGTTTGGACCTGTGATTTGTCATTGGCGTAACCTATCAGTGAGGTGTCCGTGTCTTGCGGTTTTTGTGCAGTCGGGAAAGTCCACGTTTACCCTGCGACAGACGCTTCCGTGGAAAGGCAATAACTTCTATTGACATTTACAAGGTTTCTTCAATTGATGTAAACGACATTTATGGATAAAGGTTCTATATACGGACCTTTGAAGATTCCAATTAACAGTGTTTGTATTGTGAGGACGCAACGCTAAATAGACGGCATGTCCAGGCACGGTGATCAAAACCATAGCAGTCTTTCTCCGTACGTTCTTTACTTGCGTTATGAAACCTTGGACTATTGTAAAGATTTTTAGTTTGTACAAAAGGATAAGGAAATTGAAGGAAGGGTATTATTCATGAAACGTCTTCTTGCCGCCGTTTCAATGTAAGGGAAAGTGAGTGCTTTTTCTTTTATGGCTTAAAGTACAAATTTAGGGGAAACTATACAAGTTAAAACGAAACTTTGTTACAGGACAATCTTCCTGTAACAACATTATTTATTTGTGCATACATAACGGCTGACTTTTTATTTTCCAAAGGGTATACAAGAATTGGTTGTCGGTTTCATTAAATGATGAAAGAGACCTAGAAAATGACTTCGGTTTCTTTTCGTATGTAAGGTAAGTTACGTGATCCGGACAATCCTTTTCTTTTGGCTAGTAAATCATTTCCAGATGAATCGGTGATGACAGGGCGAGGATTAGATCAAATTGCATCACTTAATCAATATCTGATTTATTTATTGAATCAAACAAAGGACATTTAATCTTGTCCTTTTTTTATTATATTCGTATATAAATCGAATTGCTTTGAGCAGGTCTAATTTAATATTGTTATTTTATATTGCACATTCATGACATGAAATAAAAAATTTTCATTTACTTTCTATTTAATTTCACTCGGCTTAAATTGTTGTAGTGGTTTTTATAAGAGTACGATTTAAAAGCACCCAGACAAAATAAACCTGTATTAAAATTTTATTTCACTTTTATCATTTTAAAATTTTAATTATTTTTATTAATTATTATTTATTTCTGATCCATTGATTTTTTTATTTGCTAGGATATGTACTGTTATTAATGAATTCGTGGAAAGTGACATAGTAAAAAAATTGTAAACATGATTAAGATAAAAATGTTTAAGTAAATACTTAGAGACAACTAATCAGAGGTATAATTCTTGAAATTTGCTTTTATAATGTGAGTAAAAAAATTATTTTCATCACTTGAATCCACTGTATCTTATAGAAGTTCAATTTCAGTAGTGAAATACATCATGTTATAATCAAAGTTTACCGATTTTTATTTGGTATTCTAAACAAATCTCGGAGTGCGTTTAAATGTAACCTGAAACAAATGAGATCCTTTATGGGACATCTGTTAGTTTTCAAAGGAAACGACAAGTACTTATAAATAAGAAATATTTTACCTAGGCCTAATGTAAAGAAACAAATGAATGATGTAAAGGTAGCAGAGGTTTTTATTAAATCCTTTTATATGCAAATACAGTCAAACATTTTGTCAGTTCATTTTGATTCGCTAACCTAGTTCAAAAAAAATTCCAATATTTTCTCCATAATAGTAAAGTAGTAGTAGTAATTGAAACGAGATAGAGACCTGAAAGCTTGTTTAATATAAAAATTCCTATGTTGAATCGACGCTAAAATAAATCCATTTCAAATATTTTTTTCGCAAAATTATTCATTAGAAAGGGCATTTAAATTTCTTTATTAACAAAATGTTATTTATGGGATGTGGGATTGTTTTAACATTTAATCAAAACAAAATATTAAATTGACTTTATGAGTGTATACGTATGCCACTCTTACTTGCGAGTAATATGCCAATCCATTAATTCTATGTAATTGTACCTAATTGCACCAAATTCCATGTGAATAAATTTATTTAACTATTTTTACAAGGGTTTTGCTTTTATTCGCTACTTTCATATTAAATTTTAGTTATTCCTTAACTCCTTGCGGAACTTAAATAAAACTATTTAAATTAAATAAGTGAATTCCACGCAACTTGTAAAATTTGTTTATACGGACTTTTTCTCCCAAAAAAATTATTTTAAAAGATCAGGTATGGGAGCACAAAGGTTGCTTCAATTTTCAACTGAAATAAAATAAGTACTCTAGTTTTTAATAAAAAATTACCATATTGAAAATTATTTTCCTCACACGTATTCGGAACGCTCTTCATCAACGCACCAAGGTTCTATGACGGCACAATAGTAGCACATTCTCCTAGCGTGCCCTTAATCCGGGTTCGGCTAAAAATGGTGAATATAAGATATTATTAACCTTTCATGGATAACAAAATTGCCAAATAATGGTCAATAAACAAAATAATCGAGGAGAGTATTTTGTGAGTTTTCGTGAGGGAATTTATTATACAGGGTGGTCCTAAACTATATGTCAAAAATGTAAAGGCAGGTAGAGGGGACCTAAATAAGCAGATTTCGTATAGGATTGTGTGTGCGGTAATGCCGCCTTGAGCCGGTAGAGAGCGCTGATGACTGCGGCGTATAAAAGCGCTTCGCTAGCTGGATTCATCATTTCCCGCACGGATCTCGAGCAGCATGCATCGTTTCACCAATGCGGAGCTGGCCGACATGCATTTCATGTATGGGGCTGCACAAGGAAATGGATTAGCTGCTCAAAGGATGTACAGGGAGCGATTCCCGGATAGGAATCAGCCGGATCGTCGAACATTCGAGCGTCTGCATCGGGAGTTACGCACGAATGGATCATTTTATGCTTCCAGGCGTGGAACTGGCTTTGGAAGATATCGCAGAACTCCTGCAGTGGAAGAAAGAATACTGAACACAGTCGAGGATAATCCTTCGACAAGCTCGAGAGCTGTAGGACGTGCGTTGGGTGTGAGCCATCAAAGTGTTTTAAACTGCTTGATTTAAGATTTAACCTGCTTGGATTTTTTCTTCTGGGGTCATATTAAAAGCCTGGTGTACGAGAGTCCCGTCACATCTGAAGAAGATCTTGTTGCCCGCTTCTCTGTTGCTGCTGGACATGTGATCGACATGCCTGACGTCTTTTCTAATGTACGCCGATCCATGCGCCGTCGCTGTGAATCTTGTATCGCTGTTGGTGGCCGCTCTTTCGGGCACCTCTTGTAAACTATTAATAAATTTTTGTTTTCTTTTGTCTTTACTTGTCTTTTCAGTTTCCTGTGATTCATACTGCTTTACAAGCTAGCGCTTTAATGTGTCATTACCGCACACACATTCCTATACGAAATCTGCTTATTTAGGTCCCCTCTACCTGCCTTTACATTTTTGACATATAGTTTAGGACCACCTTATATTTAATAATATTCGACACCCATGTTTAAGAAGCTGAATCTAGAACTGTTTCGTTCGGGAGAAACTCCTCCTTTTTCCTAATCAAAAAACTCTAGATTGAGCTTCTTATACGTGGGTGTCGAAAATTATTAAGTATATAAATTCCCCCACGAAAACTCACAAAAATCTCGCCCCGGAGGCTTTGTGTGTTGACCATTATTTGGCAATTGTGTTATCCCTGCGGAGGGTAATAATATCTTACATCCTTACATACGGAGAAAGAGAGCGTTGTTTCCTGTCCTCATTCGTCTAGCGGTCCAAGACACTCCGGGCTAAACGGAGGGACCCTGGTTCGAATCCAGGATGGGGAAAGCGTCTCTTTCTTCTAAACAAAAAAGCTCTAGACTGAGCTTCTTATACGTGGGTGTCGAATATTATTAGGTATAAAAATGCTGAAGAAATCGTTTATTGATTAACTGCTCACTGTTAGTCCTGGGGTTGGTTCCTTGGGCATTAAAAGAGGTTCGGATTCCTCGGGAAATGTTGATCCACTGCCTTACGTGGCACAGTGTTGATGCATTCGTCAATTGTTCCACTAATGAAAGTTCGATTCCGATTAGTATCGTGTAATTATGTTTTTCTGCACACTGTAGTTCGGGGGTCAGGTTCTCTCGACAGCACAGATTCAAAATCCTCGGGTAGTTGTAGGTCTTGGCGTAGCATGAAATTTGCTGTCTTTCCGCAATAAAACACAATCAATGGACGAGGAGCACGAGGAAAAATTACATTTTATGCATATTTTTCTTAACATTTAAAATATTTTTTTAGTAACTTACGTTGCGGTAGTCTTAATTTCTACCCTAGTTATTCTAGGTATGTTTAATTAATTTATTATCGTTTCTGAAATTTATTTGCACCAAGATATTATTTTTTACGTTGTTCAGTTTTATCTGTTTAGATATTACTGCATATTTTATTTATAAGAACATGTGAACAAATTTTGTGTCTAAATATTGCGGCTGTTTTTTTATATTTTATTGTAAAATCGTCATTCATCTTGTTTAGTGCTAAAACATTTAAGTTGGTAATTTTGAAACACGCTAGCCTATTGGCAAGACTTTTTGTAATTCTTATTCATGGCGATGTCATGCAAATTTTAAAAAGACAATAAGCTTATTCACCACGTCTTAAAAAGTGTATTTTTGTAACCAGCCGTGGCTTCTGTATTTTTTCTCTATGCAAGGTGGTTGAATTTATTTATGTTAAAGATGTAACGATTCTATAAGGGAATCAAAGTTAAATAAACGAGTTTTATGCATAAGTAATGTTTCCTATACAGTCCACTGAGAATTGGCTTTAATAAGTTTCGAGTACGACCTTATACACCTTTTTTTTTTTTTTATTAGGAGCTGATGTTTTTAATTTGTTTGGATAATTTGATGACATAAATTTAGCTATTTGTTTTAAAATCGAATTCTTCTAGTTATTAAAAATCACTGTATGCAGCAATTGTTTTATGTTTATTGTGTACGGTGTATTAGATACTGTTTTGGTTACAATCCGTCTTAAATAATATGATCACGATTCTTTCCCATAATGTTTTACTGAAACTGTTAGTCAAAAATATTCCTTGCAGGAAATAATTTAAAAGAGATAATTTAGAAAAGAGATAAATAACTAGAACTAGAGATATGATATGCATATTGCTCATTTTTATTCCTTCTCCTAGGAATATCAAGGGAAATAAATTTACTCTGGGTACAAACCCCGTCAACTGAGTGCCAGACTCAAACGGAATTTTTCCATTACTTTCATTTGAGAGCTTTTTATGTCTGGGTATCAATCCTGATTCAATTTCCGGTACAGATTGTACTCTACCAATCCTTCCGTACTGCCTTCAGACAGATATTACTTCTTTCGTTTTAATTTTCAAGATTATGGAAAAACCTAATTTATTTCACCTACGTGATGATATTTTCTAAGTTACGTTCTTGGAGAACAGCGTATCATCAGAGCATGCCGTCGTAAGTACAGAGAAATAAGTGAACATGTGAAATTGATTTACAAAGTTTGACATCCTGTAATTCGCAAAAAGCTTATGCAAAAAGGTATGTATTAAAGATGAAAAGCATATGAAATATCATTGTATATTGGCAATGATTGCTCTTCTCCATATTTATAATAAAGAAATATGCAGTGAATGCCAGTTGGCATGTAATCAAAATTATTCGGCTGAAATTGACATTTAAAATTTTTGAAAAACCTTTCACAAAATATTTGCGCGATTGGCTGAATATTTGTGACTCATGGTTATGGGTTGGGTTGACATACATGTAGTTATTGGATTCGATTCACATCCCTATGAATTTATAAGTTAATAAACATATCGTTTGGCGGTCGCGGTAAGCATGCAGTTCATTTTATGTGGCCTTCTTATCTTTGGGCCTTGGGGAGCAGGAGGTGGACTAAAACAAATTGAAATAATTTACAAACTAAATCTATAATAACAGTTATTTCAGCACTGGGGTAAGGTTTAAAACACGACGTTTCGAGAGCCAAGTGCTTCTTTCTCAAGTGAAGACAGCATTCTTCCTTCACTTGGCAAGAGGAGCAGTTTGTCTCTCGAAACGCCGTGTCTTAAACCTTATGCCAGTGTTGAAATAACTGTTGTTATGCAATCTCCTGGTGAAACTTTGTATTGTTTTGTTAAACTAAATGTATATTTTAATCCTGATGCAACGGATATAGGTATGTCCCGGTGAATTACGTGCTGAAAATATTAACACGATTCTTTTTACTACGGCCAAAATCGTCTAATTTCATGCGTTATTTTTAATGTGTAATAACTACTTTTCGGTTCACGCTCCTACCTATGTACCCTAAACTCGCGAGCCTAAATAATGAGGAGGATTAGGAAAAGATACATTTTAAGACAAACAAAACATTTACGAGGTACTAAAACTGCAAACAAGTCGGAGAACAAATCTCCTCGCTTAACTGCTAATTAACCAGAGAAAAATATTCAAGACAATATTTCAAGGTTAAGTAAAAATCATAAATAATCCTTTGAACAACATAATAGCAAGACCAAATAAATTATTCGGAGATTCGTATTCCGTGAGCACATTTGATTGCATCAGAAATGGCACAGTAATTTGAAGCATAGTAAATAATTTCCCCTTCTTATTATAACAATTAAAAATTATGCTACTTAAAACTAAGGCTTGGTTGGGATAGAAGATGTCTAAGGACTTGCATGTGTAGGGCTGGCCCACAATTCTTCCCAGTAGATTTGTCTCCAACTCTTACATCTGGACATCGTTTTCGTGGATTTTCTTATATCTTCCTTCTAAATATCTTAAAAGTTTATCATTTTGAGCACCGATCTCATTAAACTCATAAACATTGACGTAGGATACACACGTTAACGGCTCTGCACCCCTCAAATGGGGCCACAAGGGTTCTCTCTCTTCCTGATTACCTCTCTAGTCCATCTTTAACTCCGCTCTTTCTCCAGAATCGAATCTTACTCTTCACTTCAAAATTAATCAGCACTCTCTTCCACAAACTTTGAAATAATTGGATAATAAATTGGTCAAGACTGAATATAAATACTGGACTATGTCCAAACAGTGTCGGAAACAGTGAGGGAGTTAAAAATACGTCCCTTTTGCTCCCTACGACACGGTGATAAAATTGGCTTTTATGAAATTTAGGTGGTCTCTCGCACCTCCACTTACCGAGGGGATAGATAAATTACATCTGTGGTACTGTTATAATAACAAAAGACCATTGCATATCTTTTGAATAAGAAAAGCCTTAGTTGCCAAATTAAAATTTACGTGAAGTGAGCTGCATTCAGTGGCAACACATAATGTAAAAGGGCAACAAAAAGTATAGCAAATCTCTTCTTTTACAACGAAAGATATTTAAAAACGCTGTCTCGTATCTTGACAAATTTATAGGTACATGTTCTTTTCCCCAAGGAACGCCTGAAACTTGGAATTCGTGGCTTTTTGCCAGATTCAAATAACATGGTCACTCTTATACTCATGTTTCTAAAAATTGCAACACCATACAGGACTCGTCCGAATTGAATGAAATTGAAAATGCAAACGACTTGTGTTAATACAAATTAATGATTAAAATTACAAAGCAAAAACACAAACAATATTACATGTCGGAAAGCAATATTTGGTGAGGACCCCAGACGCTGCAATAAGTGATGCTATGCGACGTGGCATGGAATCAAACAGATGTTGAATGTGTGCCTGAGGAAGAGCATTCCAGATTGCTTGTATGCCATCCCAAAGTTCATCTGTAGTAGCTATGGGACGAGGATCACGAGCGAGACGCCGACCAACGAAATCCCACACATGTTCAATCGGCGACATATCCGGCGAATAGGCAGGCCAAGGAAGAAGCTGTATCTGTTGTGATGAAAAGAAGTCTTGAACATTCCTGGCAATATGTGGGCGGGCATTGTCCTGTTGAAATACAGCTCCGGGAATGCCTTGAAGGAAGGGAAAAACTTTGGGCTTCAAAACTTCATTGATGTACCGGTTGCTGTTAAGATTACCCACAATTCGTAGCAGCTGAGAACGTCCATGATACGCAATCGCACCCCAGACCATAACGCTGGGGGGTTCGTCCACTATGATGTTGTATAACGCACTACGGAAGGTGGTGGTGTTCACCGGTATAGTGTCTAACAAGGATGCGGCCGACACTTTACCCCAAATTAAAGCGGGATTCATCAGAAAACACCACTTATTGCCAATCAGCACACCAGTCTCTATGTTCATGAGCCCATAGTAGTACAGCCGCCTATGGTTTTGCTTCAGGGGTGGGGGATGCTGTATAAAGGAACTCTTGCACGCAGTCCACGGTGCAATAGACGCGATGAATTGATAAAGCACACAATGATACACCTGTAGCAGTGCACCAACGTTCTGCCAACTGTCCAGATGAAGCAAAACGGTCCGTCACCGCCATGCGGACCAGGTGTCTATCATCCCATGCTGACGTCACCTTTCGGCATCCACTCCCGGATTTACGAGTTGTCTGGTTCTCTTGAACCCACTGCTTCCGCACTCGTATTACTGTACTGCTGTTACGCCCCATACAAGCCGCTATTGCATGATAAGAAAACTCCCCTTCACGAAGGCCGATCATTCGTCCCCGTTCAAACTCCGTAACTTGCTGAAATGTCGCCCTCTTTCGTCGTAGAGGCATAGTGACGTCTCATGTAACGTTTACCACTAGCAGATAGCCATACACGCCCCGCTACAGCCCTCTATTTATACGGATCCATCAGCAGTTCAGAGGGCGCTGTTCAGCCCACGCACACGCGATGACTCTGAAATTCTAATCATTTGAATAGCATACCCTAATTTGCATTTTCTGAAAGTTTCAGCTTAATCACATGCTCCTTTATGGTGTTGCAATTTTTACAAACAGGAATATATATTGTGTAAAATATATTAATGCCACTAATATTACCCGCTACAGCGCCATTAGATGTCAAAAATTATTGTCCGTTTTAGACACTCTTATTCTATTGCCTGAACCATTAGGGTGCTTCTAAAAAATAAAAGTGCTGGAAATTTATCCTCCTGCCCTTTGTTGAATGATATCAACTGCTAAGAGGTCCCAGCAAAAAAGTTCGGTTAATAGATTAATATTTATGACTTGCCCAACTCAAGACAAGTTCCGATATTTTTCAACAATATGAACTTACGGTATTACAAAATTGAAGTATTCCCTATTTAGTCAAAATGCTTTTAATATTCATACATAATATAGTATATTGTAGACTGTCAGTGCATTGTGACAGTTTAGTAATGTAGTTTGCAATCAGTATTATTTATTAGTTACATTAAATACCTTAATGACTAATCTAGTTTATTGTCCGCGTGTCTGGATGGCTTTATAACGTCAGCCTTGGTCAGTGCAGAAAATTGCTTCCTGTACTCCTTAACAACCTGCAATAAGTAATGTTTCAATTCTTCGCTACAGGATGAAAAATGACTGTTGAATTCTTATATAAGTACAACCTCTCGCTCTACAAGGTCGTTGACCACTTTTACAGATTTAACAAGAAATTGATTATTTCTGTGTTCCTCCTGAATCCCTCCATTTACTTGGATCATTATATAGAAATCCATCAGATAGACCAAGGATCTTAAAATTTCACTAAGTTGTGACAAAAACATGTAATCCCTTCGTTTCTAGATCCTGGAATGGTTTTATTCGTTTAGAAGGAATATTTAACCCTTCTCTTTTTGAGCGTAACTACCATTAATTGTTTTTCTTAAATTGAAACCTCATCATCAAAAAATCTAATGTCGACCAAAAGTTCAGATAAATACCAAAGATGATGACCAAATGCTGTGGTAGCTACCTTAACTACATATTTGTTTGAGTATTGAGACAGTTCACAGAGCAATCCGAGACCAGTTCTTGGCGCTGCTGTGGATGAACTCTGCAACCAGTATTTAATATAAATTGCAGTTATAAAAGGGCATATATCCTTTAAATGATTCCATATTTGTTCATAATGTAAAGAACCACGGGACCTTAACATTCCTCGTGATCTTCGTTGTAATGGTTCATTCTGGTTCGGAAAGAGCCTCATCTTAATTGAGAAAATAGCCCTAGCCATCCAGAGGGCATGGTGAACTGCTCCTGGATATCGAAAGTTTTCCCATGGGGTGGATCAGCGCCTTAGAAAATAATTGACAGTTCAAGAAGTTCGCGATAATCATCTCGTGTCTGGAATTACCTCAACTCTGCTGCTGCGAAATCAATGACACTATATTTCCAGGGAGAGATCAATGCTTCCGTGTTCTCATCGTCTATAGCTGACGAAAACGAACACTGATCAATTTGTTGCAAAAAATTCTTAAAATGGTTAAAAAATTCCATATGTGAGGTTTTCGAAACGTCATATAGACTGAAGACTTTTTCAAGCATGATCTCTGAGATATGACGACGGCAGGCTAAATTTAACATTTCTCTACCAAGTTACAATTCAATGAATAGAATTAAATCAGTGAAATTCAAAGATAATTATATTCAAAATTATCAATTTACCACACAACGGCCAAAATTCTGAGCATAAAATCAAAACACAAAACTGCAAGCAAACAGCTTTGCGCAAAGTGGTCTACCTCAATCTTTAAAAAAAAAATCAAACAGAACAGTAACAATTTAACACATATTTCTTACTAATTTGTTGTAGATTGCTTTTCCATCAGCCTAAAATTTTCAAAGTTATTGGGAGCCCTGGCACATATTTTGTACATTTCTACATTACAGTATATATAAAATTGCAATTTATTGACATAAAATTGAAATTTATTTAGTAAGTTTATTATTTACTTTTTCATTTTTGAATTATTCGCCCTTGCGGTATTTAGTGAATTAACAATCATACATCAGCTTAATATTTAATAAACCTAGATAATAGGATTCGTCCATTTGTTAAAAATTCGCAATTTATAAATATATTACGTTCATTCCTATAATTAAATTTACAATTTATTTAAACTACAGGTAAAAATATAAAACAGACAGAAAAGGGTAATGAAATTTAACTTTCCTTTAAGATATCGTTATAAGCATTGTGAAAACATGAAAATATATGAACATTAAAACTATCATTTTTATACTTTTTACAATTATTCAATTAATCCCTTTGGATTTAGCTTATTGTATAGCATTTAATTCTTGAAGCTCAAATATTCATTAGAAATTTTAACAATTTCAACTGCCGCATATGAGACCGAAGTTTATGCTGGTGCGTATGTAGGCCTAAAAATACACTCTTTGGCAAAAGAAAACGAAGCACCATGAAGAAATTGTCTGTTTTTATTGAAATTAAATGTACAGTGAGTTGCATAATTATAGGTCCACCCACAAAAATAACTTTTTCTTCATAAGAATATGCAAATAATCTCCCAAAAAATTTCAGTGATTTCGTATTAGGATATGTAATAATAACACAGTGAAATATGCTAAAAAGAAATACTACTTTTTAAAAAATGCGGCACTTTTTTAGGATTGAGGTGTTGCAAAATAATAGGTCCACCTTAGATTTCTTTCCAAAATACCGTGTGATTATTTCTCATTCATGCAAATTTGCATTATGACGTTTGCTTTCGACATCGCTGAGCTGTAGAATGTGTTTTTAACTATTACTTTTAGTATGGTATCAAGTTAATGAACAAAAAAAGAAATGGGTCGCAAAAATCAGCTTATCGAAAAGGAAAAAGGTCAAATTAAAGCTTTTAATGAATGTGGAAAGTTGAGTAGAGAAATAGCGAAACGTTTGAAACGATCACATAATATGGTGAACAATTTTATTCGATTAAAGAATGCTTACGGTACAAAAAAATCCCCCGGGAGGTCTGCTAAACTGACCTCTCGCCAAACAAGGATAATTGTTAAGGGGGTTCCATCTGGTTCAACTTCTTTAGGTGCTTTAGCACGTCGAAAAGATATTCCAATATCAACGTCAATGCTGTTTAGGACCCTGAAGACAGTGCACTGTTTAAGATACGAAAATAGGAAAACTATCCCAAAGTTATCTGAAAAACACAAAGAAAAGAGACTGAAATTTGCGCAACAAGTAATGACTTGGCAAGAAGACTGGAGAAAAATAATATTCAGCGATGGAAAGGAATTCAATTTGGATGGGCCAGATGGCTGGCAATTTTATTGGCACGACTTGCGCAAAGAACCAATCTTTTCAAAACGACAAGGTGGGGGTAGTTCTGTCATAATCTAGGCAGGCTTTTTGAATGGCAAGGAAAAACATATATTACATTCTTAAATACTCGTATGAATGCCACAGATTA
>QLNU02015360.1:37165535-37191050 GCA_006491805.2 Dysdera silvatica
CAGTGGCAGCTCACAACTTCAAGAACAGGTGAAGCAGCTAACCCCTCCTGCACCCCACAAAGAAACCGGAAAAGTGGCCAATAAATTTCCGTTTTCTAGCAAAATAATTGTATTTATTATGATATATTTATATATATATAATTTAAAAATATGGATGTATTTAAATAATTCAATTATTTACACATAATAGACCTTTCAATACAAAAACTGCGCATGCACTAGTAATTGTATGAAATTTAAATATTATCAAAACATATAAAATTATTCATTATATACATAAAATTGTTAAAATATGTCAACAATAAAAACGTTTTAATTTAAAATTTCAATAATCTGCCATGTATAATATTCCAAATACTCACAATATATATATATACCGGACCTGATATGGTACTACATGGTGTACAGACAGAGATAATATGTGGAGACAACAAACAAAATAAAAATATGCAATATATGCTTACCCAGTCTTTATTTTTTGAATATAAGTTCGATTCTTTTAGACTTGCAAACTTGTCGATGATGTGAAAAAATGGTTGAGTTTCTATTAACTCTTTTAGTAGTTCCTTTTCAATTGAAATTTTTAACAAGTTTCTAAGTCTGTCTTCTAACATCGTATTACGTAGACTGATTTTGATTCTGTTTAAGCAAGAAAAACTCCGTTCTACGGAAATACTAGTGGACGGAATAGTCACTATTAAGCAAAAAAGTTTATAAGCTTCTTTAAAAATATATCTGTTTTCTGTTAAAATTTCCATGAATGTTTGTAATTTCATATCTCTATACTGCTTATCCAGATATATGTGTTTTAATTCATTTTTCAATCTTTGGAAGTCAGTAAATATATTGGCGTAGTACACATTTAAATTATTTATTGTTTTTGTAGGAAATTTATTGGAATACTCTACAAATTTTGAAGTATCCCTTAATGTAATAAAATGAAGCTTTTCCATATCTTGAAAACGTGTAGTAATTTGTAAAGAAATAGTATCTAATATTTCATAAAATATGAATTTTATATTTTGCAAGAACTTTATTTTGTGTGAGCGTCACTTTTTTTCGTCCCTCACGGTGTTCAATTGGAACTGTTGTTTTCGAAATCACTAATTCGAAAATTTCTATGAACGTATCCTCATTTAGTTTGCTGTTTAAGACCATTTGCGTATTTTTAATTTGTGAGATGCAAAAATTAATGTCAAATGACTTATTTTGTAGTACATTGAAGAGAACATCCGTACGTCTAAACATATCGTTAAAAACAACAACCAAAAGTGAAAATTCAAAGTCGTTAAATATATTTAAATAGCCGACACTCTGCTTATGCGAAGTTTGATCGGAGGTTGGATCGTTCATAATCTCAGTAAATACTTCTTTTAAAGAATCCCATTCTTTATTTATAACACTCAACATTTTAGAGTTTTTAAATAAATCGAACACTACGCAGATTAAATCAAACAATATAAATCAACGTTTATTGGCGTAGTGATACCAGCGCCGATGGTATGGCGTGATTAGATGGTGAAACGTTCGAAAGAAAATAAATATTTCTGCCTTCGGTGGGACCTGAACCCATTCCTTGAAAATTCGTGAGTTCAGCTCACCACCGTTCAAGTGCATAGATGATTAGGACATCGCATTCTGCCCCTCTCGTGCACTGGTTGTCACTATTTGTGCATGCTGGACGGTTTTAGAACTAGCGCTGTGAGTGGTTTGCGACCCTAGGTTCTATGACAAATATTGTTCTTCTAAGTGTACCCTACCCCTCCTAGATGTTTGCAACCCTGGTGTTGGGACACCCTGTGTAAGCATAAAGTTCAATTTAAAATTTAGAGCTCAGTTTGTTTTTTCTTTTTTGAATGTCCTTATTTTCTTCTCTTATATGCCTCTAATGATATTAGAAGAGAGGTTTCTTTATCACTTTCTTATTTTATATGGCCCCAAGGTGCATGATCTCTGTATTGACAAATTACGTCTGAAATATTAACGAACACGACAAAAACAATAAAAACAACATAATTTTTCATAATACTTAAAGCATATTTACTGAGTGTTTAAATTTTTTCCCGGATGTGTATAAATTATTACTTTTAAGTTCTAAACATTATTATATTTATATTTCTAAAGGGTAATTTAGCTCAGATTTTATTCTAACTACAGCTAATTGGAAGACACATGGTTTATTATCTTGGTCGGCAAGACATTTCTCTATAGCAAAAGTGATCTGTATGGCGTTCATGAGAAGGTTTAAGTGTTATTTATTTGAACATTAATTGTTCTCATTTGTAATTGAAAACTGATTAGAAAAAAATAAGCAAAAACTGACTATAACAAATAAGAGCTATGCGGAGTCTGATGGTACTGTTATTCAGTGCAGACATGTCGCTCCACGCATTTTGAAGGTTCGTTAAAATTATAAAAGCCAAACCACATGTAGGCCACCACATATTGGTACCTGATAATAAATATCGTTGCTCCTTTTGGACACAGATATCCGATATTTTTGTATATTTGTGTGCATAACAAATTCGACAAAATTCTTAATTCGCCGTATTTTTTCATAAACGGAGCGTACCTATATACATGCACCTTTAATACACGACTAGTTTTAAGGCCAGAAATTGCTTTGATCTCCAAGTGAATATTACTGCAAATAACATTAAATTATAGGGAAATATAACAATTGAAAAAAGGGTTCATTAAATTCTTATTAATGCTCATTTTTCTTTGTGTGTTTTCGTGAATTTTCTGCTATTTTCAGACAGTAATTTTCATCCATCTTGACAACGAGCCTTTTATCGTCGAATAAAGTACTTTATTGGCCCAAGCTGGTTTTGGCAGTTATTGTCCATCAGCCCGACATTTTCTCTGACTAGAGAAAACCATTATCTATAACACTTTAGCACATGCTGCCAAATCATTAACTAGTTTTTCTATTTTGTGAATGGGAAAAAGGCCCAAGTGGGTATAGATAACCGTTTTGAAGTTTATGGCTGATTTTTTGTTGTAAGTTTTCTAAGAAAAAAATTAATTTTGGGAAACTAACAGCATAAAAGAAAACATCGATTTTTTGGCACCGGTATCTAGAAAGTGGTTTTCAATTTTTAATAGTCTCCTGTAATTTGCAAGCGAAATGACAAACTTCCGAACCGTTTATTACGAAAGTGCCTTTAAGAGGATTTTCAAGCACAGATATTGGAAAGGCCCTGAGGTAGCGAAGTAACGAATTCACCAAATATGCCGTCGAGCCGGGTTCAGCACCCAACGGTGCCAAAAACACAATAAAAAACAAGATCTCTTACCCATTAATTGCTCACTGTGGTCCGTCCAGAGATGTGTTTCCACGGACGTAAGAGGTTCGGAATCCTAGGAAAAGTACGAGTCCACTTCCCCACGATGGCTTAAAGGTAGCGCATTTTCCAGCTTGAGCTTAACTCTGGTTCCTGAAAAGCAGGCTGTTTTCCTGTCCGCCGTAATCTGGCTTTCGATGTAACCTGTTAACTGGGTATGACGGTATTTTTCGTCATGCCCGGAAGACTACCAAAATAAGAATGACGACATTTTTCGTTATTGAAATTAAATATCACTGCAAATTAAATATTATTGAAATTAATTAAATATAATGAATATAGTTAATATCACTTAAATTAATTAAATATCACTGAGAAAAAAAATTGTCCCCAGTGTGAAACGAGTTCCGCAAAATTTTATTCCTGGTTAACAGGTTAATGGGCCAAAGGTTCAGAGTTCCTAGGAAAACTAGATTCCGGCACAGCTTGACCTTTGCTGTTCTTATGCTGAACACGAAAAAAGGTTTTGGAAAGGTGTGCATGTTGGTACAGTAGGTGAAACAAAAACCTGAACACTCGTTTGCCATTCGCGCAATAATTGTGCTACAGAAAATTCAAAGGTGCCAAACGATGGTGAACAATAAAATCTATCAATCCATGTGCACAGAATTTGTATAAGGGACCGTCTTCATATTAAAAGCAACAGCAATATTAAAAATCCCAATGTCAATACCTAAATTTGATATCATATTCGGATTTTAGAGTATTTAATTGGGCTAATCCAAAATTTTGGCGTCATTCTGACTAATAAAACTCGAGATATTCTATATAACGTCTACGGGGGGCTACCACCATGATAAAAAAATTAACGTTCAGGTAGAACCCAAATTTCGGATCGAAGCTGTTGAAATCACAAAGTTATAATACTGTTGACTTTTTTCTCTCACTGATGTAAATTTACCAATATGCCAGACGAATGATAATTTAGAAATGTCACTCAACAGCAGTTGTAAAGCACAAAATAATCTTTGATTCTTTTCTTTTTACTTTCTGTAATTACGCGATGCTCCCTTGAACCGCCGCTTCCGCTAATATTAAGTATTAAAAAAACTTCTGATCCGGTTGTGCTGAAATTTCTCTATATTAAGTAAAAACTGCAATGTTTTAATTTCCGTCAGAAGACTAATATATTTCTGTTCATATTTTTATCAAATATGATTTTCATAATTTATAATTCATATAAGATATTTTAAAAATGAAAACATAGTAAATTTTGTCTGTCCTGTTGAACTTTATGGTAATAAAAACATTGATAGATAATTGGATGATGAATATTTCGGGAGATATTGATAAAAATAACATGAAATATTTTAGAATTATGAGCTCAATATTTCTAATATTCAAAAATCATTAACCCTTGAACCAAAGAAATTGAAACTTAATATTAAATGTGGTATTTTTGGGTTGCAAGTTCGAAATATTTAATCAAAACTACATGTTGCCATTGGAATTTTCGAAATTACTGCCAGTTTTAATATGAAGACTGTCCCTTACGCCAATTTTAATCACAAGGATTGGTAGATCATTATTTCCTATCGATTGGCACCTTTGAAATTTCTGTTTGTTTGGTTTTACGGCTCAAAGACTACAGTGGTCATGCTGCGCCGGGACCTACTGTTTTCCGAGGAATCCGAACCTCTTAAGGCCTGGGGAACCAAACCCCGGACTACAGTGAGCAGTGCGATCTTTTATGAGATCTCTGAGTAAGCGTTCTTTTTGCACTGCTGGGAGTCGAACCCGGATTAGCCGCGCAATAGGAGAACGCGTTACCACACTGCGCCACCGCAGGGCTGAAATTTCTGTAAAATAATTATTACGTGAATGGCAAACTAGTATTTAGCTTTTTGTTTGACCGGCTGCACATATATAATTATTTGTTTTGGCGCAAGGGCAGCTAAGATCGGGTTGAGCTCTTCCTTTCCCTGTTTGTACCCAATTACAAATTAATAATGTTCTCTTTACGTCTAATGAGATGTAAGTACGGTAAGAGCCACACGTTAAATTATTTGCGTTGAAAATCTACTCAAAAATTTATGAATGGAATCGATCAAATAAATCTTACCGCGCGAAACTGACTGGGAGAAATTTATATGAAACCGATTATACATATCTGATCGTATGAAACCGATTATAAAAGTTAGAAACAAAACACATGATATTCATTCAGTAAAAAAAAGCGCTCACGCCCCAAAGAGTGCACACTTTAATAAATTTCTCTAAATTTCAGTATACAGCTGTGAGTTTGCTGTATGACAGCTGAAAGTCTAATTCTTTTTCTGAATATCAACATGGCTTGAAATAAGAAATAAGCAAGTAAAAAAAATCGACTGAGTTCGATATTTAAATTTAGCGGGTTTCGATTTTACATTGAACCTATTTTGCTTTTTTCAATAAATTTTGATGAGATAAAAATTGAAAGTTGGCGAATTTCAATTTGTCGAGTTAGAAATTGGCGAGTTGTAGTTTACTTCCAACTTCTTAATCGCCAATTTCTAACTAGCAAAACTTGCAAATTCCAACTCGCTTAAACCTTTGCACTCCACTGGCTCCGCTGGAGCGACATTCAGTATATAGCTTTGAATTCTTTTGGCTAAATAACCTGGAGTGCATTTGGCGACTTTAAAATTGAACCTGGAGAGCTGTATGAAATTCGACGAGTTGTGAGTTGCAATTTACTTTCCAACTCTAAATTGCAAATATTGAAGCGGTATAAAGCGATGTTTTAAAGTTTTATTTTGTACATCCAAATCTGTTAATCGTTATACATGTGGGTTAGCTGTATGTTTAAGTGTATTTTCCCAGTGGTGTCTTTAAGACAGAATGGCCACTATTTAATGACAATAAGATGTATTAAATGATTATTAGTCAGTGTTTCAGGTGTTGTAATGATTATAAGTGAAATACAATCAGAAACACAGGAGCAAATTAAATAATATGACATCAAGTATGTTTATAAAAATGGAGGTTGGCCGGTTGTATTATTGTGGCGCAAGGACACCAAGGGTTATTCCACGTCATGAAACGAGATCATTGGTATGGCACAAAATATACATAAAAAATTAAATCAAAATATCCATGTCTCTGTAGTGAACCCATACAAATTGTCAATATATTCTATACAAGAGCATAGATTTAACTAGCATTTTTTTTATCCAGACAATAATTGAGTTTGTCATGTTTTCACTTATTAAAGTCTGCAACTCTGTAAATACAAAAAATGATTAGATAGACAAGATGTGAAAAATGGTAATTAAACACACATTTTTGTTGAAAAATGACATTCTAGGAAAACGCTATTCTAATTTAATGTAAACCAAAACGGGCCAACCTAGGAAAAAAACAACTGCAGCAGCCTCACCACCCATTGGGCTCTTACATTAAGGACAAATGGAGAAAACCTAATTATGAATGTCAGTTTGCAATGATCTAAAGCTTAAAAGTCGGTAATAATACATCCACTTTGAGTAACGATACGATATAATGGGCACTAACAAAACACCAACACACATGAGTAAATTGGACATCAGTCGTGATTATTATGACAAGGATAGGCTCTACACAAATTCGAAGACAAAATTTCGAAGAGAAGGAAACCAAATAACATTGAAATAATAAGCTTAAGGAAAATAAACAAATAATGAGATAAACATTATATTTGCCCTGCGGTGGCGCAGTGTGGTAACGCGTTCTCCTAGTGCGCCGCTAATCCGGGTTCGACTCCCAGCAGTGCAAAGAACGCTTACTCAGAGATCTCATAAAGATCGCACTGCTCACTGTAGTCCGGGGTTTGGTTCCCTAGGCCTTAAGAGGTTCGGATTCCTCGGAAAACAGTAGGTCCCGGCGCAGCATGACCACTGTAGTCTTTGAGCCGTAAAACCAAAAAGAAAGCGAAACATTATATTTGAGGAAATTTTAATGAATGAATCTATAACTAGTCCGAAAGGGATAGGATATAGTAAACAAAATTTAGTACTACATCGCTACATAACTGTGATCAAGACCATCAGCAATTTAGAATAAAAGAAAAGAGTAAAAAATTTGATAAATTATATTACAGTATATGATACATGCGAGAAGATATTAATCATTTAAAAATAAGTATTCTACATACCGATGTGAAAATCTTTGAAATCAGTAGGGAATTTAAGAGTTTTTGTCAGTCCATTATCACTTACGTAATGTATTGTACCATACTGAGTCCAACATGATGTACCGTTCCTTCTCAAATTGTCGAAGATTTGTTTTCTTATTAGGAGTTATTCTCGGTGATCACGATACCCTTTAGAAGTCTCTTATTTTTTAACACAAAATCTCTTTGTGCCATTACGAGAAACTTCAAGATGATTGGCCTCGGATGCTGTTCATCAGATCCAAGGTTTCGAATGCGTCCCAATCTGTGGGAAGCGGAAATGTTAGATGACAGTAAATTGGATTTCAGTTTTTCGTTTAATACATCAATAGCAGAAATCAGAGGATCAATTCCGTCCGATTCAGAAATACCATGAATTAGTAAACAAAGCCTGCGCTTCTTTTCAAGAGTAGAGGAATTTGACTTTATTACGGAATCTTCTTTTTTAATGACTGTGAGCACCTCCAGTCTAATTTCCTCACATAGACGATTTAGAGTATCGTCATCATAAGGTCGATCATCACTGGAGCCACTAATTTAGTATCAATCTTATCTCTAAACATTTTTTTAAGTTCTGGTTTATTGGACCATTGTAACATGAAGTCCGACAATTCATTAGACAATGAGTTATTTTCACTCTTTAGTGGGATCGGTGAAGGAATGGATGCCTTCGGCTTATAAACTCTTAGAGGCATGTCCGATAAATTAGTCATTCTTGATGTGCGGAATTCAACAAAATTACAGTTTAGTTTAAGTTAGTGAATCATACGCCTACCTGAAAATAATATGCAAATGAACTCGGTTCAAAATCATAACAGCAGCTGTAGAAACGCAGTCTAAAGATCCAGTGCTCGCATCGTTCACCACACCTCAGGAGCTAGCCAAAAACGTGACGGCTCGCGACGGAAGCAGGCATTCGGCGAATCTATCCTTCTAGGCTTATAGTAGCTGTCTTTGCTTTACACAGCATTTAAAGTATCCTTTGAAAAATGGATCATACTATTTTCTACATCACAAACTCCTCTGTACCTCCATAAAACAGAAACACACGTGAAACTGCAGTTACATTTCTGCTACGTTTTATCATCAGCTGCCGATTTGTCAGATTTAATCCATCCTTAAAGAAAAGCTGTTTGAAGTTAAAAATGAATTTAAAACATGCACCGATGCAAAAAATTATGATCAATATGCCGAAGGAAAAAGAAAATAATACTATCGCTACAAACTGCATGCCTCAGATTTGTCATCCAAAAACGGATTAGATTTTGCCGCTTATAGTATACGGCACGCAGTTGCGAAAGGTGCACACCTTACCCTTATATCCAGTGTACTAGTTTCATTAATCTTTTGGACATTGAAATTAATTAATTTAAATAAATTAATCAATTTAATTAAATATAAGACGTACGTAGCAAATATTTCAACTTATTTCAGCACAGCCACAAATTCGATTCTCTCATGAGGAATCAGCAAATGAAGTGACTTTCGAAGATAGAAGTAATAAATCCATTCGTAACTACTCCTTAAAAGTATCAGATTGATTGCGACAAACATAACTGAAAAAGAGGAATAAGCACTATTAGTCTTGGTATTGTAATTGTCGTAGACAATTCAGCATTTCGAAGGCTGCTAGTTTGTATGCGACATGGGGAGTGGTAGTGCTATCTGTAGCGACGGTACGAACTATTTATAGCAAGCTCATAGCACAACTATACAACTCCAGTCAGAGTAAAAAAGCTAGAACTATAAAAATCATAGCTAAGCCATCACAATAGTTTAAAGTGGGCGTTTTATGCTGGACAGTAGACAAGCTTATCAATGCTAAATTAACGTAAAATAAAACTCAAAAGTCCAAGCAAATATCATTATTTAGCATGCCAAAAGCTATAGTTCGTTCACGAAAAGTAGTCCGATGGTACCGTTAGAATTCACGGGAGCTGACGTCACAAACGGCCTAGCCGATTACAGCAGAGGGGAGGACGTCATTTCAGAACTGATTTCAGCGAACGTTTGTCTGCGCCAGCAACAGCTACATTTCGATGCTTGTTCAATTCGTTAAAAAATATTCGCTGATTTCTGCGGCGGTTGTGCCTGAATCTGTAGCTAACGTATCATGAGGTGCCAGGTGGTTTTTATTGGGGATAAATCTCAGAAATTATGATTATGCATATAATTAGCTTCAAGGTTTCATCATTGAACCGTAGTATTATCCCTGTCGCAAAGTGTCTCCATATACGTTGAGTCAGGCCCGTGAACAGAATTTCAAAAAAGGAGAGCTTTTTATCCGAAGTATGGGGTGGTGGAAGATTTTTTTGATTTCATAAGGAATTTGTAATAATATTGTTCAAGTGGTAGTGGAGTTGTCTCCCCGAAACGCACCTTTGTGCACGGCCTTACGTTGAGTTGATAACCTGCCCTCGTGGAGGCCAATCAGCTGTCCTCCCTCGAAGTTTGTTAGCTGGGTATATTTCATGCAACCACGGGTTCAGGACATTACAAACAACTTCATCGTATTTCAGGGGAAAGTTTCTTTTAATTTTTTTTTGAAGCACTCTGTCGATAGAAATGGATGAAACATCTGCACCACAACGCACGAGATTTTGTCTTATATCAATTGCAGTGTCAGCGCGTTTGTACCAATTATTAATCGTATATATACTCTGACGTGACGTCCTTTTATGCAAATTTTCAGACAAATCAAACAGGCGGTTCTGTGTTGCAATTTCAATTTTACTTCGAAACTGTAATGGATTATTTATTAGAATATATCCCAAAGTATTTATTAAAGCTTGTTTTGGGGAATGAATAACGTAAGCGGCATAAGAACGAAAACTAAATCATACAAAGAATCGAAAAGTCTATTTCCTTCGATTCTTCAGAAGATTTTGTCGAGTTTTTATTTTTTTAAACTCTAAACCATCACTAAAAGAAAAACTTTTGGAAGGAAGCACTCGAAAGGACAATCAACTGGAACGGGGCTCTCTAAACTGCAAGCCCAAATGCGACTTTAACACCTCTTTCTAACGTTCTAAATAAAAGTTCTGTTCCGTAGTAGCAAAACCAAAGAAAATAGTTTCAAAAGCTACGACTTCCAGCATTTCTAAAATTCCTTTTGTTGGTCTTGGTTTGGTATAAAATGAAATCACTTTTTCTGATCTAGATCAAATTCAATTTTCTGACAACATATTTTTTAGCAGCAGTACTTGAAATACATTCGTTCACTGGAATAAATATATTTATCAATTGAAACCTTAGAATAATATCGAAGAGATGTAGCAAAAAATAACTGTATATAGGTGGAATAAATCTGCTATTAGCAGGTTTCGATAGATATTGAACCGGCTATTGATTTTAGTTTTTTGTCTGTCTGTTTTCTATATGTCCGCAATGAAAAGTTTAAGGTAAAAGTTTTCCGTAAACACAACAATGGTAGCCATTGATAGCATAGATATAAATTTGGTTATAACGAACGTGGATATTTCTGCTTGTCGAAAATAAAAAGGGTTAGGTAAAGGTCTTCCATAAATATTTGGTATTAAAATATTTTCAAAAGTTTGAAACCGTTTCAATTTTTTGAACGCGGTTGAACCTTTTGAACTCAATTGAAAGTTTTGAATTGATTTTAATAAAATTTAGACCCTAGCTGCTAAATGGGAACTAGTAGCGTAAAACTTAGTTAATGGCGATTGAAAATTTTCAAATTGGGGTAGGGTGATTAAAAAGCCATTTTCGTCAGGGAATCCCGATTTGGAATTGATCTGCGTATACGCGGCCGACTTTCGCTTCTATGGGAGTTAGAGCTTTGATTTTAAGTTTATTCGATTCGCCTCAATAAGCTACATATAGATACAAAATTTTAAATCGATCGGACCATTCATTCACTATATAAATAGGGCTAGAAGACGGACAAAGCCTTAGTAGCAAAATCTGAAACTTTGTATTGAAATCATTTCAAAATTTTGAAACCGTTTCAATTTTTAACGGGTTTCAATATTTATTGAACTACAGTGTTGGCGATTTGAAATTGGGAAATAAACCACAATAACCGTAAATTTGATCTCGCCAACTTTAAATTTTCAACACACCAAAATTTTGCGTGTTGGAATTTGGAGCTTTTGCGAGTTAGAAATTTGCAATTTAGAGTTGGAAAGTAAATTGCAACTTACAACTCGTCGAATATCACACAGCTCTCCAGGTTCAATTTTGAACTCGCCAAATGTTCAGCGAGTTGGAATTTGGAAGTTTTGCTAATTAGAATTGGCGATTAAGAAGTTAGAAGTAAACTACAACTCGTCAATTTCCAACTCGACAAATTCCATTTCGCCAACTTTCAATTTTTATCTCAACAAGATTTATTAAAAAAAAGCAAAACAGATTCAATGTTAATTGAAACCCGTTAAATTTAAATATCAACCTTAGTCCATTTTTGTACTTGCTTATTTCTTATTATTTCAAGCCATGTTGATACTCAGAAAGAGAATTAGACTTTCAGCTGTCATACAACAAACTGAAAACTGTGTACTGAAATTTAGATAAGTTTATTAAAATATTATTTAATTATAAAAATTATAATTCCATTAATTTAGCAAAATAGCAAATGAAAAAAAAATACCCAAACTTTCACACGCGTCAGCAGCAGTCCTTCATGAGGAATAATGAGAACAAAATATTATCTCCGACAATACAGGCGAAACATTTGCGAGGAGGATACGAATGTAGAACAGCAAAATTGTTAATCGTTGCAAAATAAAATGTCGCATGCCCAGGGCCAAATTATGGCAAGGACCCACGCCTACCCGCGAAAAGAGGAGCACCAAAAATTTTATTTGACAATTGTATTTAATGTGATAAAATAGTAAATTAATACAAAAAAAATTTTTCTTCCGTCTTTGGATTTATGATCCGAAACAAAGCGAGCGAAATCATAGCTGGTATCGACAATTACAACAACTACAAATGCAGCTTTGAAAATAATTAAACTCAACTCTTTATCATTGTTGTTGATCTTGCAATTTCGCTGCTTATTTACTCTGTAATTTTGCTACTTTTCATCATAAATGGTTTTAAATTTTTTTAGATTATATGTTTTAGGGTGTGTTATTTTTTATTTTTACTGAACATTTTTTCGCAATGAATTTTACCTTTCTTTCATTTACATCTTGCTAAAATAGTAGCATTGCAATTTTTTCAAATGATCGCGAACGCCATAGACTTGAGCAGCAGTGTTTTCAAAAACATGAAATTGGTGGGCCAATACCACACACTCTTTGCTGCTTTTACCAAAGCTTTCACATGTTCAAGTATGCAAGTGCACTCTTTGACGTCCGATGCTGGCATGAAAGTGGGATAAAAAAACATGTTCTTACCTACATTTTAAATGGGAATAAATGTGCGTACATTTTTCAGATTTATATTCAATTCTTATACGCGTGTCAGGAGGTCTCCAATGCAAATTGGGAGGGCCTTCCCCTTCCCAATCAGCACAGTCTGCCCCTGCGCATACCACGGATGTTTGAAGGTAACGCATGTATTCACCAGGCAGGAAACTTTTGGCCGAGATACGCGGGAGAATCGAAAAAAGTCACAAATTTGGATTTGCACGTTTCTCGGCTGAAACTAGAGCTCTTTGATCCACATATATATAAACACCACATTATTTCCCCTTCTTAGGGGGTCAGCATGTTTACTGCAAAAGTGCTTATTAAATGATAAAGAAGGGTTCACTACACGAATCTTTAAGCAATATTATGGGTGTTAGAATTTAATTTCTTCTATCTTTTAGGAAGCAATACTAATCGTATTTATAATGCATAGATCAAAGAGTACTCATTTGAATCAATAAATGTGGGTAGCACTTGACTTCTTTGACTGAACCTCCCTCACCAACAACCCTCTATTTTGAAGAAACATGAATTTAGAAGTAACAAGTTGACATCGTTGCGGAAGATTTTCTTGTCTTTAAATTTAAATTTCAAGGCGGTACGATAGTTCCAATTGAGACCACCAACTGAACGTCATGACAAAGCTGTGATACGTTTGCACAAGTCAAAAAAAGAAAGCGTGCTCGTATAAGTTACCTACATACGATATGGGTGTTTTGAAGTGTGTAGCGAAGGCAGATTTGTTTCATTCAGCACCTTTCGATAATTTGCCTCTGTTTCTTTAATGTTCGTTTCGCATTCCAATCCAACCTTGCATAGCAGGCCGTTTGGTACGAGACCACAGGCTTAACATGACTTCCGCGCCACGGTATCCTACACTTACACAGAACCGAGTAAACTGGGTATCGAACGAAGCTCGGTGAGATCGAAAGCATGCTATTGAAACAAGAAAGTACTTACCTATACTAATTTGTAACTCGTATGACATCCTAGTATGGGGGATAGTTATCTAGGCCTTAAGTGTTTCCGAATCCTCGAAAAATTGTAGATTCCGGCGCAGCATGACCTTTGTTGTCTTAGTGCCGTAAAGCTCTCACAAAAGCAAGAATCGCAATATAATATTATTTGTATGTTTCTTTTTTCATGTAAATATATGTGTGGATTTCACATAATTTCTGATTGTTTTCAGAGGCGGCCTTGGGATTTGCGAGGTCCAAGGTAGTATATATTGAACGAGGCCTCTCCCATACTAAAAAGTTTCTTGAAATAAACTTTTCACTTAAAGTGAGAAGCATGAAGTGTATACAAAAAAGGCAAATGGTGGACGTTTAAATACTGACGGCCACTCTATTCGACCAATTACTAGTATGCTTGTATGCGATACAGCGGTAACACGTTCGCCTAGAGTGTCTCTAACCCAGGTTCGACTACAAACGGGCCAAAATAGCATTTTGTCGGTCCAAAAGCAGTTTGTTGGTAAACACACTGTTTTTTACTGATAAACTGCTCCCTGTATACCGGGGGGATGGTTCTGTACACCTTAACACTTCACCCACCGGAAGCCTATTAATAGGCTTTTCTTCACCAAAGCTTAACGACGGGTAGCCTATTAATCGGTCTTTGGATTGCCGGAGTTTGTTGCCCAATTAATTATGTTACCCATAAAAAAAAATACTTAAAAATACTATACTTAAAAATTGTATTACCCATATAATCTTCACTCGAATCGTTCGGTCTTTTCTATGTATTCCTTTCAGTTGCAAGTGGTAGGTAAAGTGTTAAGAGTCCTCAAACAGGATAGGTTCACTGCCTTACAGTCACATAGTGGTAAAGCATTTGTGCTGCCGTGCTATCAATCCACCTGTCGATGGTGCCATTTTTCTGCCTACCCTAGTTCACGCTTTGATCCCCTTGACAAGCAGAGGTTCGATTCCTGTGAAAACTTCAGCTCCTGGTGAAGCATGTCTTTTGTTGCCTTTGCGCCGTAATACAAATGTGTCCTTATTAGAATATGTAAATAATTAGCATTAATACAGGAACTGACATTTGAAGACATACTGAATTGGCATCAGTTTTTAATAATCAGCAAATTTATTTATACCCAAACAACAATTGTTGAAATCGCGATATTCTTTTGTGGTTAGTCTCAGTAATCGATATAATTCTTAGTACATACGTAAGCACCTTGAACTTACGATGTCTTTTAATAACGCAAGTAAATATTAAGATTAATCCAGGTGTCGTCTACGACGGGATCAACGACTTAACATGGTATCCCAGTTTTGTTTTGATTTCCATAATATTCTTTGAGAGGACTTACGGGTTTCGAAACATGAAAAACAATCAATATATACAACTTTCTAAAATGTAAATTGCGAATTAACCCTTAAATGCCTTAAGTTTTAAATTTGTTACCGGACTTTTAAACAGTTAGTGCGACATATTTATGGACTTAATGCCTAAAGTATCAAAATTTATACCTGCTTTTTTTTCGAAATAAATATATAAAATAAGTATTGTGATTTTTTTATTATTTTTCCCTTTATCTGGCTACTGCAATAAATACATTTTTAAATTTAATTTGGAAAATCAGGCTTCTAAGGGTTAAATATCAAAGATACCAACTTCATTTTTAAGATGAAGATAATAAATATATTAATGTCTAAGTTTGTGTTAAAAAAACAAAACAAAAATCTTTTTGTTTTTTAAGCAAACAACTTTATACACTTTTTTACTTTTTACGGAAACATATGTTCATTGCGTGCATGATATTATGGTTACTTTTGATTGTAACATAATAATATTGGTAAAATTCTACAGAGAAGGACTTGTACTTTAATATGAACCTCAAACAAGTATGTCGTAAAGTAAAATATTTTTTCATTAATTATTTTAAAACCAACGAATGGAAGAAAGAGAAAATTTTTCAAGACATATATAGACAAAACTAATTAAATTTTCATTTAATTAACACAATTCTACTTCATTTTATGCTAAGTAGTAGTTCGAATGCTCCTACCAAATTTTATCAGAATATGTTAGATGGTTTCAAACTTATCATACGCGAAACATGGAAATTTCAAATTTTGAGAAAAAACACATCAAAGACGGCTGAACAAAAAATTTAGAAGGATGTTTCATACACTTACCTTTCCCTACGATTAGAATTTTTGAAGTATCTCGCTTGTTTCACGGAAACCAATAATTTTGGTATAGAAATTTCCAGGAAAAACTGAGCTTTCCGATAAAATAATAAAAAAATCAATTTTTGGAAAATTTGAAACATGTAAGTCCCCTTAAATTTCGTGTCATTGCAACTATTTATTTCGTTTTTATCCAACATTGTTTACTATTTCTACAATTTTTTCTCATCACGGCATTAAAGACTAAACGATATGGCCTTAAAATGGGGTATCTGGCAGAATTCAAACTAGTTCTAAGTAGAAAGAACTCAAACGTCAACAAAAAGCGAAGTTACTTAAAGATGATGCGCAACGATTGAAGACAGGTAGCTGAATGGCAATTTTAGTATTCTAGGGATACAGAACCTTGTTTTTCAGTACAGCATCAGTTCAATCCACGTTTCAAAACCATCCATCATGCGATTACGTAATCCATCATTGAATATGTAACAGAAAGCATGATCTCGATAATGGTGAGTTGAAGACATTTAGTCTATTTTATATTATTTTTCGTGGTGCACAACATGTCTTCTAGCGTGCCCTCAATACGAGTTCGACTCCCAGCGCTGCTAAAAAGAACGCCAGCAGACTAATTACTCACTGTAGTCTGGTTTCGTTCCTTAAATTGTAAGAGTGTCTGGATTCATCAGAAAAATTATAGGTCTCATGCAGCACCACTTTTACCGTTCTTGAAGTTGCAAAACACAACAAAATATTTAAGGTATTAAAGCTGTTTGAACTACGATATTTAGAATATTTTCAGAAGGTACCATATTGGATGTGTAATTAGTTTGTGGGTAATACCATTTTGGAGATTAGTTTATCATTAAATCTAATTAAACCGTTGAACGTTAAAAACTGTAACTAAGGAAGGACTAATAAATGCTAGTTTCTGCAAATAGAACCAAATGAAAGAGATAGCATCAAGAACGCTATGATAAATCATAAGCGATCTGGCGATGGGCCCTGAAATCTCCGCCATTATTTCACGATTGGTTGGGTAATAGTAATTTCTTGTCAATAGATGGCTTATATTCGGTGTGATTTTGTTTTAAACGAAGCGACAATTCTTAAATCTATTCTTGGTGTGTATGTGTATGTATTCAAACAGGGTTTGCTGGTCGTATTCGAACCGGGAACTCGCAGATTGCCAGCCATGAAGTACTAAATAACTGTGAACTAGGGTGGAATGAAAACCGGCCCAAAATTTCTTTTTTTTCGGTTTGGGATTTCTAATAGCGGCCAAAAGTTGCCTTTTAGATTAAAAAAAAAAAGATTAAAGAATTTGATTGCTCTACTACAACATTTTGAGGTGCCGCAAATAGCCTAAAATTTGAAATTTTTTAAAATTTAATAAAAATTCCAAATTTGGTGGGGTATATTTTTTTGAAGTTCTGTACACATTTACTGTGAAGTAATGCAATTAGTAACAATAAAGTCTTCTTAGATTTAAAAAAAGACATTCTGCACAAAATATTATACGCAATAAAAAATTGACTTTAAAGCAAATTTTTATATTTTTCTCATTTTTTACCAATTTATTATGCTTTGTTAACACATGTTACAGTAATTTAAATAAAATAAAATGACGCAAGGTAAATCATATATTATCTGGTACATGTATACAAAAAATTCTTTATAATGAGAACCAAAAATTTAAATCACATAAATCCTTGACAAGATTAAAAAGTTCCCAACGTTTGAAAATGTTCGATTGTCACTGCATTGGCACAATGAAATGTTTTTTTGTATCGAATTTTGGCATATTCTTCTGAGATACAATTTTTACATTACTAAAACCTTCCCTTAAAGATGATCTGCAGACAGACAAAAATGACTCAGTAACTAGTTGAACCGCTCTTTCCACGGCTTGTATGTGACATGGAAACCTGGCAAAGTCAATTAACGGGTTCTCCAAAACAATTTGTTCTGATGTTTTCCTAATGAATTGTTTAAGAGAATCATTGGAAATATACTTTGTCATTGGGGGCTCTGTGATTTCAATGTCGTACCATGGGATCATATAAATGTAATCCTTAGCGTCAAAGTCGATTTTTAAAATTGTAAACTTTCTAATACCACCTCTACTCTCTGCTCTTGCTTTTAGAAGTCTGCGCAAACCAAGCTCTTTTATATGTTTGCGCTCATCACATACATGGACAAAAGAATATTTTCCGCAGCAGCAAAGTATCCGTTTCTTTGAATAACTGGATCTATTATTTTTTTAAGATCAGTAGTTAGATAGCGTGAGTAAGAAATAAGCTTCCAGAGATGTTTAGAACCATTCGAGCATGAAGGCTTCAACTTAATGTTAAAACACACGGGTGCATAAACTTTTACAACAAAGTTAGCCAGAATTTGAAGGTTGTTAGTAAGATTTTCAGTTGCCACATACCATTGAAGTGTTCGATTTGCTAATGTAAGCCATCTAGTGTTAGCAAGTTTTCCAGGGTTTTCCAAAGATAAATCCAACGAGCAGTTTCTACTAGATACAGCAATACACATTTCCATTAAGTACTTCTGATCTGTACTTAAATGACTTATATTTTCTAATGAAGGAAGGTTATTTTCAACTGGTAAAAAGGGTACCACAGGAAGCTCATGATAGTTTTGCAGTTGCTTATCTAGTTCACCTTTAAATTCATTGAGACCCTCGCTTAGTTTTCCCATCAAAAGAATAAAAAAGGTGGCTTAAAGGCAGTTCGTTACCATGGAATAAGCAAACTAACCATTGCAGTGACCTTCCCATTTTGTTTTCCAACAACAAATCACACCATTATTGACTCCAGTATTTATAACTCTTCCATCACATCCAATCGCGGTAAAATTCACAAGTTGTTCGTTATGTTCATTATCTCGGAAAAACTCTTGCTCTCTGCAATATATTTTTCAGCACCAGATCTTGGCGTTACATGGCCTAAAAACTTTGAGTTTGGTTCTCCTATTAGCGAAACGTGCTCTTCTGTAATAAGCACTTTATAAAACTTAGTTCCTTTCTTTCCTTGAATAATTGTCTTCTCTTTTCTTCCATCGAAAAACAATTCTCTATTTTCAGTTACCAGACCCTGACTGCCTTGGATGCATTTTTTCCGGTTCTTTGATCTTTCTCATCCAATTTTCATTCAATCGATTACTTTTGTCATCATTATTTATTAAACCCAAGTCCTACAAAGTAGCGCTTGCTATTGCTGCAGCAACTCTATCAGAGATATTCTTGCGCGATCGCATATGGAGGCAACAGACGGCAGTTTAATGCGCATTTGAGCTATTTTATTGTTATTGTGTCATGCTGAAGAACCTACTAAATTTGTCTCTTTTTGTAAAAAGAGTGAGCTTTTCTGTGTCTTTCTCTTCTTCAGTGCTGTCATCACTACCAGTAAACGTCAATATCATTGTGGTATTTTGTGAATTTTCTTGAATAAATTTAAATTTCCTCTGTATTTCTTTACCTTTTCTAGCATCTTTCAATAGCAAAGTTATTATGGTAACTCTATCAATATTACCCATAACCATTTTCCTGGACGATTGTTGATCTTCCAAAAATCCTTGCTGTGAAAAAAGAGACTTTCCTTTCTTTTTTACAACTAAGTTGTTGAAAGTATAAACATTTGCAGGCAGCAATATCAAAGAAGAGTTTAGCATGTTCTTTAAATGTAACAAGGTTTGAGGTATGTTTTTTTGACCCTTTTCTGCTCATAGATCGTAATAAATTTCTGTACTTGTCATGAAAAGCTTTTATGATTTGTAAAATTCGGGTATTAGAAACTACAGAAATAGAAGAAGCTCTTAACCATCTATTTTCAATTTTCTTAGCTAAAATATCAGATATTTCAATTACAGCTGGCTCCTTCGCTGATGTATCTGGTTTGAGGCAGGGGTGTAGTCGAGACCTAGCGCAGCCTAGCGGCGCTAGGGCAACATTTTAAGAAATCACTGCCGACCGCATCGCGTTACGCTGATTGGTTGCAAAGCTCCGTTATTTGCATACGCACGCCTGTACCTACCTACGCTGTTCAAGCGTCCTGTCTGGGATTACAGCGCCGCCTCCGGCGGCCACCCTTCCCAATGAAACCCTTGCAAAAAGAAGAAGAAGAAGCATGTCTGTACCAGCTTTTCTGGCACTTCAGTGTATATGAAATCAACTTTATGTAGACAAAGTAATATTTCTGTGCTTATCAATCGCAAGTTTCGTAAGGCAATAAAATGTAATACTTATCTCAAATGCCTAATGTGTTCCCCAGTGATATAGTGTGGTCAAATTTCCATTCCATTAACGTTAGAAAATTTATTTCCAACATATAGTTATGATAAATGATATTTATACTATAATTTTTGCCACCCACGTATTAATTACAGCTCAAACTAGAGCTTATTAATTTTGGAGAAAAAGAGACGCTTTCCCCATCCTGGATTCGAACCAGGGTCCCTCCGAGAGGGGACTCCAGGATGGGGAAAGCGTCTCTTTTTCTCCAAAATTACATAAGCTCTAGTTTGAGCTGTAATTAATACGTGGGTGGCAAAAATTATAGTATAATAAATTCCCCCACGAAAACTCACAAAATTCTCGCCCCGGAGGCTTTCTTGTGTTGACCATATTTGGCAATTGTGTTATCCCTGCGGAGGGTAATAATACCTTAACATAAATGATATTTCTCTGCAAGTTCTACAGTCTGGTAATAACATTTTCTAAAACGTTGTTTGTATACTGTAGTTTCGTTTGACTTTATAAGAAATATACCTAATTCTAGAAAATAAAGCATATATTAGGACGAAATTTGAAAATTCTCTTTTTAAAATAACTAAATAAATTATATCTAAACACCCAGGAGCATATAAATAAATAATAATAATGATAAAAAAAGCACACTATCTCTCACTGTATATATATGTATATATGTTTGATAAAAAAAATTTGTTTTTTCGATATTCTGCCGCTCTTTATTTGATTATTCCAGATGAGATTGTATCTCAAGATAACTGTGCACTGTGTTTACAATGTTCCATTGATGAGGTGGAATTCTTCACAAGAAGATGATGTTCTGTTTCAATATGTTCCATTCAAAGACAGCTAATTCAAGCAGCTTGCATTCCTAGACGACTCCACTCATCAAGTTCCCATCCAATTATGTGGCAACATGATTCAAAATAAAAGAACTTTGAACTTGCTTCAATATTTTTTAGGAAAATTATATTTAATTATGTGTCTAACGAAAATGTTTGTAAAAAATATTTATTCAATTACCAAAGGCGTTAATTTTAAATTAATTTGATTTTTATTATTAAAAACATTATCCTTTGAAATTTATGTATATAAATAATGTACATATAATTAAATTTCTTTTCTTTTTAAACGCAGGACCCCTTAACATACTAACCCACCTTTTTGTTTTTGTTCTACATATTATATTTAGTTTTTAAAAGCCCACATTTAACACAGAAATAAAATAATTTTGGCCTATCATGGTACCTAAAATCTATTATTTCTCTCCCTGCAATATGTTTAATTTCCATCAACGATTGGCGCCAATGAAGTCTTAAGTTTAAACAAATTCCTTGTCGAAATCAAACATTGGAGCTAAAGTTTGACGTACTAGACAACACAAACGGATATCTGCTAAAATCAGGCCATGGCCGGTTTTGGCGAGGCTAGAGTAGGGCTGCCAATTTCAAACCTGGCGTTTGACATGACGACCATTTAACATGGGCCAAATGGAAGTTGGCTGGTTTTTAGGCGATGTAAGATTCTGGCAGTCCGGTACGCCAAGTCACAAGATGGCGAAATGTGAAGAGCCATCGAAAATCGGCAGAGAGTGAGTGCTAATTTGGAAGGAGGTAGTCACGTCAGGCGATGAGCATTCGAGCCTTAGACGTATAATGAGGTCAACTCCATAATGCCCTCCGCCAAAGGCAATTAAACATGTAAGTTACAGTTAACCTTTCTTTCTCTTCTTTTTAATGTGTAATTCTAAGTGCCTCCTTCCCACTAAAATTCTAATATGATTAAGTTTTATTTACTGGTGGTTTTTATACTCCAGTATAATTTGTAAGTATAAATGACCTAATTGGTAATTGAGTTTGGTTTCATAATTTAAAGTAATAGGATGTTTTCAATTGTAAATAAAAATGTTCAAACGAGATATAAACCTACGAAAGTTGATATGTTAAAGCAGTGGTTCCCAACTGTTGGTCCGCGAGACGGGTCATTATTTAAAAAAAAAAAATAATTAATAAAAACGCTTATAAAAATGATTATTAAATATTAAAATTAAATATAAAAATGAAATTGATTGCATATTTGTAGTATTTTACAATCTGACGGAACTTCAGAAAACGGTTCGTATTAAAAGTAATTCGTCTTAAGCGTGTTCGTCTTAACGAGGTTTGACTGTATTATCATTAGATTTTTTTTTATCGAAGAGTGATTGTACGAACACATTTCCCCCCAAAATGAACCGGTTCCCTTTTTATTAAGGTCTTGCAATCAACTCGTAAGAATTTTTCAAAGTGGTCCGCGGGTACAATTGAAGTGGAAAAGTGGTCCGCGGGCGCAATTGAAATGGAAAAGTGGTCCGCGGCTTCAATTAGGTTGGGAACCACTGTGTTAAAGGAAAAATTTAAGGTATATATGTTTGTATACTTACTTGTAATTTAGAAATTCGTTACTAACCCCAATGCTTAAATAAAAGGCAGTATTTTTTTAATAATTGTTTTCCTGTCAGTTTTTAAATTGAGCCTGTGGTTACTAAACGAAAACTAAATTTAAATTTTTTTTATATTTAACGTAGCGCACAATCATGCAATGTGCCTAATTAATCCATTTAATTTTAACGGCTTGCATTGCAGTTCTCAATGAATAATCTTAATATTGAATGTAATGGTAATGGGGTTGTAGAGTTCTTAAATTATTAATCAAATAGTTAATCTAATCAATAAGTAAACTAACTTTAAATTTACAAACCAAATTATAAAATACTTTAACTTCATTTTAATTCTTTAACTCTAATTCTAAATTCTAACTATTTAAAACTTTACAACCCTGTTATCGCTATAACACATATTATTGTCAGAAAATTGTCTCAAAAGCTAACCAACGCTGCTTTCTTATTTTGAAGGGTTTCGCTAGGTGCAATCAGACATCTTTACTATTGGCCTTTAATATATTCGTATCCCCTACCTATATTAGAATACGCCTCTCCGGTCTGGAGTCCATTCCGAATGAGGAATATCCGTCTTCTTGAGACTCCCTTGCGTCGCCTTACAAAAGGACTACCTGATCTACGTGCGTTACCTTATAACGAACGCCTGGAGACTGTGGGACTACACTTCATGGAGTGGCAACGCCTCGTTACAGACATAAAACTTTTTTACCGAATGATTCACGGATTAGTTTATACGGACCCAACACAATTATGTTTCATCTTGTCGGTCAGTCCTCTACGAGAGGTCAATGGAGGGTCCATTTGCCAGTAACTCGCCGAAACTCCAGATACTATTTTTATACACAAAGAGTTGGACGAGTATGGAATTCATTGCCATCCGCTATCGTATCCCTGGAGACCTTTGGATCGTTTTGTACAGCACTTGAAGCTTACGACTTACCTAGTTTCTTGAAATGTTTTCCCTTTTAACCATTAGTGTCTACTTTAGAACTTTAAAAGATAAAGTTCTATTGTCATGTCATCTAATTGCTTTCATTCATTTTTGTACTGTTCTTAGTTGTGGCATTTAGTTATCACTCTCGATGTAAGAGTATTTGACCTGTCGGGCTTTAAACATAAATAAATAAATAAATAAATTGTGATTCGTTTATATTAAAAATCGCATCGCGTTAACGCAACATTCGTGTATTCATATATTTTGAATTACTTTTTATTTTTACGTTTTTAGACTTGGCCTAAGGTCCCGTAGCGATAACGTGATTGAGTGTCGTGTCGTTAAGTCGGTTTTAATTTCAACGGTACCGTAGGACGGATGCCGTTTTACTGCCCACCGTAGTCCGGGGTAGGGTTCCCTAGGCAATAGAAGCCCGAATTTCTCAGGAAATACTAGGTCCCGGAGCACCATATCCTTAGCCGTCCTTGCCTCATAGAACTCAAGCAAATAATACCTTCGGACTTTTGGTACCTTAGAGATGTACGGTTTTTTGAAGGTATTGCGCTTTTTCAAAATTGCTAGGTTTAACGGTAGCCGATATCAAGCGCTTGTATTATTTTATTAACCCATATTTCGGTGTTGCTTTCCTAAGCCAGTGTTGCTCAAAGTGTGTTTCGCCCACAAACAATTTGCAAAGCATTTTAAAAGAAATTCTATAATTTTCCATCATGGCGACTCCTTCGAGTTAACCAACTTTAACCTGTTAACTGGGTATGACGACATTTTTCGTCATGCCCGGAAGACTACCAAAATGTCTCCCCCCCCCACAAAAAAAAAGTCCCCAGTGTGAAACGAGTTTCACAAAATTTTATTCCCCGGTTAACAGGTTAAGCAATGCCGCGCGAAAATAGAAAAATATGACTTATCTTTGTGTAATAATTTATTGCTTATTCTTTAGGTTTACTTCCAAGTAGTGATAGATAATAGTTCTTTAGGTTTTCTTTAAATAACGCTCATGGAGGGGTTCAGTGGCAGAGTATGTAATAAGAAAGACGTTTCGTAGAATAAATGTTTGAAAACCATTGCAGGGCATTTATTGCCCCTAAGGCCCCTAAAAAAGGTAGCTGGCGCATATCTGTCATTTTCTTTCCATTGTATCACGTGATCGTGGTTGCAAATTGCATTTATTGGCGACATTTTAAAAGTTGCGCCAATGTTTACATTCGTCAGATAATCGCGGATTGTTAATTATTTTTATGCCAAAATAGCGATCATTGCGCCAATGCGTAAAACCTTTATCGCCAAGGTAAATGAAACCGGAATTTTACAACAAAATATCGGCTGAGGCGTCGGCCCTAAAATTCTAGGGCCCATTCAATTCTCCTCTCTCTCTAATTCCCGTCACTAAACTTTTGGGCTTAGCGCAGCGTGATCTTTCTTGTCTTTGAGCCATTTAATACAAACAATCTTGTTCCTCAATTTAAATTACATTTTTCTTAGGTGTAAGGTATGATGAAATAATGTCAAAAGGTGACGTATGGAAAACCATGTCCATTTCCCCTTAAAAAATCAATTTGTTAATTTTTAGATGTCCATTCAAATTCTGAGAACTTGTTTGTACACGAAGGAATTTGCTATAATAATTGCCTTATATTTTACTATGTCCTGTTAATGCATTCTTTCGTTTAGGTTCATATAAAATTAATACATTAATGAACAGCATTATGGTCTCAGTAATAAAATTAAATTTTTTGACAAAATACGTTCACTAACATTCGTCAGGGAATGAAATACTTTCGAAAATACAAAGTATTGGATTTATCTTAGACTCTGCACATTTTTTCGTGTAGATTTATCATTTTCTGTTTTTCAGATAAACTAGT
>QLNU02015360.1:37191147-37205465 GCA_006491805.2 Dysdera silvatica
TAAGCTAATTGGTCGGTAATTTTTTAAATCCTCTTTATCACCTTTTTTATGCAAAAGAATTACTGTTGCAGAATCCCATTGGTTTGGTATGTTACCACTGTTGAGGCATTTGGTAAAGAATTTTGCGAGTATGTCTTCTACATGTTCTCCAGCTTCTTTTAAGATATCTAATGTAATGCCATCATCGCCAGGGGATCTTCCTTTCTTCATACTTTTTATTGCAAATGCTACTTCTTCTTTTAAGATTTTAGGAGCTGTTCCTTCGACTATCTCAGAGTCTTCGTTTAATCCACTGTTTCCCTCATACAGCTTTCTGTAGAATTCTTCAACTCTTCTAAGTATTTCTTCCCTATTTCTTGTTACAGTGCCATCCTCTCCTTTTAATGCAATGATGTGTTTCTTCCCAATAGACAAACTCCCTTTAACAACCCTAAGGCTCTTGTTGCTTTCAATGGCCTTCCTTACTAACTCACAATTGAATTTTCTTATATCTTCTTTCATGTTTTTGCGCAAAGTTTTGCAAAGTTCTACATACTCGATCTTGCGACTGGTATTTTGATTGTCCACCTTCATAAGTCTTCGCCTTTTCATGAGTTGTTTCGTCTTCTCAGATAATTTGCTATTCTGCTTTTTACATATTACACCACCAATTTCCCCAGCAGTTTCAATTATTGTCTTAACAATGTTTTCATTTGCTTCTGAGATGTCAACTTCTTCAATAAGTCCTTCCAGTGCAGAAAAGCGATTTTTTAATTCCAACTTGAATGCCTCGGTATTTTCTTTTAATTTCTTTAAATCCACCCTCTTACATACTTGTTTCCTAATGAGCTTCTGCCTTTCTAGTTTAGTATTTAAGTGCATTTTACATCTCACCATTCGATGATCACTTCCAGTATTAAATCTGTTCAGTACGCTGCAATCTTCAATAATTGATTTCTTGTTTGCCAGTATATAGTCAATTTCGCTGGTTCCTCCATTGGGGTGTTTCCATGTCCATTTTCTTTGTAGTTTCTTCTTAAAAAATGAATTCATGATGCTAAGATTTTCAGCTTCGGCAAATTCTATGAGTTGATCGCCACGTTCATTCCTTTCCCCGTATCCGTATTTACCAACCGATGTCTCTCCTTGTTCCTGTTGTCCAATTCTTGCATTAAAATCTCCCATGATGAGCTTGATGTGTTGTTTCCCCTTGGTATGTAGCTGTTTGATTTCTTCATAGAATTCCTCAACCTCCTCGTCGGTATGGCTTGATGTTGGTGCATATGCCTGTACTATCTGAAGTTGGTATCGCTGGGTTAGTTGAACAACGAGCCTCGCTGCTCGATCTGACGTGCTTTCGACTTCAAGAAGGTAGTCTTTAATTCTTTTGTTGATTAAGAAGCCAACACCACTTGTTCTTCCAGTTTCCGTTCCTCTATAATAAAACTATATATATATATTAATACTTAATAACTGCAGATCACATTCTTAATTCATTTTTCAACGAGAAAAATATGTAAAGAGATGTAATAAAGGAAAATGCACTGTAATAATTACATCCTTTAGAGATTTGATTTAATTTTTAAATAAAACGTTTTAATTTATTCTGCATTATGCTATATGTACGCGACTTCGTCTGTGAATCAAAAGCTTCGTCTGTGTGTGTCAAAATTTTGGACTGAGCTGCTAAAGTCTCTCTCTGAAACATGCAAAATTCATTCGGGATGAATTTACGTGAAGTCTACGATAGGGATTCTATGATCTTTCTTCAAATCATCTAATACAGCGGTATCCAATCTTTCGGACCTCACGGACCACTAAATTCATAATTTTAAATCCCGCGGACCACATTTCGTGAATTTAGTGCAATATAAAGGCAAAAATTGTCATTCAGAATATGAGAATTTCTTAGAATATTATTTTTGTTTTATTATTAATAAAACATTAAAAATGCACATAATGTCCAGATTTTTCTGCGGACCACCAAAATTTTCTCGCGGACCACCGGTTGGCGACTGCTAATCTAATATATGGTTTCTAATAGAAAATGGAGTATATTGTCATTGAAAAATATCACAATTCTTTACAAAGTGGACCTACATAAATTTAGTATTATCACTAACGCCAAGGATACCATATTCTTCGCAGATCTGAAGAGGAAGGCTTTGATTGAATTAAACAGCATCCACATACGCACACATGTACACATAGTTTAATAAGCTAATGCATTTCGTAAGTTTTTGTCCCAGGATTATCTCAGTTACTCGGGAAAGAACAAAGTTAATTAGCAAGGCTCAATGTGAATTTCCAATAAGTATTGGATATTTATCTCATAAGGATGGTCATTTTCATGTTACGCTAAAGTAGCGACTTGAAATGTATTATGCAGATATCATATGACTAAAGATATTGGTTGATGTGATTTGTAGGCAATCTCTAAGTGATTCAAAGTGTTATCTGTCCATATATTTTACCTACACGATATTTGTTGATATACTCCGTGCCAATTTTTTTATCTTTAGATACCATTGTGCTGTAACATATCGATGGGACTCATCTTAAGACTATTCCAAAGTTATGGAGAGAAACGTTGTGATTCGTAATTACCCTCCTGATGTCCAAGAAAAATGCCCTGCGGTGGCGCAGTGTGGTAACGCGTTCGCCTAGTACGCCGTTAATCCGGGTTCGACTCCCAACAGTGTACAAAGAACGCTTACTCAGAGATCTCATAAAAAGATCGCACTGCTCACTGTAGTCCGGGGTTTGGTTCCCTAGGCCATAAGAGGTTTGGATTCCTCTCAAAAAAGTAGGTCCCGGCGCAGCATGACCATTGTAGTCTTTGAGCCGTAAAACCACAAAACAAACAACAAAAAATATAACTTTTTCAAAACTTTTATTTACACATTTAGGCGTAATGAAGATGCTAAAAAACGTTATGTTTTTATGTTATTATTTGTTTTTGTTATTATTTAGCCCATAATTCCATGTAGTATATTTTCTACATTAATCAATAACTTTTCCGTCTGTTAGCAGCTGAACGGATGTAGAGCCCTCTCTACTCGGGACATCAGGAGGCTAACAAAGGAATAATTTCTTGCATTTTCGGAAAATTTTCAAAATATTTTAGTTTTCGTTTTGGAGCTGTTCCATTGCCTTTTGTTATGTTTGAAATTGTGCCATTTTGGCTGCTAAAGAAACCGGATTCAGGACTAAAGAAGAGTTCTCTTTCATGGTATAATAAATTTCGATAACGTCGCACATTCCGCTTTCTTCCGGGATTTAATCTAAAGTTTTGGGGTTCTCAACTTCGCGGTTATTATTCTTTGGAATGGGACAAAAATTCTAAAAGGATGCTTTGCTTTTCGCTAGAGCTATTATAAAAACAAAATTCGCTGTCTGTGATTTGTAATCTCTTATAAATATTCCACTTGGGTAGTTGGACTTAAATTCAGGGATGTACCTAATGCAATAAAGTAGCAAACGGAAGGCGATCAGAATATTTCAAAGACCGCATCGTTGAGCAATTCCTACCGTCATCATACAGTGTGTAGAGCCGTTTAGTTATTCAATCACTGAATAATTGCACTCATCTCTACAACGAATTATACCATCAATTAAAAAAAGGAGAACTTTAGGATATGCAGAATAACAATTCTTCTTCTAGTTTCTGCAAATCAGTAATATGAAAATTCAGTATGTGGGCTTTGTAGGCTGAAAGATAATGAAAAACTAAAAAACATACCAAAAAATAAGTTTATAATTAAGGCAAAGCTGATGTGAAAATAGAAAAACAAATGTAAACAATAAAGCTTAATGTTTCAAGAATTCATGTTTTCTTTATCAAGCGAAGTCAACCATCCCACAAACACTACGTCTCTTTTTCCTGGTTTCTTATCCTTTTATGTCATTTTTAATTTCTGCTATTAGTTTTTTAATTTTTTGTTTTTCGTATTGACTAGTGAAGATCCTCATAAATCTTAATGGCGATACTGCGCAGTTCGCCACCACGTTCTTTCTCCTCCTGAAATTGCTCGAAAATTGCTTTAGTTAGGCTTGTAATTTCTTTATCTCTGACATCATACATCGGCGTCTTTGCTGTCAACGTAAAAACTGAGTGAGTACTCGCGTTTAGTTTTCATCACTTTTGCACTATTTACTGTTTTAGCTCTTTCGGATTTCAGGCTTATCTGATGTTTTTCGGTAGCAGGGGTATAGAGGGCATCCCCCACAAGATATTCACTGATTCAGGAAAATTACGTTGCTCAGAAAAACTCTGTAAACCATATTTCCAACATTGCGGAAGATTACTTCGCCCGTTGCCAGCCGCTTTTGGGAACATTGAAAAAATTTCAGTAGGTGACGAACTGTGAAGTGGCACCATCTTAACTTTTATATAGTCTCATTCATATTTATAAATTTCGTAAGAATTATCTTCTAATCATGAATAATATGAAAGGTGGACTAGGACTGAAGTTCTTAATGTTGAATCTTCATGAGGGTTCAATTTCTGATTCTGTTTTTACTTTAAATATGAATATTTGCGAAATCTAAATACGCGGGTACATACCAAAATTTAACTTCAATAAATTTATCCTATGTTGGAATTAAGATTAGTTTTTTAAGCATTTTAACAATAATACACACTAAGTGGAGTATTGAAAATTTTACAGACTTAGACACTCACTTAGAAATACATGCGATAATTTTACATGCATGAAAAACCAACGGGAGGCTTTCAGACATAACACCCGAATGAACCGTAGTCACAAAAAAAATTTCGCCAAAACACGCACATGGCTCGACCGTTTCAAGATATTGCAGCCAATTTTGAGAACATGCACAAACATTATATAGATGAATGCAGTTATGAATTCCATTTACGAATATTGAATATGATTTCATTATGAAGTACTACAAATATAAAATTAATATTCGTAATAATATAAAATTTGCAATCGCTTTCAGTTTCTATAATTAATTGTAATTTTATCATTAAAAATCTTAATTATATTGCTTTAAAAAAAGCTTAAAATTAAACGAAATTTTGAAATGACAAATTGATCAAAATCATTTTTATTCTTCGTGATTCGCTGTCCCTTTTCTATTTTTAGCTATTAATGGAATAGTGGTTATATTTGATAGCTATGGTTTTTTCTTTGTTATAATTCTATAAAATTAGTCATCCCGTCCTCTAAGAAATGCAGGTTTCCTTAGGTAGTTTAGAAAATCAACAATATGTCCAGTTTATATGAATGCTCGCAGTACACATTATATATAATGTAATGTAATGTGGTTCTTTTGTGTTTGGAAGGGATGGTCAGCAACACGCACAGGTTGGAGATAACCCACTGTCTGAAGTCCTTCTACGCCCTGATATATGACATAGACCATCACAGATATGCTAAGATTGTGTCATCTAGAGGCATTCATTCCGACCACATCGTAAATACCGCATTACTTATGACCAATCCCAATATTTTATTTTTGGCATGTTGGTACCTTTTATTATAAGGTTTTACAACGCTTTTAAAACATTTCATTCCCTTCTATTGCACGACATAAAAAAATTAAAAATGGATTTCAGATAATTTAAACGATGTGCTAAAGATTTGTTTTATGAGTTTCTAAACTGAGCGGAGTTTAATTCATAATTTTTATATTACCCTATTTCGTGGATTTTGAAAAACTTCGAAAACGTGTGCGCTTACTTTAAATAACCATAAATATTCGTATAATAAACGCCACCAGTTCGAAATGTTGGTTTGAAAATGAATTGATTTAGTATGTAAATAAACACTGCTTGAACCAAACAACAATATTAATCGACGTTTATTGGCGTAGTGTATTACACTACGCCAATAAACGTTGATTAATATTGTTGTTTAATTTAATCTGCGTAGTGTTCGATTTATATAAACACTGCTTGCTAAGAGTTTCTGTTGTCCACTAAAAGCATACGTTTAACCAATATTGAAATCAACCAAAAATAGTTAAGAAGACATCTAAAAATTTGCTTCGCTAACTCTCGAAGCCAATTAGCAAAATGAGATTTTATTTCTAGGGTCAAACCTAATTGCAAAAGGATATATATCTGGTTGAACAATTCCACAAAGCGATCATTACCTTAATGAGTATACAACGTTTGGAGTAAATGGCTGATGCTTCAGAGATTTAGACCCACTGTTTAAATGATTACAGACGCGCATTAACTTAGATTATACTTAATTAGTCACTCCATTTCCCTACAACGCGCACGTTATTCGAGATTTATGTATGGATATATAATTGTAATTTGTTTAGTAAGGATGCTGATCGATTATTAAGATGGTTTCTGTGGTTAGCGCAGTCGTTTACTATTCCAGTGTTATCAGCTTCCGGCTTTTCCCCTCTGGAAATGCTGAAAAATAACACATGAGGATGCAATTAAGTAGTGTGATCACTGGCATATACAGGGGGAGGTTGGTGGGTGTTATAACATACATTGCTATATAATTTTGCACATGTATGCATGAATATATGGAATTTTAGCTCTGTAGCCCCCTTTAAGCCTGCAGCCCCACTTATGAACTTCCTGGACATGCGTATGAGTGTGTTATGACGCCATCAGTGGCGAAGCCATTTTGAACCTATACTACAAAGGAAAAGTGGTAAAGACTTAGATCGAAAAGGGGCAGTGGAGATGAAACATATTTACAGATAAAAAATAATACTTGACTAGGACATGTAGTACGCTGTAGCCTAATAGCGCCCTCCATAAGATACTCACATTATTCAAGGCGGCTTGAAATAAAATGGTATCCGTACTCCATAGGCAAAGGATTTCCGAACTGTGTGTTGAGTCTTCTTGGGGCGTCGTATGGTCGACTAACATTTACCAGAGGTTCGTATTTTATATTAATTTTAGACACTGCCTAAGGTTCAGAGTTCGATATGGGACTTGAACGTCGTATTTTTGTTCCTTAAATAATGCAAGCTAATTTTTTGTTACTGCATAGGGTGTTGAATTCGATACCGAACTTAGGAATGTCATCTTTTATTTTTTCTTTCTTTGAAAGATGTGGTTTGGCCCTGCCAAATGAAACGATACACTGAAATTAGGAAAAACGTGTAATAGCTTACAGCTTAATGGTCATTCACGACGAAAGTGGATTTTTTATCAGTGCGTAGCAAGAGTTTTCAGGTTGTGCATCGCGGTTCAGTCAGTCATCGCGAGTTTCGGTGAAGCACATCGCGATATTGACTAACGTTTTATACAGCATGTTACGTAAAAATAGATTATGAGGTTTGTACATTTTTTCATATTTGGGGGCCATCAACAATTAATAAGAGGTAAAGGGGAGACATGGGAGGTCAAAAAGAATGTTCTACAAAATAATCGCAACTCCGTTCGGATATCTTACGGATGTCACCTCCAAGAAATTACGCAATCTTGTTTAGAAGTAGAGTAATCAAGTGCACGGTCGGGAGTAATACACATGCTCGTCTATCGTAAAATTATGCCATAGAAGAAGAAAATTTACTTAACCCCAAATCTTCCTCCGTACGTAATGTTTAAGGTGAACATGGAGGAAATAACCATTATGATTAAACCTTGTTCTCTCTTCCCTCTCTCGTAAAGAGACTTAGTCGCAAAAATTAACCTGATGCATACGGGACGTGAACAAGCAAAGAGTAAACCAACCCCCAGGGAGCTTGTGAAAAGTGAAACTATTACGGAAAGCAGTTAAGAAACTTTAAAAAGCGACGTCCATTTGTACAAATGAATATTAAATGTATAATTATACCTATAGTAGTAAGAGTTATACTTGTATGGGTGAGCAGTTTCTAAAATCACAGAAGTATTTTCCCACACGTAATTGGTTCTGTTCTAGAATATATTCTTTGGTTTAATTATTCGCTATCAATGTTTAAGATGAAATTTTCAATTTCTAGAAAATTATAAAATGCGTTGTGCAAATTCGTTAAAGTTCACACGACTTATTTTCAAAATATGAATTTATTTTTTTAGATTTATTACAATTCAGTAATTTATCTTGCAGATGAAAATTTACAACATGAAGTCATATTGTTATAAGTGACAATATAGTTTTATAAAAATTAAGCATTCAATATTTATATTTAATTTAAAGTCAATTTATTTTAATAGAATTAATAAATTACAGTATACCCATATTTGTAGCTTTCAGGGTAATAAAAGTATCTTGCATTTCTGTACATTGCGCCACGTTTATTTTTTAATATTTTTTATTGTGAGTCAAAATATCGAAAATATTTAAGATAATTTGTAAAAAACTATTTTTATGAGTCCAAAAATCAATGTGAATTTTGCTTATATAATTTGACGACGACACCGCGCACCAATAAAATGTTTAAGAAGGCAACAAATTAACACATTTGAATAAAATATTTAATCATTTTAATATGAATTTCTTTTATGAAAGACCACTCGTTTCAAAATTACTAGATACCCAGAAAATGTTGCGAATTTAGTAACCAAATTTTCACAAAAAAAATCATTTAAGGATGTCAAATAAATTCGCATTTCTCTGCTAAATATCCACTTAGCCACTAGCCATTTCTGGCCATTTCTCCTAACATAGTCAGAGAAGTTTCCTTTTCTTAGTTAATTTTTGCAAATAGCCATTTACAGAAGAATGGAATAAACCGTATCCCTACACTTAATGTGTAACAAACATTCGAGTGTTCGATTGAGTTTAAGAGAAATTGGTTGTTCTAAGCACAAACCAAATTTAATGCGAAAAACTGGATTAAGCATAAATCAGTAAAAAATACGACATCAAATATTAGATAGGCTGAGAAAAGTAGTCACGCATGCGTGTTTGCTTTCTATGTTATATTATTCAATAAATTTGCAACTTTGCTATAATTGGCTTCAAATAAAAAAAAAAATAGTTGATTTTTGCGTGGTTTTCTTGAAAAATGGGCGACGCTTAAGGGGTTAATTCACGAATTGTCATTTTTTTAACTTGTGTCGAAATTTTTTCTGTAGGGGGGGAGAGGTTAAGCGCCACTTGTTTGTAGCCAGTGACTAGATGTCGAGGATTTTTCGCTTAGACAACCGTATGACGACATCAAGGGCGGATCCAGGATGTTATTATGGAGGGCGGTTTCGGGGAACCCTCGCCGGGGAAAATTTTTAGTTTTGGACTATTAAATAGTTTAGGTAAATGTTGTTTTATTACTAGCCTTCCTTTATAACTTAGTTGTCTAACATACCGCCCGAGGGCCATAGTCCGGCCAGCCTAAAACTGTTTGAAATAAAAAAAAATTCCCAAACAAAAATTTTAGATATTTTTTTTCAGAAATAAGGAAAAATCGCGGGGACAGCAATGGTGATCGCCTTCCATATGGCAAGTGCACACAGAAATAACTGGAAGAAACTCTAAAGGGAGGCTGTTAAGTGTAAGTTATTTTTTTTCAATTTTTTTTTTTAAGAAACCGCTGGCTCGCAAGATCCGTGAAAATTCTTTAAGTGGCCCGCTACCCAAAAAGGTTGGACAACCCTGCTTTATACTCACCAAAATATTTAATTTACGACAATGAATTAAAGCTGGGCTTTTCTTTAATTAAACTATATGGTTTAGGGTAGATTATAGTCAAGTATGACAGAAGGATAAGCTAGTAAAGGAGACATATACAATAACCAAAAACGATAATTTACAATGTAATTAATAGAACAAGTTTAAATTTAAACTACAAAAACATCGTAATTATTTTACTTTTTTTATAACAAGCAACTTTTTAAAAAACTTGAAGTTTATAGTGCAAAGTCGAGCCATCTTGGTTTCTTTGAAAATTTGTCAATCACTTTATTTACATCAATATGAATGTCTCTATGGATGTGTATTAAAAGTCTCTTCTGTCATCCGCGTTCGAAGCCAAGTTTAACGGCGCTTCAAGGATAAAAAACTACGTTTTGCTGAAGCAACACTTACTGAAAACGTAGTTTGAAAGACGAGTAGCTTATAGATTCGTGGAAAAACGTCTGGATCGCATTTCTCCAAGGCTTGGAGACTTTGGTGTAAGATTTTAGTTTATTACGGTAGTAACAAACAATACATAAAATATTCTTCATCAACTTCATTTTTTTCCTATTTCACCTATATCTGGGGATTGCGATAGCCCCCCTCCGCCCCTCCCTGGATCCGCCAGTGGAAGATATTGAATGATGTATTTGGAGGCGGGGAAAAGATTTTAAACAGCGGGTATCTTACAGTAAGGATCAATTCCTCCTCCTCTTCCCGCCGAAATTTTAGTATAGCATACTCTTTATATAAAGACCCTCTATAAAACAACCTTTCCAGTATAACGACCAGCGACTTTAGTCCCTAAAGCATCACCATAGAGCACGACGTTAATTTTTAGCGGGCTTCAATAGATATTGAACCCTCAATTGCTTTTTTTTTTGTCTGTCTGTACGCAATGAGACTTGAACTGAACTGAGAACTCTAAATAATGCCCATGTCCTTAAGGCTGCGAAATGAAACAACGCATAATGAAAATATTAATATCATTGCTTTTAACTTAACTTTATTACTGCTTACGAACTCTGAGTAGGAAAAAACGAAGAAAATAACTAACGACTGTTATTTCGACACTAGCGTAAATTTTAAAAATACATCGTTTTCAGAGCTAGCTCCTCCCTTTGTCAAATGAAGGTAGAATTCTACTTTCACTTCACAAAATGATTGACTCCCGAAATGTGTTTTTTCAGGGTTATCCTTCTCAATTGTATTTAGAGCTGAATTTAAAGGTTACGTAGAAAGAATTGCCATGACATCTATGTTAGAAGGTTATAACAGTTTGGTGAAGGCAACTGGAGATGTCGAGATGCATAACAAAACGAATATTTATTAAGAAGTTGAATAGTGTAGCGCTACAAGGAAGGAGAGGGTAATTTTCAGAACTACGTTGCATTAGGCAAACAAGCAAGCAGCGGCTTGGAGCCAGGCATATGGATGTTACGTTGAGGTTTACAGATTCATATTTCGGTGCAGCGACGGAAAAACACATGTTAAGTTTGGTGAAAGTTGCTTCGCGAGTGAAGCGCTGTGGCTCTGAAAGTTTTCTTTAAATCATTTTCTCGCGCTGCATGATTGGTCATAAAAAATGACGCAATAAGTGCCGATTAGCTTCATTGGTCAATTTGACCCCGCAAAACGGTGAATATGTTATGGATGTAAACATTAAGCTGTCTTGCTTGACCGTTTTTTCTCATGAAACTAATATACTGTAGGTGGTTTAAATTCGGGTAATACCCCTTGTGGTCTTATACCTTGCGTTTCTGGTAACGTTTCTATGAAAAACTTTTGTGCAACTATTTCTTGTAAATGAGTTGAAAGTACGTTTTATAGCAACGAGATAGGCAAAACGCTTTTTTACGGGAATAAAAAGCAGCAAAAGAAACACAAAGGAGCGAGAATGATAGGTTCAATATTTAAATCCTACATTCAATGTCCAAATAGCAGCTATGTAATTTTTTGGTAATATTTTGAAAGTAACTGTATTAATTAACACTAGAAAAACTATAAACGGGTCAGTCACCGAAAACTTAAAAAATTTATTAGTCATAGAAATGGAATGAAGGAATAAGTTAAACTTCACAAAACTTCTGAAAGTTAATTAATTAGTTAGTCATTTAAATAAAGCAGTTGGATAATGAAGCATTTATAGTTTTATAAAGTAGAATCCCCCATTAGAAGGTCACGAAGTAAAAAAAATATTCGTTAATTGTAATAATTATTTTGTTGTAATGCAATATGCTTTTAGTGTTAAATAAGCAACAAAGATTAGGCCCAAAATGTGAAAAAGTTCATTACTCAAATGTGACTATAAAAGATATTGATTTTAAATCACAGTATTATATATCCATCGTGACAGTTGTTTTAAGGGTTGCATATCCCGAAGCTCTCATTACAAAATTACCTCAAATGAAACCAAAAATTTGGCCTGACCATTTGATTATTACTATACTATTACTTAACTTTGTCATTGTCGACGTCGAGGAAGAACGCCCCCCCCCCCCAAAGTGGAGGAGTGTGTGTGAATTTTAAAGTCCAGAAACAGATGAATGTGAGCCATCTCCCTTAACCGAGACAATTTGTTTAACAACCAGAATTTCTTATTTTCATCAGCTTATTGAAACCGGATAATCTCAAATTGCCAGAAGGCCGTTTCCCTTTAACTGTGATATGCATATCATAATCATTTTGTTAGGAAACTCACTAAACCGGCCTCTTCTCTCTCCAGTGATTCTTCAGCTCCTACGAACATTGTCTGAATTCCTTATGTTCCGAAAATTTCTACTAGGATCGCTGCTGTCCTGCACAAATTCAACTTTCGCGTTACCTTCACTCCGATCAACAAAATAGGCTTTTCTCATCTTAAGGATAACATCCCGGATTCTGACAGCTGCGGCATATATTCCATTCCGTGCCAGTGTGGCCAAATTTATATCGGTCAAACACGAATAGCACTGAGTCATAGATTAAAATACATGAGGCTTATGTCAGAAAGCAAGAATTTCATAAATCGGCTCTGGCAAAACATTCATGGGAATTCGGACATCAGTTTCTATTCTCCAATGCACGTATTAATAAAAAAGTCAACTCAACACTTGATCTCAGTTTCTTTGAGGCATTTCACATTCTAGCAAACATCAACGTTGCAGTTAATGATCAACTCCTTAGTAACTCTATATCATCCACTTGGAAAAACCTTTTGGGTCTCACGGCTGAAGACGTCTCCACAAATACGCTTTACTCCTCCGCCCAATCAAGTTTCCAACCGACGTGATGGCAACACCGACCAACAGCACGGACATAAACAGAAGCCGCCATTCGCTCTGACGACGATAGCTGGTTAACGCTATCGAAATAGCTATCAGCAATGTTATCGTGTTAACGATTTTATCGAACTGCACCATAAAAATTTGTATTTTATTTGCTTCTATTCTACTATGATATATTGTCCAGCATTGAGATTAATGACATAATTATATTGTGAAATGACCTAGTGTGAATTATTTCAATATGAATTATTTTGATGTGAATTATTTTGATGTGAATTATTTTGTTGTGAATTATTTCAATGTGAATTATTTCAATGTGAATTATTTCCAATGTGAATTATTTTAATGAATTATTTCAATGTGAATTATTTCAATGTGAATTATTTAATGTGAATTATTTTAATGTGAATTATTTTAATGTGAATTATTTCAATGCGAATTATAGTATGAATTATTGTTATAATATGAACCTTTGTTATAGAATGAAACTTCGTTGGTATTTCCTTAATCATTCTCGCTATTAAATTAAGGTTTAAGTTTTTTGTCTAAGGTTTGAGTGATCAAAAGGCAACACTTGTGTGATGCTCTTTAAACACCAACCCTTAAAGGTAAGTGTACCCATAAAATCTGTCGTGTGTAAAGCCTTAATTACATGTGATAAAGTTTACCGTTCCCGTTGGGCCATATATAGTAGATATTATTTAGTTTTAATTCTTTTAAGCATCACACATGGATCCTCAGAGTTATGTGGCCTTCATGCGAAAATACTACTACTATACAATTTCAACCAAATCATAGAAATGCATTTTTTTAATTATATATGTAATAATTGATGCAGGCAAGATGGGATACTGACGAATCGGGATATACGAACTGAGAAAACTATCCTTAATCTTAACTCTTAATACCACAGTTCAAACACAAGAATGCGGGAAAAACACATACGAGAGACAGACCTTCTCCCTAAAAGTAAATGTAATATTCTTGCTTTACTCCACTGATAAAGCCCACGATTTTCGTTCTTTTATACTATATGTACAGGGCGCGTCAAAAGTTCGTAAAACTTTAAAAAATCATAAAAAAGGGATAATGATAAAGAAGTGCGCTTTGAACGAATACTTTTCTAGGAAAATCGAATTTTTTAGTAGTAAGAGAAGTTTATTTCAAAAAATCACCTGCAAACGAACGGCGCTGACAATTGCAAATGATAATGGATAGAACAACTATGCCTTCCATCGATTTATTGCTGCCACTATTTCAATATGACTTTCAAAATATTGTATGACATAACTAAAGCTAACAGCACAAGACATGTGGCCATTTTTCGTCTTCAGTTGTTTTGCCGTGCGAAATTTTCACAACGCAGTGGTTTATAATTTAACATTGGTTGGTTGGTTGGTTGTTTTATGGCGCACAGCAATGATAATTCTGCGCCAATCAAGGTGACATCATACATACGTTATAAAAGAAGAATAAATCAAAACTAAAATGGTAAAAATATATTGGATGTAATGTATAAAATTTAACA
>QLNU02015360.1:37205565-37218784 GCA_006491805.2 Dysdera silvatica
AACTCTGGAGTTATTTGTGGGAGTACTATCATCATCTTTATATCAAAGACATATATATGTGTATTTTTAACTGCTTTTATCAAACCATAATTTTCAAGTTAATTGGCAATTTATTGTATAATAGCAAAAGTATGAATTTGATTTCGAATTTAAATTGTTTAAATTTCTTATCTAAACTTAATTCTCCTAATTAAAGTTATTAAAAATTAGAATTTTAAATATAATTTTCTGATAACATCAATTATATGTACACTTTTTTATATGCTCTTATTTTATTTCTATATTTTTCTTTTCTTATAAGTGTGGTGATATTTTCATCAACATAGGTACTAAACCTGATGATAGTGATATTAACGACAGAGGGTATTTTTAAGCATTTGAGTGTGTGAAACGTAGTTTTATTCGAAGTGATATATTTCTTACGAATTTAGCGAAATGGAGAACTTATTCAACTAGATAAAACATAATCGCAAAACAATAACAAAAAGTACAGTAAAGCATTCGAGGGCAAAATCAAAGCAGTTATTTTATATCTGCAATATGTTACCTGGTAACTGCTGCCCATTTGATAATTTTTTAAAAAAAAATGATTTCAAACAGACATTGCATAATATTCACATATTTCCCAGGTGGAAATAACGAGAAATTTAATCTTCTTTTAGCCGAAAACCCCTCCCAAATCTAAAAATAAAAACCATCGCTGGATTATACATAAATTTCAGTTTTACAGATGAAAACCCCCATGATGGATGAAATAGCACCTATTTCTCACACCATTTTGTTTTCTTTCTCTTCTCACAAATAGGATTTGCAGGCTGAATCAAAGGATGATGCGAATAGTCTCTGTTCGGAGGATAGTTCGGTGAGTGGACTAAACTTTAGAGGGGGGATCATCAACATCGACAAAAGATCTGAATTCCTCTGAGGAGGAGTCCCTACCATCGACTGAGGAATTGATTTCCTCTGAAGAGGAGTCATTAGCATCAACTGTAGAATTGATTTCCTCTGAGGAGGAGTCATTAACATAAAGCGAGGATTTTGACGATGATGATGAGTATATAGATTTGGTTACGTCAGAAGATTCCGAAATATCGGTATTGTATGATTCATTAGATGAGTTGTTTGTCACATTCATGGAGCGCAGAAATTGATTTGGAAACTAAATAAATATTTGCTTATAAAATATGTTGCTATCTCTTGTCTTATTTATAGTCATTTTCAGTTGAATAACTTCTAATTATGTTATAGCAAATACAACTTTTTAGTAATCAGAAATCGATCAAGCTCTTCTGTAAAAGTCTTTGCATAAACGGGTTAGACAGGTGTTTACTGTTACCATCTATTTTATTCTAAATTGTTGTGTATGTCTATGTAGAAAACAATCGATGAAGAATAAGTTCATGAGTGTGTGTAGAATATGATTTTAGTTGTTAAGTTAATTATCGCTCATGAAAGTAAACTTTACAATATGTAATGAATAACATGGATTATATTAAACCGCTTAACTTAATATTTTGAAAAAAATCACTCACAGAATTCGCGAAATCACAAGGGCATAGGGAAATAACTTTGAAATTGGGTGATGTTTTCTCAACTTTGCTTGCAATAGCTTGCGAATGGCTTATTTGTGAAATGAGTATAAAAATAAGCTATTGAAAAATTGATAAAAATAGTTTAGAGGATGTAATCAGAAGGATTTAAAATTGTGTTATTAATCAAAAGAGTAAGATAATAATCTCATGAAATAATATTATAAGATTAATTTAAAGTGAGGGAAAAAAATCAATCTGTAAATTCTAAAATACATTTTAGAGTGATGAATATCTAACAAGATGTTTTTTAAAGTAAGTTATTTAAAACGAGAGATGGGGGAAATAACAAAAGTGAACTTACTTGATCGTTGGTCATTGAAATATGGTAAATTGATGTAAATGCTATAGATGGCGATGGTGAGTTTACTCTATAAGAACTGCAGAGAAAGTGGGGATTGGAGCTTGCGATAGATAACCACATGACTAGTGATGCTAATGAATTGTCAAAACTAGCTATGTGAAAAATAGTTAGATAGCTATTTTTAAAGGTATCGGGGTGTATGTGAGATCACATCGTTGTGGGGAAATTTGAGCTAGAAAAGAACACACAAGGAAATTGTGTTAGAACCTGTTCTGTATCTCTTCGAACCCCGTCTTGGAGGTGGGGGATCCCCTATTGATTTGGTGACAAAATGTCTGGAACCAAACCTAACGTGAAAATTCACGCTAGACTTGGTTGGAAAACGTTGATAGTTGTCAGGAACGAAAGTGAGAGCTGGGGTTGAAATGAAATCATCAATCATAGAGTATACTTTAAAATAAGAATTTGAATGTGATTGAAATTATCTAATTACAAACTTGTAATTATTTAAAAATCATAATAAGACAATAACGTTTAGCCGCTTTTGCCATGTATTTAGTCTCAAAATCTTAAAATTAATCTGTTTTTCTAAATGATGGAAAAAATACAAATGAAAAAAATTAAAAAGAAATGAAAAGGAAAACATTTAGAAACAGAAAAACATTAAAGTTAAAAAAAACTTTTGATTAAAAACAAAAACAAAAGTTTGATTAAAATAAGAAATTAAAAACTTTCGATTAAAAAATATGTAAAATTAAAAAAAAATGTAAAGTTTAAAAAAACGCGCCAAACATTCGTGCAACCTCCCGTCCCTCCAGCGCCACCCGGACCACCCTGGGGCCACAGAGGCGGGCATGGCGGCTCCAAGGCGCCTTGCTCCTGCGGCGGGATCACTAATTTCCCCCTACTGACAAATGCGTTTCTACTGAGCCACCGTACAATTGTATTTTTTCTTTGTATTGGGCGAAACAACTCTTATATGCATGAAAATTTAAAGGTGATTGTGAAAACTCTAACTTTAGGAAATATGCAAGTTAACTTCATGTAAAATAAATTTAATGTATATCCCGGCTTGAAACGTCCTCCATTAAATCGATCGTAACAAGCAAATTTTCTGAAAAATGAAAATCGATGTCGAATATGCGAGGGACGTTCAAAAAGTAAAAAGTTTGCCGTGATATAGCGCTATGAAAAACTGCTTAGAAAAATGCAGCTAACACTGTCGGAATACATATATAGTTCCATAACGTCGAATTACGTGTGGTTTCGTCAAGTCGGGATACTCAATTAATTCATACTTTTATTAGACGGCGTTATTTGTGGCCCTGCAATGGCGCAGTGTGGCAACGCGTTCGCCTAGTGCGCCGTTAACTTGGATTCGACTTTCAACGGTGCAAAGAGCGCTTACTCAAAGATCTCATAAAGATCGCACTGTTCACTGTAGTCCGGGGTTTGGTTCCCTAGGCCTTAAGAGGTTCAGATTCCTCGGAAAATTGTAGGTACAGAGGTTCGAATTCCTCGGAAAACTGTATAGTCCGTTCGCGGAAAATTGTCCACCAGTCCCGTTAGAATTCAAGCACGAAAACCAGTTACGAAAGACGCCCTTCCCTCTACTGCAATGAAACAACCCGTCTATTACTTCAGTCCCCTTGAATTCTAACGAGACTGGTGGATAATTTTCTGCGAACGGACTATAGTTCCCGGCGCAGCATGACCATTGTAGTCTTTGAGCCGTAAAACCACAAACAAATATTAGACGTTGAAGCGTGATTCTGTAACATTCAAGGGGTTTGTATTTTCACAGCACAAGAACAGCAAATGGTATGCTGCTTTGCGACATATTTTTCTGGGGCACCCCAACCCCTGTTACCAATTTCTATTAAATATTACAATTCATATGAAAATCATCGTATGTAACAGTCTATTACATATTAACTAATAATTGGTAGTCTGAGTTCTTCAAAACGTGCCATTGTATGATAGATATCCTAATAGTTTAAAACTATTTGTAAAAAGGTGTTAAAAAATATTTTCGAATAAAAACATCTTAATGAAGTGTTACCGTAACTAATGTTAAAGACTTATATAAATATCCATATAAGAATCAAGACACACACAACTCTGTTACATAATCCGCATTAACTAAACATAAAATAGCTAAATTTTAGTAATGATCAAAATAAAACGTTGAAAAATAAATTTAACATTTCATTTTTAACTCTGGAATCATTTATGCGCGAATTTAAAACGTTTCCGAATGATTTATGATCATATTTATTTCGGTCGCATATCATGCTCCATCATACACGGGGAAAAATTCTGTAAGGTTTTACATTATTTTTGTAACGTATAGTGGTTCTTATGCATGTTTCATGAGTATTCAACTGGATTTGCAAAAAGTCCAAAACGCACACTCAGAATAAACCTTACGTTTCAAGGTATTTTGCATGTCTAATGGTAGCTAGCTATACTTACTCAAATAAGTCAAGCACAAGTATGTAATGGCTTTGCCAAGTGAGTTAAGTTTATGCTCAAAAGCAAGTAAACAACGTTACTACTATTACTAAAAATTTAATGGGCTTATATCAAAAGCCTTCACTGAATGGAATCTCTGATAACTGAGTGCAATTTCTTGTAAGATGTTTCGATGGATCAAGAATACGTCTAGCACTTTAGAGAAGTAGATCCAAACTTTCTTTTACATCTCAGTATCGTTCTCCAATTCTCAGACTTCTTAGCTAGCATCAGTATACCTACATTTGGAGTCTATCCTTTTAAGTTCACAATCCACCCCCGCTCGTTATCAACCTCTGCGAAACTCTCAAAAGTTGTTCAATTATCCAAGCCCTGCGGCAACTTCTTCAAACAAAAATCCTTGAAAACAGTTCGACTGATCTCTTTTTATATCGCCAGTAAACAAATAACCGGAAAAGACACTGAAGGGAGGCTTGCTTGCTGCTGCGCGTTTTTTTTTGTTCTCTCACGAAACTCGCTGGTCCGTGAGATCCGTGAATTTATTTTTAAGTGGCCCTTTGCCCAAAAAAGTTGGATAACCTTGCTTTAGAGCATTCACGCCACACCCATTTTAAAACGCGTCACGTTGTTCAAGTGTCTGCTGTAAAGTAGTGTCATAAGTATAAAAAATTACTTGTAGAAAAATATATTTTACGCAAGAGGAAACATTAAATAGATTATCGATCTTAGGAGTGCCAAAAGTTTATCCATAAATGCATGCCGTTATTAAATATGAAAATGATTTTTAACTTTAATTGAAATTTAGTCAATTTTTTCTTTCAAACCCAGTTGCTTACACTGGTCAGCATTCCTGTTCATGAAAAGTAATAAATTGTTTTAAAAACATGCCCCGACTGTTTAAAAATGTTATATAATTAACGGGAATAAGCGTACATAAACTGGAACTTGAATAAAATATATAAAAAAATAGGGTATAACAATGACAAAACATGAAGCAGAATTCAGCAAATGATGCAGGCAATAACGTCAACGAAATCGGAATTTATCTGTTTATAATATAATACAAAATAATGAAATAAATGCGATGCAATTTTAAGCAATAATCCATTGGATTTTATGGAACGAAATAGGCACAGACATAATTGCATTGAGATTATTGCTATAAGTGTATCTCAATTGCAGCTTGAAAAGGGAATAATGATAATTTTAATTGTTGACCTTCACAAAAGCTGCATTTCACATGTGTGTCATAACTACGATTTTACCTACCTTGACAAAGAAATATAATTTTTGTGTTCCTACTATTTTCATAATTGCTCTGTAAATAATAGAAGGTGTTTTAGCAGCTACCGTAATCATGGAAACAGGCGTTTCAGTATTTAACATTTATTTTAAAATATTCTTTGTATGAAACGAGAAACAGGCGTTTCAGTATTATTTTAGACATTTATTTAAAATATTCTTTTGTATGAAATTGTATATGACAATGAAAATTGTTTTTCGACTAAAAGAACTTTTAAAACAAGTTTATGTATTTGTATAGAGCGAAAATTTAATTACACAATGCCCATTTCCACCAGGCTTCTTCAGGAAGTTAACTTCCTGAAGAAGACTAGTGAAGACTGGTTGAAATGTACATTGTGTAATTAAATTTTCGTTCTATATGCAAATATAACGTTGTTTTAAAATTGCTGTTATTTAACTTTGCGTAGTTTCGACAGAATACTTTCATTGTTCTTTAACGTTAAAAATATATTTAAAATAGAATCTTACGGGGCTTTCGTTTATATGTTTTCTACGTACGATCTTGCCTTGTTGGCGCAGAATGACCATTGTTGTCCTTGCGCCATAAAAATATAACAAACCAACCATGTTTCAACGAAACAATACAGAGTTTCACCAGGAGATTCCATAACAAACAGTTATTTTGACACTGGCGTAAGGTTTAAAAACACGACGTTTCGGGAGCCAACTGCTCCCTTTGTCAAGTGAAGGCAGAATGAAGAGTTCGTGAAAGTCCTAAGCTTATATACCCGCATGTTGGGAATCCCCATCTGACGCCATTTGGTGCGGAGCATTTCCAGCTGGGGAAACCCCAATCGGGGAAACCCTCGCCGGGAAAGCCCCCGCACCCGACGATGTCAGATGAACACCCCCAACTCGAGGTTTTGCAAAAATCCTGTAAGGTTCTGGTAGAGGTTTTGCGATGTTTATTGCACGACTCCTCAAACCGTAGGTTTCCCATGATTCCAGAAAAAGTCTACTCCCCAGATTCGTCACATTCTGATGTAATATTTTCATCGAATGCCAATCTGGTTCGTGACCCTCCCTGAAGACATGTTCAGCCAACTGGTTTGAATCGTCTCCCCTAGCTACCGCACGCATATGCTCCTTCCCTCGTAGACGTATCGATCTTCCCGTCTGTCCAACATACACCTTGTCACAGTCTCCACACGGTATTTGGTAAATAGCACCAGATTTTTCCTCCTCAGGGACGCGATCCTTAACTTTAAGTAATAGATCACGCAGGGTGTAGACAGGTTTGTAGTAGGTCTTAACATTCACACAACTGAGAATTCGAGACAGCTTTTCTGAGACACCCGCCACATATGGCAAAACCACTGATGTCTTCCTAGTCTCATCCTCTACATTCCTGTTTCCACCACTAACACCACATTGGTTACGAGCGATAAATTTAGTCGGGTAACCTTTCTTTTTCAACACGCTTTTGTTGCGTCGTAATTCAACATTGCGAAGGTCATCATTACAACAATGTGTAAAGGCTCGTCGGTGCAAGGCTCTAATGACAGATGCTTTGTGTGATGCCGGGTGATGAGAACGAAAGTCAAGATACCTATCAGTATGTGTTGGTTTCCTAAACACCGTAGTCAACAGTCGCCCATCCACATCTCTATTTATCCGAACATCTAAAAAGGGTAATGAACCTCTATCTTCTTCCTATAACGTAAATTGAATATGAGGGTTCAAGCTGTTCATCTGACATCGTCGGGTGCGGGGTGGGGGTTTCCCGGCGAGCGTTTCCCCGGTTGGGGTTTCCCCAGCTGGAACTGCTCCGCACCAGATGACTTCAGATGGGGATTCCCAACACACGGGTATATAAGCTTAGAACTTTCACGAACTCTTCATTCTGCCTTCATTTGACAAAGGGAGCAGTTGGCTCCCGAAACGTCGTGTTTTTAAACCTTACGCCAGTGTCAAAATAACTGTTTGTTATCAACCATGTTTTTTTACAGAGTTCTGAGCTTAATAAGGATAAGGAAAATTATAATAAGGATAAGGAATATAATAAGGATAAGGAATATAATAAGGATAAAGGAAGATAATAGGTTCTATAATAAGGATAAGGAGAATTATAAATCTTAGTATACTGCTATAAGATTTCAGTGCAATATTTCGATTAAGAAATTTATTCATTGTTATGTTAAATTTATTAGTCCACTTAGATATTTAGTAATACTAAATATTTTAATAAAAAACACATCACGACATTAACGAATTTTACCCCCCTCTGTAGCTTTCTGAGCCACCCCCGTAACAAGCATTTAGCTCAGGGATGGGGAACCTACGGCCTTAAGGCCGCAAATGGTCGTTTGGGACGGTAAATGCGGCCTTTTGGATGAATTCGAATTTTGCAAACCAAATCCTTTTATTTTTATTAATGTTATTTTGTTCATCTTATTTTTTATTCATTTACTTTATTTTAATTATTATCTTAAATGAATGTATTTAAAATACAGAAGGTAAAAGAAATAATAAGGTTAATCTAAATTCAATATTGATAGTAAAGAACGCCACAAATATATGTATGCTTTAACTAAAATATTAACTGTTTTGTAAATAATCAGATATCTTTGTATATGCCCGATATATATGTATATAAAAAATTAAACTTTATGTCCAATATCTACCATGTGTATTGGTTTCTCCCTTAAGCCCGGACTACATTAGAATACGAATGCGAAAATGTTTACTGAAAACATTGAACAAGTATCTACTACAATAAGTACAGTTGGCCATTTCGGTTAAACGGAGTTTGAATAATGATGATAATTTGTTTCCACGAGTTCGACACACGACACCAGCGGAGGTAGACGACAGAAAAGGGCCAAAGGAAGGACTGAAAAGGCCGCTGCCACCCCATGAGACAACGACCGTTGGTGAACGCATCAAATTACAGGTTAAGTCATAATACGAAAGAGAAGCACAAAAAACAGGTAACGATAACAAGACTATATTACAGCTTAGAGACATATACAATCATAAATGACAATCAAAACATTGTACCATTCTGGGCACAGCACAAATAATACTGGCAAAAAAAAAAAATCCAAATTATTACAACACCTGGTCATCAAGTAGTAACGACTAAAGAGTTTTCCTAAAAAATGGATTTAAGCGATAGTGATTTTAGTTCTGAAGGAAGATGGTTCCATAATTTCGGACCAGTTATATTTATACTGTTATACGTAAGATATGTTAGGAGCGACAAGGCAAAAAATAATTTTTATAACAAGTGTTGTGATTATGGGGAAAAAGAAGTAAGGCTAACAATATCTGTATGCTTATTATTATACATTAATTGGCCTAATTCAAAGTAATATTTAGCAGAAACAGATAAGACGTAAGGTATGGATGCTGATACTGAATATATATTATTCTGTGAAAATGATTTGAATCTGAAAAACCGTTTTTGGAGAATTGATAACCTATTAAGATTATATATAGATGTATGACCCCAAATCAAATAGCAATAGTCAATGTGTGAGTAGATGTTAGGGTAGTATAAAAGAACTTTATGAAGAAATAAATGTGAAATAAAATTGAGCAACTCCAATAAATTTACCAATTTTAATAGAAATCATTCAAACCTGCTCATATCCCATTTCATGAATGATTGAAAAATGACACCTAAAAGTTTAAAATCACTAACGAATGGAATAGGTGCATTATTAACCATAATTGAAAGTAAGGAAGGGGAATTATTGTGACCTAAGCTAAAGAGCATTGCCCTGGTTTTATTAAGATTAAGTGTTAGGCCAGCATCGTTGAATTACCAATTGCAGGAATACTTAATATGATTATTGGCAATTTTTTTAAGCTCGTATACATTGTGGTACACAAAAAACCTTCTACCACCAACATACGCAATAATTTGAGCTTGAGTATTAATTAAAAAAATATTGTAAATATAAGAAATGAACAACAAAGGTCCTGAAATTAAACCCTGAGACACCAAAAATGCAGGTTCTAGGAGAGTTGAAGCAGAGTTATTTATTTGGACATACGGTTTTCGACAAATAATTATATTTTTGAAAAGTGCGTATGACATTCCTCGAAAGCCTAAATTAAATAATTTATCTAGTAAAAGTTTGTGATCTAGTGTGTCAAAGGCCTTTGAGAGTTCACAGAAGATACCAAGAATCGATGTATGTTTATCAAAATTACTATATATGAAATTGGTTATAGCCAATAGTGCTATCTCAGTTGATTTACCCCTATAAAACCCAAATTGATTTTTACTGAATAGAATATTTTTTTTAAATAAATGTGATGAACCGAGCATGAAAGTTTCTCAAAAATATTAGCAAAAACCTTAACAAGGGAACCTATCAACCTGCCGGTCGAGTTAAGAATCGGGACTGTGGGGATTTTATAGAGCTTTAAACTCTTGTTCTAACTATATAATTGTTTTTCTGTAAAATTTAAATTTTTAGAAATGACGGGGGTTCAAAATTCAAGATTTGGTGACACGTTGTGGACGAAAGTCGTGCCTTTGGCGATGAAGATTTACGTACCAAGTTCGGATTTATGCTATTGGTCCGTTTCTTCCTTATTGGCGCAATATTAGTTCGCACGTTAGCTTCGTTAAAAGGGTTTGGGTCTAACACATCACTGTTTTTGACGAACTATAAAGCTAGCGTATATTACATTGACGTGATTAGTATAAAATTACAGTACAGTTCGTGTTAGAAGCTAGAGGCTCATTCCGATATATTAATTCAGATCAAATTTTTAATGCGGATCTAAGTGGATTAAATTATTGTATTTCTAATGAAAGAACATTATTTGAAAAAGGTGAAAAATAAACTTCTGCACTAGTATGTTCAAAATACGCTACTACACATTCATATATAATCATGCCCATCATATCAATAAGAGGTGAATTCGAAAGGAAACTGTTCCTTTGCTTGAGAGAAACCAATGGAAAATTTGGAGCAAATGTTGAAAAAAGGTTATTCCTTCCTACAAATTTATATGTTACCTGTTCAAAGTCCGGAAAGATGTGCATAATAGAAATGGGGAGTGGGTTATAAATTATTTAAACCCTGTTTTGGTACCACCCTCTTGTGTTCTTCTTGAATCTTGGACAGGTTTCACTAATCCTGATAGTTACAAATATCTTCCACAAAATTGTACAAGGTTGAGAATTCCACCAAAAACAACTGCCTTAATACAATCATTAGACGTTTATTTTTTTTCATCAACTGAAATTATTTATTAAGAAAATCACAAATCGTATCGCCACAAACGAGTTGGATATTGACGTAAAAAACAGAAACGAAATAATAAAAATACATAGTTTTATATATAATCAGTTGCAATCACCTAATTATCAATAATATTGGTAATACCCGCAATTTATGATGAATATTACTTGAATAAATGCAACTTTGAATTTGCGTTAAGTCTTAATACATCATTAAACCCTTTCCACTCTTCACTGGAGGGTCATCATAAGAATGTAACAAGACTTTGTGAAGTTATAAAATGGAAAACAATTTTAGAAATGAAAAAATTATTAAATGATATCAAATGTAAATACTGCGTGTTGCCAATTTGTGAAAAGAAAATGATGAGGAAAATTAAGCGTGCTGAAGTTACTATTTGCTCATTGATAGAATGCATTTCCACGATCCACTTAGTTGTACCGGTGTTTCGAGGTTGCATATTGTGGGTGTCCTTTGGTAGATTTCTATTACTTCCATTAGCCTTAGGGAGTGTTCATTCTTAGCATTTATTGCCAAAATTTCTGTTTCTTCAAAATCTACAACTACAAATTCTACAAATCCATCAACACATGCAGAATTGCAGCAAGTTAACATGGATCAATTTTAGCCAAGAAACTCCAGGATTTGCAAAATGAACAAGCAAATTTCACATATAATGCACAAAAACTTCCTCAGAGACCTTGCAATATAGTTAACCTTTCTTCCGATAACCTCAACCTTCAAGAACACTCAACCTTATCCAAAGGACCTGATTTCGTTTTTCCAATACCACCACAACGAATAAAACATTTAATCGTTGCAGCTGAAACAGGTTTGGAATATATTCCCAGCAACAAACGTAAAACCATTAGATGGGAAAAAACAGATCCATAAAAAAAATACAAACGCCCTAAGATAAATAGAGTTGCTTTGGGCGAAATCAAAGCCTTACAAAACATCAAAAATAACTCTTCACTCACTATACTGAAAGCGAATAAAAGCAGATAAATAGTTTTCATGGACCGGGACAAATTCTTAACTCAAACCCAGAACACAATCCAGGAATTTGGATGCAACGAACTCATCAGACTTCCAATACCCAACCCAATAAGAGAACTGACGCAAATAAGAAGCTCAGCATCAACAAATTCACCGATCAGATACCGCCTACCCAGAATGTTCTTCACATCTAAAACCCACAAATCCATCAACCCACCACCGCTAAGACCTTTAATTTCAGAAAGAAATTCTCCAACATACAATCTAGAAAAGAAACTTTCAATGATACTCAAAATATTACTGGGCAATTCAGCTTCATGCGTGAATTATTCATTGCAAGCCAGAAACAGAATCAACAACTTCTACATAAACAAAAACTGTAAAATAGCCAGCCTAGACATCGAAAGCCTCTTCCCAAACACACCCATTGATGTTGCCATAGATCAAGTAAACAAATCACTCAACCATTCGCAAACCTTTTCCGATGAAGACAAGAAATGCATTTTAAATATGCTCATATTAGTCTTAAAAAATGTCTTCCAATTCAATGGAAAATATTACAAACAAGAAAAAGGTGTCCCAATGGTCAACAAAACAAAAATTTTGACAACAAACGCTAAGAATGAACACTCCCTAAGGCTAATCTAAGCAATAGAAATCTACCAAAGAACACTCACAATATGCAACCTCGTAACACCGGTATAACTAAGTGGAGCGTGGAAATACATTCTATCAATGAGCAAATAATAACTTTAGCACGTTTAATTTCCCCCATTATTTTCTTTTCATAAATTGGCAACACAAGTTATTATTTATATTTGATATTATTTAATAATCTTTTCATTCCTAAAATTGTTTTCCATTTATAACTGTACAACGTTTTGTTCCATTTTTGATATGTTAATTATATTGATAATTATTTTGATAATTACCCTCCCGTGAAGGGTCGAAAGCGCTTAATGATGTATTAGAACTTACAGCAAATTCAACATTGTATTTATTAAAGTAATATTCATCTAATTATCAGCCTACGATACAATATGTTTGGTTTAAACGTAATATCAGTGACTTCAATCCCAGAAATTTCTCGAATGTGCAAGAAGTGTCCTTTACTTTACAAAATGACAATTGTGATTTTTCAGATCGCGATAGATATTCATTTTTAAAATGTACACACTGTCGTAAGGTTCTGTGTTTTGACCATTTTTATATTTAATATCATTTCCATGGCATCTACTTTTTTTTACATTATTACCTTTTTTATCATTAAATAAGGCTGATTATAAGCTGGTAAGGTAATAATACTTAATAATTGACAGTATAATTATTACGTACTATTAGCA
>QLNU02015360.1:37218884-37229350 GCA_006491805.2 Dysdera silvatica
AGGTAATAAGTCGATCTTACGATGGGGATCAATCCGACAACTCAACAGGTGGGATGCCATTTCGTACTTCGGAAGGAAACGGTAAGGGTTTCTCTTCTTATTTTTCGCTTTATTTATTTTTCTCTTTTTCTTCCTTCTAGTTCTTATTTAATTTTTTCCTTTTACCTTTGTGTTGCCCTTATATTTTGGCTGTATTTTCAATAATTCCCTTGACTTGATTAGTAATTTTTTCATGACTTCTATTATGCTTCTGATGCTATGCTTCCATTTCTAATCAACTACTGATCCTACGATATTTCTGAATTTCAAAATTTAACTCACATTTCTACCCCATTTTCAGTAAGTCATAACAATATTCAAGGTTTTAACAAAAAACCTTTATTGTTTAATATAATTCCTGCCATCTTTGGAAAAAGCTCCAAAACAATTTCTGTAAGTGAAGTGTGCCTCAAGTTGCTTGAGGAAAGGAAATTCTTATAAATTCATAATTATTTACGCCTTAGAAACTGTGTTCCGTGATAATAGTCGCTACGGCGGAACAGGGCTGCACATACATAATTCAGTGGCTTACATGAAAAGAAATAATATTAAAATTAATTTTTATTGAACTTTTTTAAATAAACAAAAAATCATGGCAGGCTCCATTTATCGCTTCCTGGACAACAATATCAAGGTTTTCGCCAACCCCCTTGACGAAGCTCTTACGAAAACAATCAGCGTTGTAATATGGTTATATGCAGTGAGATATTTAAATATAGAACTGCGCAGTTCCAATAACCGACGCAATGGACAAATAAACTACATTAGTCCTGAAACTTATTCCCTTATTACCTTGTAACTTTAGTAATTGTTCGCTATCCGAGAGGGTTAGGGGACAACGAGCATTAGGACTGAGAACTGGAAGGAAAAGTGTCTGTTAAATGGAGGTGCCCTCTATTCGAGAGAGTTTATATGAAGGAAGTTTTACAGTACTGAAGTTAGGAGTAGATTTGTAAATATTAAGGAGGATTATGAGTGGAAATCAACGTTATAAGCGTTTTTACGCCAAAAGGCCCGTTGCAGCGAAATAATGCAATATAATTTGACGCAGCTATGTTTGTTTATTTTGTGGTTTTACGGCTCAAAGACTACAATGGTCATGCTGCGCCGGGACCTACTGTTTTCCGAGGAATCCGAACCTCTTAGGTACTAGGGAACCAAACCCCTGGACTACGGTGAGCAGTGCGACCTTTATGAGATAGATGAGTAAGCATTCTTTGCACCGTTGGTAGTCGAACCCGAGTTAACGGTTCGCTAACTGAGCGAGTTACCACACTGCGCCACCGCAGGGCCGTCAAAAATTTTTAGGCAGCCTATGAAAGAGAATCTACGATTGAAGTTGATACAGTCAGTGAAAGCCGAAATCAAAAATTCGTAAAATAGGTACTTCTTCTTCTTCTTCTTCTTTCCGTGTCCAGATCAAACTTTACAGTTCCAAAAATTTGCGCCCATAAAAGCCTTGTCATTAGTCTGAAGCAAGTCGTCCATGATACAAAGTTCCAGTAACTGCAGACAGATCAGCAAACGTGCTAGGCGCTGAATTTCACCACAGTCGCACTTTATGACTCTATCAATTGACAGCCCCTACTTGATAAGTTCGTCTTACATTTGGTTACCCCAACCCTCATCCTATACAATGTCCTCCAGACTGTATAAGGGAGTTCATATCCGTTAGCCATATTCTCTCTCTCGGTTCCATTTCTCTTCTGGTAAGTTCTTCCCTCCATTTAGCCAGTCGATTTACTCTCATAGAATCCTCAATGGCTTTAGTTCTTGACATAAAACTCCTCCTAGACTTGAGCCGATGAGTGTGGGGCATGTATCCACATATTGGGTAATGAGTGCCATTTTCTTGTTGGAATCTCTCGGCATCCGCTGCCGCCTCCCTTTCAATATTTGGAGGGGCGATACCAACAAAAGGGTACGGTTTATCAATTGGTGTAGGTTTGAAGTATCTTGTCACTATGCGTATTGCCTTGTTTACTGCAATATCCACGTGTTTTTAAATACGCCTGGTATGAAAGTGGTTACCTGGTATCTAAACCGGGGAAGTCTAATAATCTATGTAAGATATTATTACCCTTCACAGGGATAACACAATTGCCAAATAATGGTCAACACAGAAAAGCCTCCGGGGCGAGATTTTTGTGAGTTTTTCGTGGGGGAATTTATTATACAATAATTTTTGCCACCCACGTATATATATATATATACAGCTCAATCTACAGCTCCTTTGTTTTTGGAGAAAAGAAACGTTTATCCTGGATTCGAACCAGGGTCCCTCCGTTTAGCCCGGAGTGTCTTGGACCGCTAGACGAATGAGGACAGGAAACAACGCTCTCTTTCTCCGTATATAAGACACTCCAGGCTAAACGGAGGGACCCTGGTTCGAATCCAGGATGGGGAAAGCGTCTCTTTTTCTCCAAAAACATAAGCTCTAGTTTGAGCTGTAATTAAAACGTGGGTGGCAAAAATTATTGTATAATAAATTCCCCCACGAAAACTCACAAAATTCTCGCCCCGGAGGCTTTCTTGTGTTGACCATATTTGGCAATTGTGTTATCCCTGTGAAGGGTAATAATATCTTACATCCTTATATATACGGAGAAAGGGGGTGTTATTTCCTGTCCTCTTTCGTCTAGCGGTGTAAGACACTCCTGGCTAAACGGAGATACCCTAGTTCGAATTCAGGACGGGGAAAACGTATCTTTTTCTCCAAAAAACAGAAAAACTCTAGATTGAGCTGTATATATACGTGGGTGGCAAAAATATTGTATAATTTACTAATCTAGTCGACTTTCATGTTTCATAAAATTTTTTAATTTGCGATAATTTTGAACAATTGTCAATAATAATATGAGCATGGTGTCGCAAGTCTATGTATGAAAGAATTTTTTATCGAATATCATTATTGCAGCAAACGTAAATCATAAATATCAAAATTTTTGTACAGTCCCTATGAAATCCCTATGATTCGCCAATGAAGATACACATCACGGAGAAATTTCACTGCCATTATGGTATGAAACTACTGTATGTTCTGTTCTTTAATCAGTAAAACTTAAAAAACCTGTAGATCTGGTAAATGTGTTTCTCTAACAGGTCATTGCGTATTAACTTTTAATTACCCTGCATCTGTTTCAATTTCCTTTTTCTTCCTATTTGTGAGTATTTTACAGTTTCGTAATTAGAGACCACATGGCTCATATACACGGCGAATTATAGTGCATGATATAGGGTGACCACGAAAATCTCTCTGAAAGTAAATATTTATATCTCCAGAAGAAGTTGACTTAATAAGCTCATATTTAAAGGTTAATTAGGGTCACTGACGGGATTTTTTTACACATAATTACATCATTTGTTTTTCTTCTATAAAAGGGGTTCCCCCTTTCCCCTAAAAATATGCCTGAAGTCGCCCTTACACTATACTTCCTCTGCATACAGCTACGCATGCAGAAGTTTCGCCCCTACGTTCTACACAAACGTGCTACGAAAATTGAATTTTATAATTCATATTTTTTCCAATTATTATGCAGGTTTCCGTCTTATGTAGGTTACATGCAAAACAAATACATACATAGTTAAATTCAGTGGTGAGAGATGACTGGATATGCTAATTGTTTTTATTTGTCTCATCTTGCGAACTTTATAACTAAATTTATTTTCTTTTGATAAAAATATTTATTTTATCACTGAATTTTATATTTATTAATTTTTGCAATATTTTGTGTTAATAGTTACGATCACGGTACAAATCTCAATGTTAACTGCACATGCCTATTCCATACAAAAAGTATATTACGCACGCTTAAATTTTAACGACAAAGTGTATAATCGCACTCACTGCCCAATTTTCAATCATTCCATTTCATATCAGGGTTAAAATGAGAAATGTACTGACGTATTAACAATTGGCAACCTTTAATATTAGTGGCGTAAGGAAAATACGTATTTATACCAAAAGTTAGTAAGGGTTGCAGGAATTGGCAATTTTTCTCTTATTTTAAAAACTAGCTTGTTTCGGAAAGTGTTTCATTTATTTATTTACGACTATTTATTTATCTGCTGACACCAGACTTAGGAACGATTACAAAACGATTACCATAGTAGGATTATGATTACAATCAAAATTCAGGTTATTATTTTGATTACGATTACAGTCAAGTTTCATTTTCGATTATTACTACGATTAAAATCATAGAGTGCAATTGATACCAGAATTTAATAAATGATTATGATTAAATGAGGAAATTTAAAAATGCAATAATGTGAACATATTGGAATATAACTACTTCAAGACATGTGGCGATTAAAGATGTCATTTTCCTTCGTAATCATGCAATACTTAATTACGATTGCATGGAGCACTTTTCGCTATATATGCAGCATTATTTAAAATATAATTTTTTCTATAGTTAGTCACAAAATCATTGGATACTACATATACATCAATATTTGTGTGTCATGATTTAAAATATATTTTTCTTTTTACTATAATTAACATTTATTTATTTATTTATTTATTTTCTTTTATTTTTATTTATTTACATACAGTATGAGAACTAAGGACGATAATTATTGATTACGGCAATATTATGATTTAACCAATAATAACGTGGCGATTAACTACTACATTATTTCAATAGATGTGTCTGAACATTAGCACACGATTAGATGGGAATATATTACTTTATTATAAATAACAGAATTAGACGATTTTCTAAATGTGCAACTTTCATATGACCTGTGCTTGTTTTAATATTGAAGTTATTTTTAACATAGCCGGATATGAATGTTCAATATGGACAAGAAGGCACTTACTGATTATTAATAAGTTTACTTATGGTGATGTGACTACAAATTTATATACTTTGAATAAAAAATTAAAATCATAAATAGCACAAAATTTGTGCTTTTGGGAAAACTAATTTCGCTTCACCACAAATTATATATTTTGGAAAAGACATATAAAAAAGCATATTATATTACATTTCCCAACATTAAAAAAATTAAAGGTATCAAAAATTAATTATTGTCCTATCAATTTGCTTGACAATTTGCTTGTTCCATGACATTTTTAAATTACATATAATGAATGTATTGTTTTTAATAAATTTATTTTATCAAAACCACTTCTTATTTATTGCACATTATTTGCTTACAATATAAAACATATTAATAAAAATATGGCAAAATACTTTATAATGCAACTAAAATAACTATTAACAGAATATTATAACTTTTTTAAGTGAGATAATTGGTTGCGATTATACTCTGTACATAAATACGCGTTTAATATTATAATAAACTTATAAATAATTGATCAATATCACAATAAAAACGTAAATATTTAAATTTTCATCAAATATTGCATTCTTATTTTAAAAACATACCAAAAAATTAGAGAGCTGCAATACTACGTTTAAGCATGAAGGGAGGAGGGAGGGAGGCAAGCATGTGCTTATTTTTTCTTAAAATGGGGGAGGGAGAGTAAAATGACCAGAAATTTGCTTGCGTAATACTTGAATGGTTACAAATTTTAAATTAACTCATTTAATTTGTTACTTTTTAATTTTTTTAAAATATTAATGTCACATGATTTTATGTCTTTGCTATGAGAAGTAAAACATATACTTTCTGTTGCTAATTATTTTTATGCATCCACTTTTAGTGTCACTTGGCGAAGAATGAAATCTCAATGATTGCTTTACTAAAATCACTGACCATGTGACGTAATTTCAACCGTATTAGCCGGGGGAAAACAAATTCGCATGCGCGTTGGCTTTCAAAGTAAATCTACCGAATAAGCGACCAAAAATATTTATTCCACGCCTTTTCAAAAACAACATTTCTTTGATTCGCTTCAACAGGACTACGGAAAGCGTTAAAAAATGAAAGCGGCACGAGATTGAATAATCTTTAAATGCTAATAAAATATGGATTTGTAAACATTTTCGCATTAATATTTTTGGCTTAGAATTTTGCAAGGAATCACGCTATATACTTTTCTTCGGGGCGTTAACAGATACCCTACATATTTATATGTAAATACCTACTCAAAGTATTAACCCTTAGAAGCCTTATTTTCCAAATTAAATTTAAAAATGTATTTATTGCAGTAGCCAGATAAAGGGAAAAATAATAAAAAAATCACAATACTTATTTTATATATTTATTTCGAAAAAAAAGCAGGTATAAATTTTGATACTTTAGACATTAAGTCCATAAATATGTCGCACTAACTGTTTAAAAGTCCGGTAACAAATTTAAAACTTAAGGCATTTAAGGGTTAAATGGCCAAACTTTTAATAAACGGATTTACAGATTCTTCATTCACAATACACCTTGATGTTGTCTGTCTATTTCTAAAGTTAAGTTCACACAGGGAGACCGGTTCTCGCGATTTTTTGTAGACGGTTCCGGATGGTCTATAGACTCTCTCGCGTCCACACCTGTATGCATGCAATTGAGTCAGTATTGGAGCATTATTCGTTGATTCAGTCTCTTGCAGGAGAAATAGTAACTTTTTATATGCAAACCAATGAGATACATAAGGAGCCACCGCATTTTTTAATAACTTTTTAATGCTCCCGATTGAAAGAATTTTCAAATTGTGACTTTTTTCAAGATCAACCACGGACACATTGTTTTTTTAAGCTAGGTCTTCCACTGATGCTTTTCTCTTCGAACGATTTTTGTAATCTGGACTAATAATGCTCCATAAACAAGGTTAGATGTGATAACCTTCTATTAACTGCAAAACTTTATCGTTTGGCCACGTTGTCAGGCAAACAAATAAACACTACTCGAGAATACGTCAGCAAGTTATTTACCAACGAGTTCGGGGGCAGACTACTCTAGGTCTACGGTATCACAAGCGTCCACACTATTCAATATTACGCAACATTGCATAGCGATTGTCTCAGAACTCCCATTTCGAATAGGAGACTAATATTCTGTTAGCTTGGTCTCAGAACGGCCTCTAGATCACATGATGATATACCGGATGTCTATAGACAATTGCTAGACCCGGTCTCTGAAACCAAAATCGCGAGACCCGGTCTCCCAGTGAAGACTAGCCTTAAGACACCACTGAAAATGAAACCAACGATTTTGGCTTGTTAATGGCAGGAAGCCTAAGGAACGTAGTTAGTAGACTGAAAGTAAACTAGAAATCTTCAGTAAAGAAAGAGGAGTAAGAAACCCACGGGGAAAATTCTCAAAAGGAGAGGTTAGCTTCAGAGTTTAAGGTAGACTGTTGCTGCCCCTAGTTTTTAATTTAGTATCATGGGTACGATTAATGTTTTAACCTTTCACCTTTACGTACTAGATCATACTAGATAGAAAATAGGAGCTTTCAGTATCGTTTTTTTAAAAAACGTCAATTTTGCACATGCGAGTTTTTGATATAAGAACGACGATATTTTTACCTAGCATCTATAAAAGTACTAAACCTATCGACAACAATATTAACGATGGAAGGTATTTTTGTTATTTGTGCAGTATTAAACATCAAGTTTTATATCACTCGAAATGTTATTTTTTCAACTAATTTTAAAGAACAAAGGAACATGGTTAACAATAACAAAAGATCATACAGAAAGGCAAAACATTTAAAAATAAATTCAAACCAGTTATTGTAAACCACAATATGTTATCCTGAGATATAATTGCATCAAGAAATAGTAACTTTTATACAATACATGCATATTAATTGTTAAATGCATAAGTAATTAAATTCATTGAAGCGATAAATTATAATAAATTTTTAAACGATTCATGAGGTAAAACTGTTACAAAAATTATACAACTTAAAATAAAGAGTAAAGCGAAAACAAAAACCAGTAAACAACAGATTAGCCGTTTTGTTTTGATATATACCTAAATGAGTGGTATTCAAGCGTGAATGTAAGGTGCAAGGCAGTGTCGTATTTATAAATGAGAACATTGGGCATTTGCTCAGGGAGCAAAATTAATAGGGGCGCAAAAGGCGGCGGAGTTTTCTTTTAAATTTATTTACCGTAGAATTCCGTCGATCAGCTCTCCCCGAGAAGGCGCCCTCCACCTTTTTTTCTAAATCTGAAATTCTGAAAAATTGTGTGAAACAATCCGGCCCCCAAAGGTGGATCCATACTAGGATCGTGCGCCTCCTGAGAACACCAAATTTACATTAAAAAATATTATTTCAAGTAAAATTTGTAATCTTTGCGCCCTCTCTGAAATTTGTGCTGCGTTCGTCCTGGGCCCCTGTCCTTAATATTAAAAAATCGCCAATTAAAATTAATTTATTGATAGAAAAAAAACTTTTCTTAATCTTACAATAATAGTAGCAAAATTGATTGTAAATTGAGAAGGGGCAGAACGAAAGAATTTTGTTTTTGCTAGTACAAGTTGGTGTGACTAGCGTCGAATTCTAGGGAGGCTACTTTTTTCTGGAAGGGTTAACCATGGCTAACTAGAATATGCATATACATATATATACGGATACATGCTGAAGAAAGACAAGAGAAACCTACATAAAGTCTCCCACCTCATGTACGTAGATGACATCAAGCTATACGCGCCAACAATCACCCAACTCCGACAACTCATCAGTATAACAGAGACATTCTCCAAGGACATAGGAATGGAATTCGGCCTCGATAAGTGCAAAATACAGAAGAATAGCAAAGAAGATTTACCAGGCATCGAACTCGAAGACGGGAGACTACTGAAGACCTTGGACGAGGGCGAAACCTACAAATACCTAGGGATAATGCAAAAACGGCAGCAGGAGCACAAGAAAGTCAAAGTCCAGCTCACGCAAGCATTCCAAGAAAGACTTAGAAGCATTGTGAAGACGAAACTGAGCGGGAAGAACACCACGCAAGCAATTAACGCATATGCGGTACCAGTGCTCACCTACTCCTTCGGGATCATCAAATGGTCCAACACTGAACTAGAACAACTCCAGCGGAAAATGAGAACCATCCAGAGAAGAGCCGGACAACTACACCCTGCAACGGCAATTGAACGGCAAACACTACCCCGGGAAGAAGGAGGACGCGGACAAGCGGACCTCAAAGACTTACATGACAAGCAGATCCAGAGCATGAGGCAATACTTCCAGTTGAAGAGTCCCCGATCGCCACTCATCCAAGCCATAATACAAGCAGATGCAAATTACACGCCACTAAACCTGTGTAGTACCGAAGAGCGTGTCCTCGAAACAGCCAACGAACAGAAACTGAGAACTTGGGCCGGAAAACCATTACATGGCAGGCACTACAATGACCTGCAACAACCACACGTTGACAAAAAGGCATCAAATTCTTGGCTGGCCAAAGGCACTCTCCAGCCAGAGACAGAAGGATTCATGCTAGCCATCCAAGACCAAGTGATCGCAACAAGGAACAATCAGAAATTCATCCAGAGAAAAGACATAGAAAGCGACAAATGCAGACACTGTCATGCGGCATCGGAGACAATCCAACACGTGATGGCAGGATGCAAGATCCTTGCGCAGTCAGACTACAAACATAGACACGATCAAGTAGCGAAAATAGTCCACCAGAAATTGGCAGCGAATGCTGGCTTTCTGACAGAAAAATGCCCGTACTACAAATATGAGCCAGAGACCGTGCATGAGAACGAAACACACAAGCTTTACTGGGATAGAGCAATCATAACAGACAAGACAGTCCCACATAACCGTCCTGACATAACCCTCGTCGATAAATCGAATAAGACCACGTACTTAATCGACATAGCAGTACCCAACACCAATAACATACAGACAACCTACACAACGAAAATCACCAAGTACCAAGATCTCAGACATGAAGTACGAGATATATGGGGTATGGAAAAGATCCTCATCATCCCGTTAGTCATCTCAGCAACAGGGATAGTACCAAAAACGCTTGCGACGAATTTGGAGATACTCAACATTGACCCAAACACCTACATTGAAATACAAAAAGCCACAATCCTAAACACGTGTCACATTGTCAGGAAGTTTCTAGACATGGCACATTAAGAAGTGATGTAAAAAGAGGCTTGGGAACATGGCGCTCTGCCCGTCCCAAAGCCTGTTTCCGCCAAGAATGGGCGAGGAAAACTTTTATATATATATATATATATGGCCTGCAAAAGGGTTGCTGGTATCTAACTGGAAGGAGACCCACACGCTGAACGTATGTGACGATGTGTGGAACCGGCCAGGCCAGTAACCTAGTGTCCTACCCCGCCTTCAAGTGGTGCAGGCTGAGCTTTCTATTTATGTGGCAAATTAATATTTGCTACACGGATAGAAAGGCGGAAGGGGAGGGCTAATTCACCAACCCGTCTAGCCAGCGTGGTGAAATTATGGCTAATTCCTCCATTATGTTGACACACCAGAAACCATGGCCCCTAGTCTCCAGGTGCTGGAGTGCTCCTGATCA
>QLNU02015360.1:37231297-37245249 GCA_006491805.2 Dysdera silvatica
GCTGCCAATAATGCTAGTCAAGGTAAACATTTAAAGAAAGAATGCGGCAGAAATGCAACCAAACATAAGGTCACCCCGAGAGGGTGCAGCGATATACTGATCCCGCATCTGGCCAACGTTGCGTTAACGCAACGTTGTTTTCTTTTTTCCAATATCGCATATTTATAACTATTATTTTTTGTAATTTCAATTTTTTATAAATTGTCGACATCTGAAAGATTACGTTTAAAAAAAAGTATGTTGATATTCGTCAATTAGTAATTACTATACTTTTTCAAAAAATGGGTCTTTGAAAGTCCCTCAAAACACTTAAAAATAAAGAATTATAAAGCAGGAAATTTAACTTGTTTCCATTTCCAAAAAAATTATGTTTAGTAAGATCGAACCTTTCTAAAAATGATATGCTAAAATTTGAGTTCCAAGATCTCTCCAATCATCCAACGTACTAAGATCATTCCAATTTATTGGATCATGGTATGCATATCCTTTATTTTTGATAAATTACAATAATTCATTTGATAATTTCTGTATCCACGACTTACCATGTTTTTCGTCACTAACAGATAAAACGCTTACGTTAGGCCTAATACAAGACCGTTGAGATTTCGCTTGGTTGCTACCTTTCTGTAATTAATAAAAATTATGTGTACTCTCTGTATATGAAATGGGGTAGATGTGGCTTCAATAGCAGCCGAGATAAATAATGGGGGGCTCCAACACTCCTCGATACGTCTCTGACAGGTTGCATGTTAAAGGCAGATTTTCATTTTGCTATACAGTGTCCGGATTCTTTCGGCCATATTTGGTTTAACCTAGAACAATATATTTGGTTCAAGCTGGAACCATGAATTTGGTTCAGTGTTGCCTTATTCGTTATTGAAAGTATATCCATATTTTGGTTCAACCTCCGGCCAAGTATTGGTAACATAGCTGGAGCAAAAATGTGGTGAAACGTAGTTCTTAACAATGGATGAAGCTGGAAAATCACCATATTTTGGTTCAACCCTGAACTATTATTTTTAACAGTGTACAAACACATGAGCTAAGCTTTACGAACTACTAGAAATGCATAAAATAAGATTTATTAATATATACAGGTTGATGCGGAGTGAGAATAAAAAACGTTTTAAGATTTCTCTTTCAAAGGACCTCATCTACGTATTTCTCCACTTTCACTAACTTCTGCTCCTAGATTTCAAGATCAATAAAATGTGATCTTACCACGGGTAAACCTTCCTTCTCAAAGTCGTCCTTAATTTGTTGACGATTTGCTATAAAAGAGTACACGAAGTCATTCGTAGCGAAAAAATATAAATCTTTACAAAACTCTCGAAATACCTTTGTTATCCCTTTCAGAAACAGAAATCTGTCATGAAATTGAACAACTCGACTTGGCTTTTGGTAATATTGCAGAACAAGAAATCAGTTCTCCTTGTCACATAAAAGACAAAAGACCCTTGAGTAACAATGTTTTGTCTTTTGTTCCATACAAAAACGATAGCTTTTTTTCACAATTTCATTTTTGTATTTTTTAAACGATTTTTTATATTTTCCACATCTAGAAAGTCGGAGTAGATTGCTTTTAGTTTTCCATTTTTAGTGCCGTCTTTTGTGTGAGTTTTCGAATTGTGGCTTTGCGCTGTTTTTAGATCCGGTATTCAAAATAGTGAAATTTCAGCTCAAGTAAAGATTACACTCTATAACAAAAAAAAATCGACGCACCAAGAAGGAGTTGTCCGATTGCGATAAAAATTGGTGGATGTGAAGAACATACATAGAAAAAGAAAGGATTACAATTTCAGAACAATTGAATGATTTATTGCAGAGTTTGACCGTTACAAAGGGAGGAAGTCAATAAGGCGTTGGTCCACCTCTGGCCTGGATGCAAGCTGTCACCCGGCGTGGCATAGACTGATAAAGATCCCGGATGGTGTCCTGCGGAATTTCTTGCCAAATTGTCTCCAACTGTCGGGCTAAATCGTCAACATTCCGGGATGGTTGCAATCGCCTTCCCATAGCGTCCCAAATGTGCTCTATGGGAGAGAGATCAGGAGACCTAGCTTGCCAAGGAAGTGTTGGGCAAGCTTGAAGACAATTCATAGCAACACGTGCCGTGTGCGGCCGGGCATTGTCTTGTTGAAACGTAAGTCCAGGGTGTCGCAAAAGGAACGGTAACACAACCGGTCGTAGAATGTCGTCTACGTACCGCTGTGCTGTAAGTGTGCCAGAAATGACCACCAAAGGGGTCCGGCTATCAAAGGAGATGGCACCCCCTGACCATAACGCCCTGTTGTGGGCATGTGTGGCGTGCGATAGTAAGGGCAGGATCCCCACGCTGCCCTGGACGTCTCCAGACACGTCTGCGGTTGTCGTCAGGACACAGTTGGAAACGGGACTCGTCACTAAAGACTATACGTCCCCAGTCAGCGCAGTTCCAAGTTGATCGAGCCCGGCACCACTGTAATCGGACTTGACGGTGTAAAGGCGTGAGAGGTAAGCGGCGTAACGGTCGGCGCGAGCGTAAATTCCGCTCTCTCAGTCGTCTGCAGAGGGTCATGTTGGACACATGTGTGCGGTCCACACTTTTGATAGTTGATAACGACGAATCCGGTGCTGTGACATCTGCTCTGACAATCGCTCTGTCTTCCCGTTCTGTTGTGGCCCTAGGTCGACCGCTGCCGTCCCGACGCTGACATCTGCCGTTGTTGACCCACTCTTGCCAGCACCGTCCAATCGCCGCATCGCTTCGACCCACATGTCCAGCGATTCTTCGATTCGTCCAACCAGCCTCTTTCAATCCGATAGCACGACCTCTTTCAAACTCTGACATATGCTCGTAATGAGCACGAATCTTTCGGCGAGGCATTGTTACAGTCGACGTAAGATATCCGCAGTCAAAATGCAACAGAAATTTTGACCACATATTGAGAATCGCTCCTTATATACACCTGCTGAATGCGCAGTTCCGATGCGCTGGAGTTCCCGCTATTCATTCATTGGACACCAAATTTTAATCATTTGCATGTTCGGTCAAAATGTCTTTGCATACGAAATTTCATTACAATCGGAAAATTCCTTCTTGGTGAGTGGATTTTGTTTTGTTATAGAGTGTATATATGAAATAAAGTATCTTGAGATTTAACAGTTAAACTAGTATCAAATGTTATAAAATTTTATCTTTTAATATTTTTCAGAAAGAGAAAACACAATAAAGATCCTTGGGGTTTGAGGAGTCCAGCTACACAGTCACAATAGACAATTGGGAATTCCTTATCAGATAGTAGCAACAGTAAGAATAAATTATAACAAGCTTTTGTAGTATCAAGTGATCTCAATGAAGAGTCGGTACCTTGGTTTATGCACCTGAACGTGAACTGAAGAGGAAGTAATATATACATTGATTATTATGAGTATTAGATAAAATACTCAGTAAATGCAACGTCGATGGACTTTCTGATATTTGGCAAACGGTGGAGATTTAAGTATTTGCGAGCCCGAGGTAGTTTGCATTGCGCAAGGTCCCTATGCTTGAAAGTCACTTTAAATCTTCAGTTAAGGTGGGGGAGGTGGAAAAACACAGTCAAATCTAATGCATTTAAATACTAAAGTCATTGCATTTCTCCTTGAATTGTTAGTGGAAATTCAACGAAAAATATTGGTGACAAAATTTTATTATTTCCAAAATCTGGCACTTCTGTGGGACCTTAATAGGGTGCTGCGTGAAATGCACACATTTACATAAATTAGAAGAATTATAAAATTTTTCAACTGAATAAACATAACCGAAGTTAATTTTTTTATGAAACTGTGTTCTTGGTCATCAGTTTATTAGATTTGATTTACAACACAGCACTTGGTATTTAATATTTAGTTTATTTTTGTCAAGACTCGATAAAACAGAATTTCAACTTACTATCATATTGCATTTTCCCCGCTTTTGTAGTTAATTAAAATGAATTACTGCTTCATCTGTTCCGACGAAACTGATTCATACAAAAAAAAGTTATGTTAGTTTCCTTCAGTCAAATATATATATATATATATACTACGTAGGAGATAAAATGCGTAGCAGTAGAGAAAATTGTCTTTTATTCGATAATAAATCGGCATTAGAGTAAGGAATAAAATTCGGCAAAAGATGGGACATGCTGAGAAGAAAAAATATTATTTGCTTTAGTTATCTATCTTCTTACTTTAGCTTTCATCTCACGCACAATTTTGATGGTTCAGCAAAATTATACAACATTCGCATATATGTATAAGAGAATGAAGATAAATAATGCTGGTCCCAAAGACCCCAGAAATATATATATTCATGTTGAAACTGCAGTGTCCTAAATGAAACAGTTTAATTTTGTTATTCTACTGAAAAGAAATATACTTTTATAAGAAAACTAAATTTGTTCATAGAAATTAGGGGTAGATGCAGAATTCAGGTACAAATACGCAAATTAAATGACAATAAATGACAATAAGGTTTTCACCCAATCTCTAATCAACAAGGATTTGTCGTACTACTTATTTCGTTCTCCCTCCCACCTATCCCCCATAGATTATAGACGTTAGCCTTACTGGCAAAAATATCTTCATTAAATTCTGTACAAATATTAAAAGTAGTACTGTCGCGGCATACGCAGTGAAATAAATATTTCATTTCACTCTCTCTACTGATAATTGCAGTAGGAAGGTTGAACCTCAATTAAAGCAATGTTAATAATTGAAGTAAGATTCATGAAATATTTATAGAATGACATTAATAATTGTAGTAAAGTTATCGAAATTTCAATCAAGGGCAGTGAATAATTATTTATTAAAATATTTGTAACGAAACTTGATGTGAGTTGTTGTGACACACTGTGTAAAGTTATGAAAGAACGAGTAAAAAACAACAAATTATCACAGTTAAAATTGTTCAAGTACACTGTTGATAGCTATTTCTGTGGCTACTCCGCCACCATCCTCAGAACAGTTATGACTTCGTTTACATACGTCAAGCGTTGCCAACGCCGTGATCACAAAATAGCGAACGAAGAATTATTTACAAGTTGTAAGTTACGGGTGGCGTCTCTTGCTGTAGAACGGAGAAAAAATTTCCAAATAGGTGAAAGCGTATTGAAAGGGAGCTGGTCATACAAGGAATTGACTGCATTTGTAAGTATGTGATACGCTTCGAAGAAGTGGAGGTCAAAAGTTGAAGAGACTTTTTCGATTAACCGTGCTTTGGAAAAAGAAATTTGTGGCCAGCTTCCCATGAACGTTTTGCCAGCACGGATTTATGGAATTCTTGTTTACGAACGTACGCCTCATGCTCTTTTAATCGAAAACGTAAGACCCGACATGTTTGGCCGATGTATATCATGTCACATTGGTTCGGAACAAAGTAAATTCCAGAATTGTGCTTGTCCGAAATTCTGTCTTTAATTTTGAAAAACCCAGCTTTTTGAATGAGAAGAGCTACTGAAAAGACATTGTTAGCAAGATCTTTTCTAAACTAAAAAAAGCTAAATTGGCCGCTACTCTCTCTCCAATAGCTTGTCTCTTATTATCAATACTGTCATCCCCTTCGTTACAAAAATCTCCTCTATCCTGCATAAATTCCATTTTCATGTGGGTTTCACCCAAGTCAATAAGTTTGGTTTTTCAAAATTAAAAGACAGCATTCTGGACAACGACAATTAGGGAATTTGCTCTGTCCTGTGCCAATGTGACATGACATACGTCGGCCAAACCCGTCGGACCTTACGCTTTCGATTAAAAGAGCATAATGCGTACGTTCGTAAACAAGAATTCCATAAATCGGCGTTGGTAAAACATTCATGGAAAATTGGCCAGAAATCTCTTGCTTCTAAAGAACAGTTAATTATAAAAGTCTCTTCAACTTTTGACCTCAACTTCAATGCAGTCAATTCCGTGAATGACCAGCTCCCTTTCAATGCGCTTTCACCCATTTCGAAAAATTTTCTCCGTTCTACAGCAAGAGACGCCATCCATAACGTACAACTTGTAAATACCTCTTAGTTCGCTATTTTGTGATCACGGCGTTGGCAACGCTTGATGCCCACGTATGTAAACCGTCATAACTCTTCTGAGGATGGTGGCAGATTAGCCATCGAAATAACTATTAACAGTGTACTTAAACAATTTTAACTGCGGTAATTTGTTGTTTTTACTTGCTCTTACATTTATGATTTTTGTGATAAATATTACATCACCTCGAGACCCCACTCGAGAGGGGGGGGGGGCATGTGTTTTAGGGATTACGTTTCCAAGTATCCGAGGAATGCGAAGGCAAACGAGAGGGGGCGTGAAGACAGTTTTGGAAAGAGGAGAGATTTACTCCGGGGAAGGCCGTGGTCGACCGAGGGCACACGGACCTTGCTTCTTGATATATTTGGGCCCTGTCCTATTTGTTTGGTGGCGTACCAACAAAAGGCAGATATTCTTTCTTGCGGAACGTTACGTGCTGTATCATATTTTGGATGAATATATTGTGCTGTGTTTGTGCATAAACGTGTGTGCCTTGGATCATGTCTCCTTCGTAATGTGCGTTACGTCTTATCTCTCTCCACACGTCCCCCAAACCGGGATCAACCCTCGAACCGACGGGACGCCTCAACGAGAAGGAACTCCGTTCCATACGGCGGCAATTAGCACGAACCCGAGTCGTGACAATTTTATATTAATAATTAACATTTAGAATAAATCGATATAATGGATTTTTGGTATGATTTACATTTATTTTTCACACATGTACACAGTTCAGACAATGGTATTCGAACATCTAGGTCGAAAGGAAACAACAGAATGCCTTCATTCGTGTTAACAGATATCGATACATTGTCAGCTCTTTGTAGTGACTCTTCCATGCTTGCTTTGCGCAACCTCGCAATCCAGTGTAGGAGTATACAGTGGGTGCTTTGGGACATAATATACGTTTTTAATATATGAAATAATTGGATACGAAATCACGAAATAGCCTTCAAATTTCTAAGCTGAATATAACCAATTTCAGGTTGTAACATAGTGAAATTGCTGATTATGCTATATGGTTTAGTCCATAATTACTCTTTCTCAACTTAGAAAAAATAAGGCTACCTGGAAGCAAAATATGACGAAAAGGGTATTTTTTTTTTAATTTGAACTTGTGTCTTTACAATGGCACCAATTTTTTTTTATCTGGGAGAATTAGAAGTTTGTTAAACATGTTTTTTCACTAATAGCCGCCTAAAGAAATATATGCAAGAACATTTAATGCTTTTACGTTTTTCTCGAAACAGTGTCTTTCCAGATTTAAGTACCTTTTCCAGAAAACTGGAAGTGAGTATGTTCTCGAGATTTGTACATATTATGTATTATGTCTTTCTGCATATACTGTAGTAGAAGTTTGAAAATACGGTGAAAAATAAATTTTTATCACTTTTGTAGTAGTCCGCATCCCGCGAAATTCAGTTAGTTTTGTTTAAAGAAAGTTAAAAAATGTTTTGTATGCCTTAATCACTATAATGGAGGTACAGTATATGTAAGAATGTGCATTTTATATGTGTAGCGAATGTTGTAGCGGTAGATGGCATAATTACTGAGAAAACGGTACCTAAATTTTACATTAATGAGATAGGGCTTTGCGGGTAGCCTTAAAGGTTTCATTTACTTCGAATTTAAAAATTAATGATTTGATTCGATCTGTGCCCTCACAACAAAGAACATGAATCTACTTCCTTATCTAGTTTTTAATGGGTTTTGTCGTCTTTGAGTAAGAATTTTTAAATGGTAATTGGGAGTTAATATTCGTAAAACTGGAAAGAATATATTTTATATCTTTATCCGTTTTGTAAACATTTTTCATGATATTAAAAAAATATTCATGATTTTTAAAAAAGAACGTTTTCATAAAGAACTTCGTATGTCAGTGTGTGCAATTAAAATCAAATAGTGTCATCAAACACAAAACTCCTACTGAAAAATGAGGTATATAATTCTTGAAGTTACAGTACTCCTACTTATCGAATTATGCTGAACGGGAACAGTGAGATACGTTTAAAAATATAATTCATTCTTAGTATTTCCGTAGCCTGCCATTTCTCTAATATTTGTATTAAGTTGATTTTTTAGATCAAGTATATATTTTTAAAATGGTTTCCTTATTATTTACCACCTTTAAATTTCCTACAGCTTAATGCTAATTTTCATACGACGATTAAAGTATTAATTAACATTGAAAAGCTACCTCTATTTCGTATTTTTACGACTCGTTTTTCTAATCAGAAATGAAATAAGCTTCCATAAAATTTGCTGACATTTTCATTTACATGGACTTAGCAATGGTATATAATCTTTTTATTCTTACTGATTAAAATTATAAACGTGCATGAAATGTTCATTCATGGCTAGGTTATCAAATATTGTAACAAAAGCATCTTATGAGTTGTAAGATCTATTACTTCACACCCACTCAAATTAAACCACATTATACTGAGCATATACATATCCGCACTCTAACCTTGAACTTGAATGGACTTTCTCGTTATATCTTGGTTCCAGTTAAAACTAGGAAACCTTAAACTACGTAATTTAAAAATAAAGAGAATCTGACAGAAAAGCGAAGACGAATATCATCATTTACGTGTATTATATATTATATATTTAAATATAAAAATTTATTGCATATTTTCGCTACACACACTGATGCCATTATACAAGTTAGTGGTAGGTCGACGGGTAAGTCCTTATTGCTGTCATCATTGTCAGATCCAGGATTGTTTGTAGCTCGTGTCTCAAGAACTATCTTCAGCGATAAGAATGTCAGAAGTCGTCATCAGAAAAAAATATATAACTTTTTCTTTTTTCTTGTAAAGAGACTCGCGCTACGCAAATTAAAGGCGAATTTTAATGGACTTCTTTTGGCTGTAAAAGGTTTTCTTCTTATATATTGAATGTACCAAACAAAGGTTTTATTTTATTTCATTATAAGCGGGTTCAGCTGTATTCATCTTAGATACATTGGGCTTTGTATTTTCAGTAGCCGATTCTTGGAATAGATTACTATTGTCTATTTCAAGTTGTGAAATTTTTGAAGTCAATGTTCATTAATTTTGCTTCATATTAACTGTACGTTAAACAAAATATCGGTATGAGACATGTACTTTTGTTCTATTTGGTTTCATAAAATAATAAAATTTAACGTTTGACTCGTCTAGAGTATATATTATGTTAAACCATACCGTACGATAAAGTATTTTATTCTCGCTGCTTACTCCCGTTTTACATATTTTATTTAAGAAAACTGAATATGAATTTAGACTGTCTTACTAACAATGCAATGCCAGTCAGAATATAAACTTTTCTAACATGGTTTCATATAGAAAATTTCGTAAACACGGACGTAAAAGAAAGTTATACATATTTTTGGATCTAGTTTGTTGGTGCCTTAAAATTTTTCCGTAATCCGTTTTATTCTTGCACGAATTGAATATAGAAATCAGACCATCTCCATTTGTTTAAAACGTTTTCCATGCGACTGCTCCAGAATTCTGAACAAAAGTCTTGAATAACTCAGTTTATATACACAAAATTATTTTAAAATCTTAGAAACTTTCGATGTTTGTCTATATTAAAATATCGACCGTGATCCTATATTTAATTATGAACTTTTTTGTACATTGAAGAGAGTTTAAAATAACAACTGCAAAGAGAGTTATGAGTTTTTCTGTCTGTAATCACAATTATTCGTTTGAGTTTGTTTTTAAAACGATATAAATGCTGCTTTCGATTTGTTATTATCTTAATCCCTATGGTGGCTTAGTGGTAAGGGGTTCACCTAGCGTATGCTTAATCCGCGTTCGGCTCCCAAATATGCCCCAGTAGCGGATTAAGACCTACATGGACCCTGAGCTGGAAGGACCTAGTAGGCCCTCAAATAACGTATTTCTGGCGATAGTTAGTGAATAAAGCATGAGTTTTTCTTTGAAGTTCGTTATTTTCAATATCTAGGTTTATCAATAATGGAAAAATCTGGGACACTTACAAATAAAATTAAAACGACGCTTAAACTTAAATTACACTAGGTCAATTCAAGGCCTTTGCGGGGCCGTAGTTTCGATCACACCTGGCTTATACGTAAAGCTGGCACTTGAACTAAAAGAAATTAATAAAAATAGTTAAATAGTAGACAATTCCAAAGCCTCGTATTATGCCTGGAGTCGAAACGTCTAGTTTTCAGTTACTACCACGGAGAGGTCTGGGGTTGGACTTTAAGCAACCAAATATATGCGTTTTTTTCAAGTGCTTTGCAAATTATATTCAGCCTAATAACTAATTTTCGCGAATTGATTAGCATATCGTTTTGTCAAAGTTCGTTTCCCTATCGTTCACTCTAATTTGTTAACAAAGCTTAGATCATTTAAACGGTTTTTCAAATCTCTATTGCTGTCAAAGTTGTCAAGAATCTTCGCGATTCCCTCGTTCAACTTTAAATACACCTTCCTTTTCGTTCCAGTTCCTCCTAGTTTTGATTTGAGGATAGATAAAGCCTCCACTAAAGAGTGTTCTACTCATTTTCGTTGCAATAAGAATATGAGCATCCACGATAACTCTTATAATTGGCGCAACTTACGGTCAAGTTAACTGACGGTCCGAGAGTGTAACAAACACTTAACCTAATCAGGTGATCAATGAGAAGGACTTATAATTCAGAAAAGAACTGATAAAGAAAGATCATGAACCGATAAGAAACTCGGTTACACATGAATTTTGTTTATAGTATTATATTATCTACTATAAAAGATTTATTTTTAACAAATTATATATAATCCAAATATTTTAATTTGTATGTTATCAGAATAATCCAAATAATTTAATTTGTATGTTATCAGAATAATCCAAATAATTTAATTTTATATATTCCGACTAATTTAATTTATATATATATATATTCCGAATAACTTAATTTATGCAGATAAATGAAATAATTTAACTTACATAAAATTCAAATAATTTAACTAACATATAATTCAAACAATTTAACTAACATATAATTCAAATAATTTAATTAACGTATAATTCTAATAATATAATTAACATATTCATATAATTATTATATATTAAAATATAATTTATACATATAATCCAAATACATTTTCATTGGTCGCTGCTGCAACGGTGACAGCCGTGCTGTTCGCTAGCGGCAGCGGTGGCACATCGGTTGGTAAATACGGATATGTGGAAAAGAATAAACGTGGCGATCAATTCGTTGCATTTGCAGAAGCTAAAATTCTTAGCATCATGAATTCATTTTTTAAGAAGAAACCGCAAAGAAAATGTACATGGAAACACACTAATGGAAGAACCAATAAAATTGGCTACATCTTGGCAAACAAGAAATCAATTATTGAAGATTGCAGCGTACTGAACAGATTTAATACTGGAAGTGATCATCGAATGGTGAGATGTAAAGTGCACTTAAATACTAAATTAGAAAGACAGAAGCTCATTAGGAAACAAGTAAGTAAGAGGGTGGATCTAATGAAACTGAAAGTAAATACCGAGGCATTCAAGTTGGAATTAAAAAATCGCGTTTCTGCACTGGAGGGACTTATTGAAGAAATTGATATCTCAGAAGCAAATGAAAACATTGTTAAGACAATAGTTGAAACTGCTGGGGAAATTGGTGGTGTAACCTGTAAAAAGCACAATAGCAAATTATCTGAGAAGACGAAACAGCTCATGAAAAGGCGAAGAGATATGAAGGTGGACAATCGAAATACCAGTTCCAGGATTGAGTACATAGAACTTTGTAAAACTCTGCGCAAAAGCATGAAAGAAGACATAAGAAAATTCAACTGTGAGCTAGTAAGGAAAGCCATTGAAAATAACAAGAGCCTTAGGGTTGTTAAAGGAAGTTTATCTGTTGGGAAGAAACACATCATTGCATTAAAAGGAGAGGATGGCACCGTAACAAGAAATAGGGAAGAAATACTTAGAAGAGTTGAAGAATTCTACAAAAATCTATACGAAAGTAACAGTGAATTAAACGAAGACATTGAAATAGTCGAAGGAACAGCTCCTAAAATCTTAAAAGAAGAAGTTTCATTTGCAATAAAAAATATGAAGAAAGGAAGAGCCCCTGGTGATGATGGTATTACATTAGATATCCTAAAAGAAGCTGGAGAACATGTAGAAGACATACTTGCAAAATTCTTTACCAAATGTCTTAACAGCGGTAACATACCAAATCAATAGGATCCCGCAACAGTAGTTTGTTGCATAAAAAAGGTGATAAAGAGAATTTGAAAGATTATCGACCAATTAGCTTGTTACCTACTGTTTATAAAATTTTCAAAAAAGTGCTAACTTATCACCTACAGAATAAACTAGATGCAGGTCAACCAAGAGAACAAGCTGGGTTTCGAAATGGAGTTAGCATGTAGAGCATATTCAAGTATTAAAAGAACTAATTGAAAGAACACATGAATATGAACTTCCATTTTGTGTGGCATTTATTGACTATGAGAAGGCCTTTGACTCTATTGAAACGTCAGCAGTCATCAACTCTTTAAGATCAACACATGTCGAGAATGTGTATATTGGCATTGTGAAACATGTATATAAAAATATAAGTGCAACATTTCGGTTACACAAAGATACTAAAACTATCAAAATTGGTAAAGGTGTGAGGCAGGGAGATACCATTTCTCCAAAACTTTTTACTTCTGCTTTACAGATGATTTTTCAGCTGATAAATTGGAATAACAAGGGAATAAAAATAAATGGTGAATATTTAAATCATCTGCGGTTTGCTGATGACATTGTTATTTTTTCAACGAACCCATCAGAACTCCAAGACATGGTACAAGAGCTCTCAACTAGAAGTAGAGAAGTTGGACTCAAGATGAACCTACAAAAAACTAAAATCATGTTCAATAATTTTGTAGAGGAAACAAAAATACAAGTTGACAACACTGAGCTAGAAATTGCTGATTCATATATTTACCTTGGCCAGCTGATTTCAATGGATGGCAACATTATGAAAGAACTCAACAGACGTATTAAACTTGGCTGGAGTGCATTTGGAAGAAACAGTTTTATCCTGAAGGGGAAATTGCCTTTGTGTCTAAAAAGAAAGGTCTTCAACCAGTGTGTATTGCCAGTCCTGTCTTATAGATCAGAGACATGGAGTTTAGCAGTTGGAGCAAGACAGAAGTTGCACACAACCCAAAGGAGCATGGGGAGGTGCATGTTTGGAATAATTAGGATGGATCGAAAAGGAAACAATTGGGTGAGAGTGCAAAGTAGAGTTGAGAACATCATCGTTAAAGTGAAAAGGCTGGAATGGAGATGGGCTGTACATATTGCAAGAAGAACTCATCAACGGTGGACAACAGAAGTTCTCAACTGGATCCAAGAAAACACCGAAGACCTAGAAAACGTCCTCAAACTAGACGGGTGGATGAGATAAGAAAGCAGGTTGGGGTAACGTGGAAGCAAATTGCTGAGGATAGACTTGTGTGGAACGCATTTGGAGAAACCTTCATCCAGCAGTGGATAGATAATTGTTGAATATGATGATGATTAATTAGGAGTATATTAGTGTGCGGCCTCAAAGGCACTCAAACGTAGTAGTTTTTTGCTTTCTGAAAACTTCTGAAAATATTTTTATTATGCATAACTATTAGACGTAGCACTACGCGGATTAAATTAACAAGAAATAGCCAATTTTATAAATCAAAATTTTATTTTTATAGTGTTGACTACTTTTGCAAATTTAAGGATAGACAGTTAATGTCTTAAAATAATGCTAAAAATAATTTCTAAACGTGAATATTTTTTTATATTTTGTTCCTGACGAAAATTTTCAATATCCGTGTCCTTCCATCAATAATGAATAATTTTATATCACTCAAATTAAAAAAAAATAGGACATCGTTTTCTCCCGTCAGGTCCAGTTCGTATACAATTGG